>OZ020495.1:36357509-36687509 GCA_963971365.1 Lasioglossum villosulum
TAATGGTTATAATGCAGATATTTTACAATTATTTGAATCGAATATGGATTTACAGTTTGTACTTGACGAATATTCGGCGGTGAGTTATGTAACTAATTACATTAGTAAAATTGAAGGAGGTTTATCAAAATTATTAAGGGAAACTGCTATCGATTGTGATAATAACAATAAGACTGTTAGAGAGAAATTTCGAAATATTACCAATGTTTTTTTAAATAGTAATTTAATGTCTGCACAAGAAGCAGCCTATCATGTTTTATCATTACCTTTATCAAAGCAAAGTAGAAAGACAGTATACATTAATACCAATCCGATATCAGAACGTGTATCAATGTTGAAATATGAGAATGCTTTAAAAAAATTAAATGAAGACTCCACCGAAATTTATATGGATGATATATTTGATAATTATAGTAGAAGAGATATTAATTTACATGATATATGCCTCGCTGATTTTGCAGCGAATTACCAAAAGATCACGAAAAAGAAACAAGTGGAAAGTGATGTTGACTATAATGACGAAAATGACGAAGTAAATGATTTCAGATTTCGGCAGCAAACAGCTATTATTAGATACAGACGATATAAATTGAAACAAGATCCATCAAATTATTATAGAGAAAGAATATTGTTATTCATGCCTTGGCTTGATGAACGAAGTGAAGTTGAAAATATTGATCATGAAATGGTTTATAAAAATAATATAAATGTTATTGAAACAAATCAAGCAAAATTTTCAATAATTAGTGATACAGCTATGGATGATGCTTTGGAACAAGTGGAAAATGATAATAGTGAAATAGAGAACCAGAAAGCAGAACAATATGTTGCTAAGGAAAATTCGTGTACTCAACATATTGATATATTCAAACAAGGTGGTGAACAAGATTACGCTAAAGAAAAAAATTAAAAAAAATATTCTCATAAAAGTAGATACACATGTCCGGCAAGAGTAAACGAAAATGAACTTCATGATATGGTAAAAGAATTAAATTGTAAACAAAAAGAATTTGTAATGCATACATTGAATTGTTTTAAATTGCATAAAGTTCCATTTAAAATTTTTTTAAGTGGTTCAGCTGGTGTTGGAAAAAGTAGAGTGATTAACACACTATATCAATTAATAACTAATTATTTTGATAAATTGCCCGGCGGAGATATGGATAAAATAATAGTATTATTATATGCTCCTTCCGGCAAGGCTGCTTTTTTAATTAATGGAGTAACAATTCATTCTGATTTCGCTTTACCAATTAATCAATCTGGAGTTAGTTTACCACAATTGTCAAGCGACTTAGCCAACAATATTCGTGAAAAATTATTAAAAGTACAATTACTCATAATTGATGAAATATCGATGGTAAGTAGTACAATACTAGGCTATATTGATACACGTTTAAGGCATATAAATGGTATAAATGAATCATTTGGTGGTCTTTCTAAACCTGTTTATCAAGTCTCTAGACAAAACGCAATGGCTCCCTTTATTGATATTAATCCACTATGGAACGAGTTTGAATTTTATGAATTGACGGAAGTTATGGGACAAAAAGATGATTTAGCGTTTATAAATGCTCTGAATAATTTAGCTATGGGAAACATGTCTGAAGATGATATAAAATTAATGAAATCGAGAAAAATTAAATATCAAAATGATGTTCCAGATATAGCAATACGATTATATGCAACTAATGCTAATGTTACCGCTTACAATAATCGAAAAATATCTCAATGCAAGAGTGAGTTGATCATCTCTACTGTCGAGAATACATTTTCGAAGAATATCGATAAAAGTACAAAAAAATTTATATTACAATCTTTAAAAAAACAATCAGGCCAAAACGAATTATTAACTGAGATTAAATTGAAAATTAATATAAAATATATGATAATTAGTAACATTGATGTTGAAGACGGATTGGTTAATGGATCATGCGGAATATTAAAATTTATTACTTTTCAAGAGAATACTAAAATTCCGTCTATATTGTGGTTAGATTTTCAATTGCCCAGAGTGGGAGTGAAAGTAAGGACTCGTTATCGTAATTATATGAAAAATGCTAATATTGATCAGAATTTAACACCAATAATAAAAATATCGAATCAAGTAAATATGTCGAGTGAGGAAAAATATCAAATCACACGTTGTCAATTTCCAGTGGTTCCTGCTGAAGCGATTACGATTCATAAAAGTCAGGGACAAACATACGAGAAAGTATGTTTGGATTTTAAAAAATCAGAAAGGCGAACTTTACAAATGTTGTATGTAGCACTGAGCAGAGTTTCAAAATTGAGCGGTTTATATATTTTGGGACAATTTAAATTAACAGTATCGAAAAAAAACAAATATCAATACTGCAAACACGGCTAACGATGAATTGTATCGTTTGCGAAATACTAAACAATTAAAATTATCATTCAATAATTTGGTAAATGAAACCGGATTAATAGTTATATATCAAAATATTGGTACTTTGACAAGTAAATTAATTCATATAAATAAAGATTCATGGTTTCATCGAAGCGATATATTAATTTTTAGTGAAACATTAACGAAAACCGATGATGAGTTGAATATTTTAAATTATGATATATTATTCCGATCTGACATTGACAACAACAGCCGCGGATTAATTTGTTATGGAAAAACAGAATTATCAATAGAAAAATTATTTGTTGAACAGGAATTTAGTTCAAATGCGCATGTACAACTGTTCACTTTTAAAATCAGAAATTATTATATAATAAGTGGTTATAAATCACCAAAAGCTACTAATTCTATGTTTGGTAGCGTTGTACAACGAATAATGAATAAAATTACAATTGAAAGTGAAAAGATTTTGATAGGTGATTTCAATTATAATATATTAAATTGCAAAGATAATGGTAATAATTATTTGATTAACCTTTTGAACAAGTACAATTTAAAAACTAAATTACCATCAAACAGTACAACGACCAATTTGAATACGCAAATAGATATCATTTTCTCAAATGTTGATGATATAGATTGCGGTGTTTATGAAACTTATTTCAGTTATCATAAGCCAATTTATGCAATCCTCGATAAGAAGGTCGTCAAATATAAAAAAGAAGAGAATGTAGAGAAAACAATCACAAATCAAAAAATGAATCCTGAAAACAATTTTACAATTTTTGATGAATGTTTAATGATCTCGGACCAGCATATCGAGCAAAATAATCATGAATGTGAAGTGCCTGCAGACTGTGCCCTCAATGATGGTTATATCTATGCTTTAGAAACAGCCGAATGTAAAGAAGTAATAAAACCTGATTGTTATTTACAAGATAAACATATTAATTTATTTCACGAAATTATGAACAGAAATCTAAACGAGCGTGGAATATACAACTTTGCTCAAGATACTGGTTCCGTTCGAGCTTTTTTGAGTAATTTACAAGAGATCCCAGAACATGAGATGAATATTCAGATAATATACACTGGTGAAATTGGAAAGAAGGTAGTAGGACATTGGATTTGCACAAGATCAGATGGTAACGGAAATGTACACATTTATGATAGTTTTAATGCTAATCGTTTGAACCATGATGTAATAGATTATTTGAATGCTCTTTATAAATATAATAAGAAGTATATATTTCACAGAGTACAATATCAAAACAATGCGTTTGATTTTGGAGCATTTGCGATTTATTTTGCAACACTACTATGCTATAACAGGGAACCAAGCGAGCAACGAGCATACGATGTTGGTTTAATGCTACGCCATATAGCAAACATTTTGATAAGTAGAAAACTATTGAATTTCCCTGAAAATGTAATAATGTAATAATTGTGTAATAATGTAGTATTATATGTAATACTGTATGTATAAATGTATGTAATGTAATAATGATAATAATGTACTGCAACTAACGAATCGGGAAGTTCCTTGTGTGGCTCGTGGAGAGTCACACAAAAAATTAAAAAAAAACCAATAATAGCTGTATGCCTCACTAGCAATGCGTACCACTAACCCTCTCGCAAGAGCAGTCCTACCCGCGAGCTCGCGAAGCGAGCGAGCAATAACAACCCCATCCGCGAGCTCGCGAAGCGAGCGAGCAACATTAACCAGCTAGTTTCGTGTTCAAATCGATATAGCCGTGCAACCATCGCGACTGTCGAAACTCTAGAATTCGATGAATTTTTCGCAATTTCAGATTATGTTTCAAACTTTGTTGGAGGTACCGATAATGTACAATGTATCGCTCCTTATCGCGAAGTGTTGCCATCAACTTTTTCTGCGTACTCGAGTTGGTCACTGAATCGTGACTGGGACAAAACGGAAGATCCGCGTGACCATCGTGAATTTCGCGCGGATACTCTAAATCCACCTCCAAAATGTATCCTACGGGACTATCGATCGGAATGGATTCGACGTCGAAATTGTCCGCGTCCACCCATCGAAAATCTCTGTACGGCAGATGTTGCGACATAGCCCAACCGTACAGATTATTCACGTCAAAATACATTAAGTAGGTGGATGGCTTGGTCGAGTCGTGTGTAGATAAATATTTGTTGTTTGCATGCGCATATCTGTGCGAACACTGGCTCAATCCGCCGCGTATTCCTCGCTCCACGAACAAAAGCATGTCAACGTCAGTCAACAACTCCAATTCGATCTTTGTCATTTTCAACATCACGTCCCATGCGAAACCGGGGAGCGTGTAATAATGCGCCGGATCGAGCTTGTAATTCTCGAGACAGTCATCGCGAAAATTTTCAAAAACATCCACCAACAACAGCACATCCAATTTTAAGTACAAGTCACTGTACTGCCCAAGCGTTTGTATAGCAAAACGCGACCAAACCGTATTCTCGTGAAGGTAATCGACGTCGGATATCTCGCTGCCATTCAACCGATTGTAAAATGCCTCGCGCGGCGGCATACGTGTATCGTTTAATTTATCGTATGACGTCAGATAGTCGTATTGGAAAACACCTTTTCTGGTCAATATTTTGAAATCGTCGCAGGGAAGATGTGCAAATTCACCTCGTACGATGCGTAATTTACTTTCGTCCAAGTATGATGACAGCTTGTCCAGACTCGAGTTCAAGAACTTGAACGAATCGATGAAGCGGAATTTCAACAATTTTGCATGCTTACGCTCTTCACCCGACTGTGTCTCGATATGAACGGTTTTCGTGAAAGAGATATACTTCTCTTTCGTCAATGGCAACACGTCTATCCGTCCGTCGAACGAGTTTGCTAATTCTTTGATGATGAAATGTGCATCGTAGCCTGATAAATTATGAAAAACCACTGGTATCACGTATGAAGATTGATAGCTTAAATTACAACCTTTGTGCGCCGGACCGCGACACGCGCCCGTGAAATGACAATGATCGTGCACCCTCGTCGCATCGGAAGTGTCGAACGGTTCCTCGCAGATGTGGCAATGCGTTGCAGTACGAAAATTTAACTTTTCCAATTCGGTTAGCGAATTCATCGGTATCGTTTTGTCGAATATCGGCTGTAATTTACGACTGAGTTCGTGCAACCTGTTCGCGAACCACGCGGCGCATCCGTCTCTATCGCGGTAAACCTGATACTCGCACAACGATTCGTCATAGCGGCAATGCAAGTAGTATCTTATACTAAACGCGTGGTGACGCTGATACTGTACGCGTGCCGCACGGCCTTGTCCGTCCTGTTCCCCTGGCAGCAGCAGACATTCCAAGTCAGCATAGATAACAAACGGCGCCTGTTCTTTGTTCGCTTAGTTCTTAAACCTCAGCCACTTGTCTTCTTCTGATATGGGAAGCATCAAAGCGCAATCGTTCATCCGTTCACAGTCGGCTGTATGAACGTTTAATCTCTCCGGCGTGGGAAAATATTGCAAGCACCTGCGGGAAGGGAAAAATTATGTATTTTTTTTCCATCAAACAATTTTTTAAAAAATAATGAAACGATGTGGATGTGCAACTTACCGATCACAAATATACTGCTGATGATTCCACTTGCTAAGCTGCGACGAAACCAATCGTGACAAATTTCATATACACGCGAAATGACCATGCGTCTTTGTGGCATTCTGTAGAATCAGCAGGTTGACGTGTCTTCCCTCCCGTTTCCTCTCGATCAAATGAAGCGTTACGCATTTCTTGCGCACCCATTTGAACACGTTCACGGAAACGTTGTTTTCTCGTTCAAATTTCCGGATATCTTTGAACGACATAGACAGTTGAAAATCTTCGGTTTTTGGAAGCACCTCTTTGTAGTCTCGATATGATGACACACAGTGCGTGGATCCGGGGCACCAATTCGCACGCGATGGCCACCAGATGGCGCAAAAACAGTGCCGTGTCTAGAATAAGGTAGCAGAGCGGCCAGAGCCCTGAGGCCGTTATATTGGCGGGTGTGTACCGGTGTTATCGGTGGAACGTGTGTTCTGTCTTGAAATATAATTGCTAACGTTTCAAGGGTAGATTAACCCTTTACATTTTCATATGTATATACTAATAATTTTGTAAAATTCTGTGGGGTACTCAAGGTACCCCATTTTCCTGTTACTGAGGCTGAAGACGCCGCCATCTGGTGGCCATCGCGTGCGAATTGGTGCCCCGGATCCACGCACTAATGACACACGCGACGCATTTTTCTTGACCGGATAGAGACCCGCCACGATCGCCCAAAAAAAGCATGCATCGTCGTTGCTGTTCACGTTCACGACCGCTCTTTTCAACTGTATCGCTCGAGGCACGTCGATTGCAAAGGTGCAGCCGGCTTGCAATGGTTGGTATTTGCTAAAGTTCACGATCAAATGCAGTATCTTCGACAGCGCCCACCCGCTGTCTCGCTCTTGAAACTCCTCCAACGATGTCAAAATCGTCGGTACAACGTCTTTCTGGTACCACTGTCGTAGATTGCTCGTCAGAAACAATGCAACGTTCCGCGTGCCGAAACTTTTCACGGAAACCTCGTTGACGCGCTGCATGAATTCTGCCTCCAACGTTACGCTAGCTTTCAACGATGAATGCGCGTTTAAAAATTCCGTCACACGTTCTGTGACCATTCGTTTCGCATGTTGTAAAAATTGTTTCGGGTCGATATGTTCGACGTTGATAACGATGCCAGTGGATATACGATTTTTAAAAGCCGAATCGACATTTTCCCAACGAAGCGTCCCGACGCGCGACGAGGAAACACGTTGATTCAACGAAACGTTCAAAGTTTTCATACGGCACATAGTCGATGTTAAACTAAATTTCTTGCCTACTGGCAATTCATCTTTTGCATGGGATAATAATTGACGCAACACTGTAGAGACTCGATGTACGAGCGATGCCATTCGCGATACTCGTCCATGGTTTTAAACACTTCAACATTTTTTTACACGTTTCGATCATCTTGCTATCGAACGGTTGTTAACACACGGTATAGAATAACTTTAACACGACAACGATGGAACGTTCGCGCATGTTGGCATTCGCGGCCCATCCCGCTCTATTTATTCAAAGAAACTGCCCTTGATAAGAGGTATCATATTACAGATGACTCATCACTCATGACTCATCACACGTTCAAGGTTAACCAAAAAGCTGCAGTTTTACACGTGCGAGATTGCTGTTGCTATGGGGTATCATATTACATAACCCCTCCCCCTACGAACAGGTTCGAACACATTCAAGGTTACCCAAACGGCTGACGCTGCAGTTTTGCACGTGTGACCGGGTATCATATTACATAACCCCTCCCCTACGAACACGTTCAAGGATACCCAAAAATCAGACGCTGCAGTTTTACACGTGTGACCGAGTATCATATTACATAACCCCTCCCTTTTTTTTAGCGTGAGGGAAATGCTTTTACGCATACCCCGTACCCCCTGGGAGAGATACGAGGTTATATGGGGCTACGTGGCCAGAAGGGCTCACAATACCCACTAAAAACCTCACGACAACCTTCCCTAAGCTATTCGGGGGCGGCTGGGATCTCCAAAGAACACAACCAGCCATCCCCCTTCGCCCTTGGCCCTGTGTGAGGCCTCGTCCCGGGGGGGAGAGAAGCTCCCCCCAGCAATACCTACGCTATCAGGGTGTAAGCAGGTTGCCCACTTACAACCCCTTCACTGGGCCGTTCGGTGGGCTTCGCGAGTCTCCAGCTCGCTCCGCCCAACGACCCCCGGTGACTCCGTTCCTCGCTCGAGGAGCCCTTCAAAGGGCTCTCAGCCGAAGGACGAAGTCTCCGCGCGCGACAAGGAGGGACGAAGGCGCGCGCCCCGCCCGCGTTCGCCCCTCCCCCACTCCCACCCCCTCCCACCGACCCAACAACCTTTACGTCCCCCCGAGGGGACAGAGGAAAGGGGGCGGGAATAGTCCCCCCATAAAAGAGCAACCGCACTGGGATGCCTCTTCGGGGAAGGCGGGAAGGACTTAACGAGTCCCGCCTACCCCGGTCCATCGCCTGCCCCGTAGCGTGGGGCGGGCCGCTCGGCGAGGACGCCTCGCCAGAGCAATCCTTCTCTCGGAGAGGGGGTCGGCCTCCCTCTCCCTTTCTGCCACCTCCTTCCGCTGCATCATCTCGTCGCAGAAGGAGGTCACGGCCTTGTGCGACTTCTCGTCGCCAATCATGTGGTCGACCACGGCCGACAACGAGAGGTCGCCTCCAATCTCGCTTCTTAGGACAAGCGCGGCGCCGACCACGCTGGACATTCTTCCAGCGTGTGCTGCTCCGTGTCCAAAGCCTCCGGACAGTGGTGGCACCGTTCGGTGGGTTCCCTCTTGATCCACGCCAGGTACCGGCCGAAACATCCATGGCCGGTTAACACCTGGGTGGATCTGTAGGTGAGCCTTACTCGCCTCTCGCACCATTCCTCCAGAATGGGCAGGAGGGCCCGGACTATTGGCCGGCCCGTATTGGCGGCCAGAGTTTCCGACCGCCACAGGGCCAGCGACTCCTGCCGGGCCTGGCGCTTCACTTCTACAATCCTGTCCTCCTCGTCCGGGTCCGCTTCTCCCCTGCGCAACGAGCGGACGGCCAAATACCAAGCCGTCCGCTCCCTTGCCTGATGGTGCAGGGGAATCAGACCCGCGAGGAGGCACGCCGCCTCGGTGGAGACGGTGCGATAGCCCCGTATGGTCCGCAAGGCCAGCCGGCGCTGCACTCTGTTGCAGAGTGTTTTACTGCGCCGGCTGACCGACAATGCGTCGGACCACACGGGTGCCCCATATAGGAGCTTGCTATGCACCACCCCCGTATAGAGGCGGCGGATCCGTCCATCGGGCCCCCCAGTATTGGGCAGCAGTCTCCCTAAGGAGGCCGCCACCGCTTGAGCCTGGGGGGCCAACCGACCGAAGTGCTTCTCGAAGCGCCAGCGACTGTCGAGAGTCAGGCCCAGATACTTCATCTCCTGCCTGACCTCGACAACGGCATCACCTACCTGGATCCCGAGTTGGGGCGGCGGTCGCCGGTTCGGAGGCAATGCGTGTAGCCACATCGCCTCCGTCTTACCGGCGGCTATCTTGAGCCCCAACCCCTCGATCCTACCCACCACGGAGTCCACCACTACAGCCGCGAAGGCTATCGTTCCCCTCCATGTCTCCCCCTCCACGACCACCAGTGTATCGTCCGCATAGCAAATCACACTGGCGTCGCAGGGGAGAGTAGCCCGCAGCACCGAGTCGTATGTTATGTTCCACAGGAGCGATCCTAGAACCGACCCCTGCGGAACTCGTCGATGCATGTTCTCCCTCCGCATTACACCGTACCGGCCACGGTACTCAAACCGCCTGTCCCGGAGATAGTCCCGAATGACCTCACGGAGGTAGGGGGGCACCCCGTGATACTCCAGCGCCCCCACTACCTCATCCCAGGGCAGGGTGTTAAACGCGTTGGTGATATCAAGCGATACCGCCAACAACACCCTGCCCGCAGCGACCGCACTGGTCCGGAGGGAGGCGAGTCGATCGATGGCATCCATCGTAGAATGCCCCCTCCGGAACCCAAACTGGCAATCGCTGAGATCGGGACCACTCGTGGACAGGTGCTCGACGAGGCGATCTGCGATAATCTTTTCATAGATTTTCGCCACCTCGTCGAGGAGACACAACGGCCGGTACGCAGAGGGAAGCTCTGCGGGCTTGCCTGCCTTTTGGAGGAGAACAAGCTTGGCGACTTTCCATTCCCTGGGGAAGGTTCCCCGGCTCAGACACGCGTTCAGTACGCCGATCAGAGCCGGGGCGAGGACGTCGAGCGCCGCGACCAATACACGTCCGGGGATACCATCTGGTCCGGGGGCCTTAACACCCCCTTCCCTTATCCTCCGGACCGCCTGGGAGAGCTCAGCGCCGGATATCCGGAGGGGCCTTCGGGCGCCTCACTAAATTCGGAGGGGCAGTAAGCATGAGTGAATCGCATTCTTTGTGAAATTATATTTAGCTGGTTTGACGATAATTTGGCGACTTTTGTGTAACAGCCACGCACCCAGGCAAATAACTTTTTCACTACTCCGATGCCCACTAGATGCATATATCCAAATGGGACTTGTGTAACCATTCCCATCGGTAGTGAAGCTATGGGGCTAGCCCCGTCCTTATGGTGATCGTCATAGGGAGATGTCGCCTAAGTTTCGTCGATTCGCGAATCGTGTCTAGCGCCAAGAAAAACCATGCGGTCTTGTACCCGGGTACCTTCTACTTTACATTTAAAACACGCGTGACTCGAATTATGCCCCCTATGATTAAGAATAAACGCCCGGGTTGGCTCATCGGCAATCAAACAATTTTAAAGAACTGTTATTCGTCTACCTTGAAAAATAATGCCTCCATTAGACATGATTAACTCAATGTCGGAAACTGTTCGTTATTGGCATAACCGCCAGCGATTCAAATGAAGGTGCTTCGATCGTTGGTGATAAATTTCTTATTGGTTTCGTATCACGAGCGCGCGACCTGCAAAAACAGTGGTCTTGTCCGCGTAGAAGTCACCAACGTCGAACACCTCTGTTTGAATCGCTAACAAAGGTGAAATCGAATTCACCAATCAAAACTAGAGCATTTTCAACCGGCTCCGTCGCTCGTGCGTTAGCGCGCGCGCGACCGAATCACTCGTCGTTACGATCTCGCAGCTTTCGCTTGCACCATCAAAACGATCTCTGATTTATCGCAACTCTCGTTGCACATCCACTCTTCTCGCGACGTCGTCGCTATTTGTAAAATTGTTGAACAGTCTATGTTCGGTTTAGACCAGTTTTAGTAACTTTTAAATAAATTGTTGTGTTGGACAAACGGCGCTCAACTTTCTCGCCTCCACCTAAACCACGTTCCTCAGCGCTCAATTCTGAGTGGTCCCGGCATCAGGCATTCAAACATCGTTCAAGCCGAAACAGATTCATTTAATAATATTACACCCTCATGTTTTTAATTACAACAGTGGTACATGTCGTAAAAGCATACGAAACGTAGCATACAGTAACAGCTTGCACATCGAATAAGTACAATATTATTGCATTGACACTTGCTTCTTTGCACTTCTAAGGGAAAGCAGATTTGATTGACGTTTTAAAACATTGTATCTCGTCGGTGGCTCCACCCTAATGTGCACAGACCGAATATTCATTCAAAATCGGTATTTGAAATTGTCGGTAAAAATGAAGACTGCCTTATATTTGTTCGATATGTAGAAACTCATTTCACCGACATTACCAACATAACGTCGCCGACGGTGCTGCCCTGTATAACGGCATCCGCCGCCCCACGCTGACTCCACGAGTTACCTTCCATTTGGCCTGAAGAAGCTGTTGGCCAGATGCTGTGACGGCAGACTTTGTGCTGCTGCGTTCATTTTTGGAGGCTCCAGTAGCGCTCATGCCACGCTCCTTCCAGATTCCCTCCACCCATTGTTCCGAGCAGCCTAAAGGTCCATTTAGTTTAGCCAGGTCAGGCCAGGCCCGGCCCGGCGACCAATGCTTAAGGATAGGGAGTCCGGCATCGGCAGTTCGGCCCGACATCTCAACGAAATTTCGTTTCGTGTCGGCCCGGACATTTCGGTTGCCGGAACCCTGCTGTGCGTGGCACAAAAAAAGGTCTTTATGGGCTCCACAACTCCTTAGGCAACTAGCTATCCCTTAACACTTTACAACATCATGGAAGTAGGAAACGGTCCTGCCGCTTTGTGAATTCTTCTTAAATAATTATTTAAAATATATTAGAGACACATATTTGTTCTGTAAATTTTTTCACCGGATCTAGTGTGAAAACATTTTTAAATACATGGCTACAATTTTTGCTCTTTGAAATACCGTTTTTGTTCCATTATCTGTAACAACTTATTCCCATCATTCAGGTAACCTGTCAATTCCCGTACCCCAAAAACTAATTAGCAACATGCGTTTTCATGCTTATTCGAAATGCGACAGAACTTTCCTTCCACAACCTAATAAGTGATATAGAAAATTATTTCAGTTACGCCGATAAATAATAAAATGTTCATTTTAGAGAAACCAATAGTGTCATTTCGCCCACTACGATACTTTGCACCTGTACGCACCATGTATAAATTTCATATCGGCATACATGATATGTGAAATACTCCAGTAACTGCAAACAGCTGTTAGGTTTGAATTATTTGTTATTTCGGGTCCATCAAATTGTTGGATATTCTTTAACATTCTGAAATAAGGGTCGACACTGTTTGTTCTAAAATTCCACCTTTCGCGTTGTTGCGACCCTACACCCCCATAAAAAATCTGTCCGCGGAACCCGTACCGTCCCTTTATTGTTCTGCACGCCTCGCCATACCGAATCCTCGAGTCAAGCGTTTTTTTGTCCCCAGATGGTCCGCAGGCGAATCTTTTACCTGCTCTTTTAGCACTAGGTCCGCTACGAACCCCGAAATTTTCCGTTAATTATGACATTAGACCATAAATGTTTGAAGCCTTGGGACATCGTGTAATTGTGCAGCTTTCCAGACGTTGTTCACTGTGGGACTGGCCCAGCTGTTTACCAGCCCTCACCATCCTAACCGTTGCGTTCCGCATGTTTGTACCAGGTAGACTTTATCTGGTCCCAAGCGCTTCACCATTTTATTACCCGCTATGGTAAACGTCCGGCGAATCTCCCCGAAACGACAATTTTCGATTCACCCCCACCGCCTTCGACACCTCATTACCTGGGCGTGAACAGTGACAAATACGTCACCGTTTGCCACCCAATCACAACGCTTTTTTCCTTTTTTTGTAAACTCCTCCCAAGTAGCCGGAACCCACCGGGAGCCGAGAGTAGCGAACAGACAGCATTCAACTACGAAGCGAATCGAAGCAACGAGCGAACCGAACTTATCGTATTCTAACTGAGCTCTTGACCATTCAGTCCGAGATTATTACCGTCAGTCGAAATATCGAGTACCGCAATAGTTTATATCGAGCAACCTTGACGCAAGGGCAAACATTGTGTATCCCATTGTAAAAATAAACGGAGTGAAATACATTCGATATCGTTTCAACTAAGTTTGAGATTCTTTAATTTGAATCCGAACTAGAGTGTTCGTGTGATACCCTCGCGAACAGCTCAACACGCGCAGTGAAGAAACATTTTCAATTTGTTTATGTCCAACAAGCATTGTAATCCACTGCTCCGTACGAGCGACAGGGGAACAGCAATGGGTTAAGATATTATAAATCGTTACCGCCCACTGCTACGCGATTGTAGGGGGTGGCAAGGCGCCATCTCGTATGGGTCCGAACTGGTAAACATTATATTGATGCGAGCCTGAGAAGAAGGTGTCCAGGCGGGACTATGGTGGCGTGTCTAGGTACCAATTGCGCGATCGATTGGATCAGAGTGGAGGAGGCAGGCCTCGTCTCTCGCGCATTTTCGGCTGTCGACGAAATATTGGCTACAGCAGCCACACACACTACGTAGCGTGCAACATCAAAGTCAAAACATTGGGGCTACAGGCACGGCTGTGGTGGGGATAGGGCGACTTTATGATAGGCGCGATTTGTTTATCTGCCATTCCCGGGGCTGTCCTCTATGGAGAGGTTTACGACAGTTCATTACTATTGAGCTGGGAGTTTTTGCATTGTACATAGAAGGTGTTGTACAGTTCGTCCGTTGGCTTAAGATCATAAATTTTAAAACAGGTGAGGACAGATACTGGTCTACTCTAAAAATGAGGTAGCATAAAAATTTGTTTGTTTGACGAGCATGAATTACTTTATGACCACCGACCGACGAAAATACGAAGGAAAGCACATGCTAAACACGTGTTGGAAGGCACTTCCTCAGACTAAAATAAAACTACTTCATTCCTGGGACTATTGTCTATGGAGTGGTTTATGATAGTTCATTACTATTGAGCGGGAAGTCTGCACTTTCTCTGGCAGCACATGTTCACTGTAAAGTAATTCGTGTAGGTCCCGACTATTTCGGTAAAATAAAAATGCTACATATAAGAAATCTAAAAAAGTGTGTTCAGTCTTCCCTGTCATAAATGCTTGGTGTTTCTACATACCTGCAAAGTGAATCGTTGACCGTTTTTCATTGTATTATAACAGCTAAACTAACAAACCAATAAAGATGAAATTTGCGCAGTTTCAAGTTGTTTCAAATGAAAATACATTTTTTCGCCATTCATTTGCCGAATATTTTAAACAAAGGAAGTGGTGTCTATGCAGGTCAGCACTTAACAATTTTTTTGTATCACCATATGTGCCACCTTTAACAGTACAACTTTTAAAGCACTCGGTACATGATCAAATCCGTGGGAGATATTTATTTAACGGTTCACTTCAACGGTTAGAAAAAAATTTGGATTTTGATTCCATATTTTTCTCAATTTTTTCGAATGTCGTGTTCTGCAGGTTTTGTTTAACATGTTTTTAACGCGGTGAATAGTTTAGAAGATATTAAAAAAACCATTGGAGGAGCATTTTCTAACTTAATTATCTCGATGTTGAATCCGGTTGGGGCACATTTTCCCGTTATCCGATCGAACTCAATCTTTGCACTGATTTCTTTTTTAATCTTTTTGATCAATTAATGGCGAAAAGAACATGTGTTTTTAATTGCCAGAACTTTTACTAGGTACCGTTACATCTTCGCTGTGAGTCCCGCAAATATCATCTCCATTAGCTTGTTCATGCATTACTTCGTTTATACATTGTTAAAGATTACAACATGTTGAATAAAATCCGAAACGCTAGAGGAGAGAGAGGCTAGTTGACTAATGAAGTTAGTCGACTAATCCATTCTAATTTCAATATTATAAAGTACAGTGGGTGTAGAAAGTAATCGTACACTGATAAATTACAAACAAAACTGTGAAATTGTTGTTTATTAACTTTTTTCCCTGTAAACAATGAATATGTACATATTCTGAGAAGTCTATACATGTAGAATAGGTACAATGCAAAAAAAATTAATTTCTTGATTAACTTGCTAATGTAATAAGGAAAACCAAAAATCGACTGGAATATACCAGCAAAATGTATTCGTACAGTTTCTAACTTTTTACAATTTGAGAAAAAAAACGTAATATAAATAAATGTGACATTGAAAAATTATTAATTAATATTTGGTTGGATAGCCTTTGGCCTTTATACCTGCTGCAATTCTTCTCGACATTCAATTTACGAAATTTGAGGTCACGTGTTGTGGGATCTTGTTCCACTCTTCCTTCAGTGCATTTTTTAAGCTCTCTTTTGAATAAATTTCATTCATAATCCCACAGGTATTCTATAATACTGATACCGGGAGATTGTGGCGGAGTTTTCAGATACGACGATGTGTTATGTAGTATCTACATTCTGGTATTACACGCAGTATGTTTCGGATCATTATCGTGCATGAAAACGAAATCATCTTTAATATTCATTTTCTCTGCATTAGTAATCGCATCAATAAATTCTAATGAGCCAACACCAGTTGCACTCATGCAGCCCCAAACAAGTACTGAACCTCCACCGTGTTTGACTATAGGCTTTAAGTTTTGTGGTTTCAATTCTGTATGTTTTTCTCCAAACCGTGTGGTATCCATCAGACCCAAAAATGTTGAACTTACTTTCATCTGTGAAGATCACTTTATTCCAGTACTCCACTGGTGTAGTTACATTGTTATTTGCTAATTACTATCTTTTTTTCTATTGATTTTATTTACGAAAAATTTTTTATGTGCCACCCGTCCGTAACATCCTGAATTTCGTATCAAACTGCGCACAGTACTAGCAGGTACATCAATGTTTAAATTGTTTTTAATGTGTTCAACTATTTTTATTTGCACTTATTTTTGGATTTGTCTTTACCATTCTAATAATAACTCTACCAGTGTATTGATTGATTTTTCGTGGACGTCCACTTCTTGATTTATTTTGTAGTCTTTTTTCATAGCCCATACCTGTCAATTAAACTTTGTATAGTAGATCGAGGTCTACTTCCAATACGTGAAATTACTGCTAAAATTTTACACTGCTCATGCAAGTTAATAATGATTTTTCTTTCTTCCATCGTTGTTGCCGCACGTTTCCGTCCCATTTTTCAACGATAACTTTGAATATTTCGGAATTTTAAAATGCTATTAATGCCAACAGCGAGATATACTGAGGAGATCAATCATACTTACACCGTAATTTCTTTATATTTACATGGTATGTTTACGTTAAGAACTGTTCCCTACGCAGTTCGAATTAAGGAGTATACGAATACTATTTTCTGGTGTATTCCAGTCGATTTTTGGTTTTCCTTATTACATTCGCAAGTTAATCAAGAAATTAATTTTTTTGCACTGTGGCTATTCTATATAGACTTCTCAGAATATGCACATATTCATTGTTTACAGGAAAAAAGTTAATGAATAACAATTTCACAGTTTTATTTGTAATTTATCAGTGTACGAATACTTTCTACACCAACTGTACATGATGCTGCTTTCCGTGATAGTGAAACAGAAGAATGACTAGCTCGTCATGTAGTGTCGAAACTTGCGTGTGATGCCAACAAGAATAAAAAATCCGAAAGGATGGGCGGTAAGTAAATATTTTTGTTTTTAGTATTTATCGATTTTTATGAAATTATGAAAATCTAAAATGTGCATTTTTCAAACGCATGCTACTTATACACTTCTCGACCATTTCATCGAAGCGCGCCGGTTCAGGTGGGTCAGTAGCAAGTCATACCGTAAACCGCATCCCCCACTCCAATGATATTTCGGGCCAGGTCTTTTTACTGCCCCCCGCAAAAGGCTAATTGCGAGGTTACATTTTCCACAAAAGTTTGTCTAAGGAATCATTCTCAGTTTCGACCACCGGAGAGTTCGGACACTTACAACCGCTATGGACGACGAGAAGTTAATCGAAGCAGTGCGCGGTCGTGAATTTTTATATAATTTGCAGCATTCAAGGTACATGGATGCAAAATACAAAAACATCGCGTGGGTGCAAATCGCGGGAGAGATAGAACAGCCAGGTTAGTATTCACTGTGTTTTAACTAATCAGCTGTGGTGACCTTTTTAAATTTCATATTATATTGATTGTGAAATAAAAATTGTACTTTGACATTTAAAAAATCAAAGTAATTCTTATTTCTTGCAGAAGAAAAATTTTTTCGGAATTTAAACTATACAATTTTGTGCATATCTAAATACTGTTCAACTTTTATTCCAAACATTTTGTCGTCAGATTATCCGAACTCTTGAAAAGTAGTGATAATGGAGTGCTTTGATTACGATGTACTGAGTTGAGGTAGGTGTACAAAATCTTCACAGATTTCATTCTCTTATCATCTAAATTAGTATTGCTATTAATGTTCCAACATTACCAATCATTCTGTAAGTCTTTTCGATTTTAAAACTTTATTGACGATCTTGGTAAACTATTCCGCTGCATACCGCACTCTTTCTGGTACCATTACATTCGATGAAGGTTTACAATCACAATCCAAAAAGAATTGGTTCCGACTCATTCTGAATTCGAGAGTTATAGCGAATTTAAGTAGAAATGAGCGTCGCGTCAAAAGTCGTGGGGTATCACGTGGTACGTTCGATCGGGTTCGCCCGCTCTTCCACGAGATCTTATGAGGGAATTGTTTAGATTATAATTGAGATTATAGTTATTCATAATTAATCTAGATTATAATTATTTATAAATAAACATTAATAACAATACTAATTTAGACAACAAAATGAAATCTGTGAAGAGTTTGTACACCTATCTCAGCTCAGTGCACCGTAATCAAAGCATTCCATCATACCTACTTTTTAATCGACTTCGAAAAAGGAGGACGTTACTCAATTCGACCTGTATGTGCCTTTTGCATCTTGTAAAGTATGTTCCTGGGGTGGTAAAACGTATATGCAACAGACTTCTTCGGCGTTCGCTCAGCAAGATTTGTACCGATCGCGATGAAACCTTTCACATTTAGTTGGAGATACTGCCGCGATGATCCCACTTGCAAAAATTTATAGAATTTGTTATTATTAATAACTATTGTTATAGCAAAACCCTATTCGTTGATGTTTCTCTGCAAATAATGTACCGATTGCGATGGAACCTCTCACATTTATAAAATGTGAATGGAAAATATTTATAAATACTTATTTATAATTTAAAAAGTGTGAAATAAAAAAAATTTTTTAAATAAATAAAACCGACTTCGAAAAAAATAAAAAAACGGAATGAAAATAAAAAAAGGTATGAAAACAACAAAAAAACAAAAACGAAAATGCACTAAAAAGTATGAAATAATTTCCATTTCATTTATGTGTATACACACGAACTGTTAATATGAAATATTAAATACCACATTCGTTATGTCTAGTGTCAAAAATTTTCGATTTCGTTTTTTTGTTGTTTTCATACCGTTTTTTATCAAGAATTTGGATAATCTGACGAAAAAATGTTTGGAATAAAGGTTGAACAGTATTATTACTATTACAATATTTTTATTGAGCCTTCAAACCAAATATGGTTTTAATATCTGGGCCACACAGCAAGTACCCTACATAGGAACACAGTATTTTCAAAGAAGTTTTCTCGCTTGTAAATAATTATTGAATATTTCTCTTACGAGAAACGACTCCTTCGTTGCGTTTCCAACGCGGTATCTGTACGACCGCCACACAGTGGGGTATTTGGCCAGTTTAGCGCGCCAAAACTATTATGGCATTATTAATAATGTGAAGGTCATAATATTATATATCGTTGAATTCGTCTTAATACCAGCTACAACATTATCAAATCAAAAATACAGTTTAATGTTTAAAAAATCGAAGCGATCTTGTTTTTTTCTTTTAAACAAATTTTTTAAAATGTTGTTTGTATTGCAATTTATACGTTTATTAACACTGTTGAACTTTTATCTGAAACATTTTTTTGTCAGATTTAGAGAAATTGCTATTACAAACAAATTTCACGCGTAGCCGTGATAAAAATTTAAACATAAAGTCTAAATATCAAAATCATAATTTATTGAAAACGAAACACAACTATACAATATACAATATTACAACTATACAATATACAATATTACAACAACTTTACAATATACGTAAGCCGTAGGCTTGAACATAGACCCAAGCGAGAACCTGGAAAAGCCAATAGCGAGGATTAGGACTGCGTGAACCGGCACTGACCAAACCCGCGCAGAACGAAGGACAATAGGAAAGGAATATAAAATAAGGCACTGATACATAAATCTTACCCTTGATTAATTTACTAGCAAGGATGCTTGCTCATGCTCTCCACAATATTCAAAGAAAGACTGACACTCGATTGTTTAACCGACATTACATTTTTCCAATAATATAAACTAAATATTCTAGCAATAGTAACATTCATTCTCCTTCATTTACCTCCAAGTATCTACATCCTACAGGTCAATTATTTCATCATTATCAGTCATATGCTAGACGGTCGATTCATGCCATACTGATATGTATCGCACAGAAAGTTAAATTTCTCCATGTTGTGGCACTATGATGCACCTAAACTCTTCAGGATTCTATAAAGCAATGTCTACTGAATAACGTCAAAAAAAATTGGAGGGGTGTTTTGCGGAGAAAAAAAGTTATTACATAATACATTTTAATTTTTGTAAAAAAAATTGTACCATTTTCCATTGTTTATTCTATCAAAACCACCGAAGCGTTTACAACAAAAAGCTATAAAATTACTTTATATACCTTCCTTTACATCCTAGGTATGTTTTTATCCCGATTCCATACACTAAACTTGTGAAAAAATCATTTCTTTAACACATGTTTTTCGACGCTTCTCTTGGCCACGAGAATATGTCACTTTCAAGTGTCTATATGTTACTAAATAGTACTGTTTATAGAAAAATATTATTGTATATTACTCGCATATATATTTAGGTACATGAGAAGAAAGTTTCAGTCATTTTGAACAAACTAAAAATTTTGACTTTTGGCGCGCTAAACTGGCCAAATACCCCACTGTGCGCCACGCAGGAGCCTGCGCCTCATTTTCGTGGCTCGCTCTGCTACCGCAGATCCCTCGAAAGTCCTGATGAAATTATGCAATATGCACGTAGTCACAATGATAAAGTCGACGTTTTCTGGCTTTGCCTCGATCCTTCTATTGAAAATTCGAAATTTTTGCGCCAGAATGCCAAAGGCGTTTTCCACGACACGCCGTGCGCTGGACAGTCGCGTGTTGAAATTTGTCATTCCTGCGTCTCCTTCAGACTGTTGTCCGGGGTACGGGCGGAGCAGGTGTCTCCGGAGCGGGAAAGCTTCATCGCCCACGATGACGCAGGGCGCGCAAATTGATGTGCCCGGCAAATTTGCGTCGGGCAACATTCCCATCGTTCCGTCGTGGATTAACTCCCTCAGTCCGGATTTGGAAAATATCCCGCCATCGCTGTTTTTTCCATAGCCCCCTACATCGATGGTTATAAAATTCGACTCCGCGTCTGCCAGAGCCATCAATACCCCAAGCAATTGAGGAATCCGCTTTTAATCCAAAATAATCTATTTATTTCTTCCCACTTTTCTTTGCTGGGCGGCGGCATGGTTTCGGTTAGCAGGGTGTTGGTGATTGCCCTACAGGTCTCCTTAACGATTTGGTACACTGTCGCATGTCCCATCCTGAAACTGTAGCTGATTGTCTTCAGCGAGTCTCCCGTTGCTAGATACCTACAACAGTAATAGATGATCAATTAAAAAATATTTTTGTTTACAGTTTCACGCTGCAGAACCCGGTGGCAAAACATCCGGGATGCGTATCGGAAGTTCCGAGCACGCCAAAATGCAACCCGGAGCGGCCAGGCGGCTCAATACCAAAAAACTTTCAAATTTGGAAGATCTCTATCTTTTTTAGACAAATATTTAAAAGAGCGGCCGATGATTAGCAACATTAAAAAAAACAACACATATAACATGTTGCTCCCCGGAACCAGCCGGCAAATCGCATTGCCGCGAGACACAGAGGACGTAGTCCCCGGTACCAGCCGGCAATACGATTTGCCGCAAGACACCGAAAACATAGTGCCCAGTACCAGCCCCAGCCCCAGCATCAACTGGGAAATGCCGGCGCCGACGCTTTCCATCGGATCCGCGGATGAGGAGCCGGACTGCGAGAACAACCACCGACAACCGCCAACAAAAAGAAGGCGGAAAACGGCGAACAATGACGATGACGCTATGCTCAAAAATTTCGAAGAATCGAATAGATTGCTCCGTTCAGTTTTGGAGAAACCGGAGTCAGAAATTAGCCTTTTAGTAAAAACCGCAATCGTCGGGTTTGAAAAATTAGATTTTCGGAGGAAAATGATTGTGCAACGGAGGATGCACGAGCTGGTCATGCTTGTCGATGATCTAATCATTGAAAAATTTAACGAGGAGCAACGGAATTGTAATTAAACCCACCAACCCAGTGGCTTTTAATTCCATAATAAATTCATTGAAAACAAAATTATCTGTGTTGTATTTTCCTCTGTGCGTAAACCCCGTTCCAGTTCCCTACATTCCCTTACCAAACGTCTGCTATACAGTGACTGCCAAAAATAGCACCGTCTGGTTAGCAAACGACACTCGCGCGTTGACGTGTGTGAGTGCACACGTCGCTATATCACATATACGTACACGAAAATTGTAAGGGTCCGGGAGTAAACGTCTGAGATCTTTATAATGCAATGACTGGATTTCTTAGTAGTCAAAATCGCTAGATGAAAGATAAATCTAGGGTGCTATTTGGCTGAAAAGTCGTACTTCTATTAAAAATTCTGTACGTTTACTTCTACAAAAATCCAAGCCACAGTGAGGTTGACATTCAAAAATAGTTCTGACATTTTCCGCTACGAGCGTTGATTTCTGTTTCATTTATGACGTCCTCACTGATGGGCGTGCTGTCGAATATTGCAAATCATAGCTCGTGAACGTAGAAGTACGACTTTTCAGCCAAATAGCACCCTAGATTGATCTTTCATCTAGCGATTTTTACTACTAAGAAATCCAGTCATTGCATTATTAAGATCTCAGACGTTTACTCCCGGACCCTTACAATTTTCGTGTACGTATATGTGATATAGCGACGTGTGCACTCACACACGTCAACGCGCGAGTGTCGTCTGCTAGCCAGACAGTGCTCTTAATTTCTCTATTTAGATAATGTAATTTAGCATTACAAAATTTGTTTAATATTTTGCGGCATAACTATTTTGTTTAAAAACATGTATTAACCTGTTTGGCATATTTTTTGTAATTGTTTTTAAATATTCGAATCTTATATTCGACCACTCAGTCTTTGTTTTAATTCGTCTGGTGTTGCATTTCGTCATATGAAGTCGGCAATCTTGTAATTATCGACAGTATAATGGACAAAAATCATTATTTAAATATACTCAAAAATAATTTAGTTCAAAGTGCTGAAAAAACTGCCCTAAAATCCTTCATCCGCCGCCCCAATCACCGGACCTTAATCCTATCGAGAATTTATGGGATAAATTGGATAGAAAAATTCGAAAAACCCCAATTACATCGATAGACGAATTAAAACAAAGACTTGCAACTGAGTGGTCGAATATAATATTCGAATATTTAAAAACAATTACAAAAAATATGCCAAACAGGTTAATACATGTTTTTAAACAAAATAGTTATGCCGCAAGATATTAAACAAATTTTGTAATGTTAAATTACATTATCAAAATAGAAAAATTAATATTGTCTAAATATATTTGGGAGCCACAAATGGTACATTATTTCTTTTAATAATTTTTTTTATCAAGCGTATGTATATTTTCAAATAAATGATATATGTTTATCAACGTTAATAAATGTTTCATTGCCAGAAACAATTCCCAGGGCGATTGCTTTATCAACAAACGAATTATTAAACCATAAAGTTAGTTATAACTAGTGTCCGAATATTTTTGGGAGTCACTGTATAAACGTATGCAATAGTAGTAGTAAGTAAAAAATAAAGAATCGGTTCGCGATCGTAGTAAGCTGGAGGGCGCGCAGTGTCCTAAAACGCCGAAAATCTGGCCGTAAAACCATTTACCGAAGTAAAGAACGAGCAAGTACAGAGTTTAAAATATATGGTAAAGAAACGTTTATATTCATGTATAAATATAAAATATAATTTTTTAAATAGATTTTATTTTTTCTTGACGATTTTATTTTTTAATGTTGTGGCCAACTTGTCGGCGTTTCGGAATACTGTGGGGCGAAACCCCTGTAACCGAACTATTTATAATCCTTTGTACTTTTCCTTTTAATTGATTCTTTTGTAAAGTTAATGGAAAAATCTATGCGAGGCAGTCAAGAAACTTGCCGTCGTTGCTCACAACAGCGAGAGGCTCTCGGCAGGGCACGTAAACGTGGCCATGGCGAGGCATCCGTAGTATGAGCGTTCCGACAAGTATATCCTGGCTACCTTTATTTTAATTAATATGTGCTTTGGATCTGAGTATCGCGGAGATTCGATCGGCACTGCTAGAAGATTCTAGGAGTGGCGATCGATCCCGTGGATGAATGAGATGTTCTTAGCCGTGTACAGACACTGATGCAGAATCGGCAGGGCACGGAGACGTGGCCGTGGCGACGTTGCAGCGGCCTGGACACAACTGTGAGCCTGATTCTAAAGTCAGAATATCGATAAGATTCACTTACAACACCGGGTTGGTTACGGGACCCGATGTCCTTTATCCCGACAGGTTCGTGCCTCCAGGCACTGGATAGCGGAAAGGTTGAGGCGAAGAACAATAATTATTTGAGACAGAAATCGGGTAAAATGAAAGTATATTCTGGAATCTGTTTTGTTTACACAGGGACACGGTCCCTGATAATATCCGAGCAAAACAGTAACGTGCGGAAGTTCGCGACGACCCAAATATATCGCATGCCGCTCTGATTCATATAGACGTATCTTTTGATTGCTGGATCGCTCCTAATCATGAACACCTCGCGTTCATGTCGCGCTCAATTCTCTCGAAGTTGCGTCACGCGTTTTGAGTGCAGTATTCCATTACAAATCTGTACAGAAGTGGACCGGATCACGTGGGATTGGCCGAGGAGTCTAGGCAGGGCACGATACGTGGCCGTGGCGACTCCTCACTCGTCCGAGCGTACAGTCACTCTCTACAGAATTAGATAGATTCTTGTAACAGAATAGAAAAGACTGAACGGCACTGCTGGGATGCCACAGGAGCGGCGGACAGTCTATACCTGCACAAGTGTTCAAAACAAAATTGGAAAGGTTGGAGCGTCTAGGCAGGGCACGAATACGTGGCTGTGGCGACTCTCTTACCGTCCAACTATCACGTGCTTCTAATGGAAATAATGAGCAGTGATGCCAGAATCGTGGTCGTGTGGTCACAAACCGTGGTACGAGGCCTCCCCACTATGACCTACCATTGCCCCTACTGTCCTGCTCCAACGCGCTCGCGCGCTACACTCACCAGCGTACCTCTCCTATGTCCGTGTACGCTGTTTGTGCGCTTGCGCCAGCCACAATCAAATTTTTGGGTACTTTCCATGCATTGCTTTACGGAAGCGAAACTGAAATTCGGCCGTCGAGCGAATGAATCGCAATCTGGAGCTAGTCTTCGAGTCCCCGTGCAGCCATTTTTATTTTTTTTTAATTACATTTTTAACCTTCCAGAAATTTAAAATGTACAAACTATGTTAAAAATATATATTCATTTAACATAGAAACGTTTTATTACTGTAATAACTGCATTAATACAAAGAGTCTAGCAGGGTGAAAAGTCAAAGGTGCCCTTGTACCAATTGTACCGGGCTATGCACTATTTGATAACTCATAAAAAGAAAAAATTCGACACCAAATTTGAACCCTTTATCTTAACGAGGAGAGTAGTTAAGGGGTAAAAACTAATTATTGGTTTTTGCCACATTGTCCCTATTTAATGTATATTTAAAAATTCTAAAAAAATTTTACAATTTTGTAGATATGATTCTTTACGATTGTGAATTTTTTCAGATTTTTTTGCAAATACTAAGTATGAAAAATCGAAAAATGCAGATTTTGTGTACAAGATTTCGCGTGTCCAGATTTTATTCTTTTGCAGCAGTTAGGTATTAGCATTAGCATTATTCTGAATTTTTCAAATTTTTCGATAGAGTGTAATGTAATAATATTACATTTTTAAGTGAATAAAATTTATTGTCATGTAATTAATAATTAGAAAAATGTATATTTCATGACAAAAAAAGTTTGACCTTTGTGGGTCGCAAATCTCCGCCAAAAACTATCCCGGCGGTTCCGAATCCTAAAACCTCAACAACTTTCTTTTTGTTTGTGAATATGTTTATTGGTTTATATATACTATTTTACTCAGTCTAATGTTTCGGCTGAGTCTTATTGTCAAAGGAAAATTTTTGGTAAGTAGTAGTTTGATATAGGTTTTCGCTAAGTGTTTTGGGGGAGGACAGTGCAGTGTGCATTGTTAAAAGCCCAAAAATTCGTCTTGTGAGCTTATTAACTTTAATAAATAAACTATAATAAGTATTACTTATTATGTGACTTACCATGTGACTTACGATCTCTGGCTTCCCTTTACATAGTCTGCAAACTCTATCCTTCTCCTTGGTCCAATTCTGACTCTCCTCATCCACTCAAATTAATTTTTCTAAAATTAATTTATATTAATTATATGTGTATGTTATTTCGATTGAGCCTTACTTTTTTTTAGAAATTTAAAAGACTACATACGTCATGTGGTTGGGCATACCCCGTATGCTGTCAGTTGAGCCTTTTGAAAATTTCATTATTTTTGCGATAGGACGCTCCGTTTCCGAGATATAGCTATTTTTTATGACTAGCTCGGCTGACCATCCCCACCATCTCTAGATCTTCCATCTTCCTATAATAAAAAAATACAGTCAAAATTATAATTATAACAGAATTTCATAAAATATTGCGGTTGTTGCAAGCTTATCTTTTTTCGTAATGATGCTCTAATTTCATTTTTTCTCTTGGATGTCCATTTCCTTCCGAGACAGTGGCGTTTCTAGGTGTAAATAAAAAATGTATCATAAACTACAATAATTCTAATGACATGGAATATAGTACATATTAACGCCGTTTATATTATATTTAAGTGTTAGTTTTACATACCCGGAGTTTCTTCTTTGACGTTACAGCTTCTCGTAATTTACGTATATGAACATATACGTACAAGTCGTCTAAGTCTTGCGGAGTAAAAAGAAAACGATTAATAAATATTTTAATTAAATAATGTATGCATATATATGTGTTCGAAAATACTTATATTTTTCACTGATCGAAATCGGCCAAACACAAAATTGCGGCTGTATTGAAAAATTAGAGATGTACCCGCCGCCAGAAAGCAAAACTAAGAACAAAGAAATACAACCCTTACAAGTTCGCCGGTGCGTGCAATGTTAACTGATGAAAGTTTTGTGCAGGCGGCGAACTTGCATATAAATGCTTCCCTGACATTAGAGTTAAATGTCCATCATCGATGGACATGGTGCGGCTAGACTCCTGCCTAGCTTTAAGGGATGTGCGCACCACACATACATGGAATTGAGGAGGTCAGGTCCTAATTTATTCCGTTTTTTAGTTTTCATGTCAGGGAGCAACGAAAAAATCCTCTCTGCGTCGGCATTGGAGTGTGGCAGACATCGGACAGCGTTCACCAAAGATGTTTTTGGAATTGGGATGTGCCGAAAGACAAAATGTTCCACTCATTTTGCAAATCTTCGGCACTAAACTTTCCCAATTTTTGGGCCACTGCAGCGACGTTGAGGAAAGAAGAATTCCTGTCGCTATTTTTCAATGCAATTGACGGCTTGAAGACCGTACCGACTGCGCCGTACCTCGGCCATACGGACCATACCGGCTTCTCACTTCTCTGTTCGCTGCTCCGCTGTCCATCCTCCTCGCCAGATGTTATGGCTCTACCTTCTATAACGTTGCCGCCAATAAATGGAGGGACGACAACGTCGATCCCACCGCCACCTCGAGTCCAACCCTTTCCGGAAGCTCCTTACTTGTGAAAGCAGGAGGGGCTTCGTCCCGGCCCGAGGAGCCGAGTTCCTAAAAGGAGCTCGGCTAGCTGGTCAATCCATGATGTCACAGCAGAGGTATTCTTTTGCCTCTAATCCGCAACTTCTCTTGTTCTAGCCTTCAAGCGTAGCACGTCCCGCGTGAACCTCCGGAAGCTCTTGAACAGTTGTTCGGTCACCAAGACAGCCTCTGGCACCGGCCACTGGTGGCCTTTAGCTTCGGCTTCTTGGCGTAAGAGTTCCCGCGCTTGAACGTACTGAGGACAATCATACAAGATATGGCTCGGTGTTTCCACTTCGCCGCACTCTCAGTGTTCGTCCTCGACGAGCTTGAAGGTTTTGAGCTTCGCACGGAAATCTCCGTGTCCACTCAAGAACTGAGACACATAGTGATCAGGGATCACCCAGCGTGCGGAGAGTCGGTCTGAAACATCACCGAAGTATTGGAACGTTGTCCTCCCTTTCCGCGATGACGACCATCTCCCCTGCCACTTCGCCAAAGCGGTCCGTCTAACCTCGGCTAATGCCTCGCGCGGACTCACGACTCCGTTTGCCAAATCGGCAGAACTCACTCGACATGTTTCGTATATGTCTACGTCTTGCATCTTCCGTATCTTGTACGCGCACTCACGCTCCGCTATCATCAAGTCTATTGGTACCTCCCCAGCGATCACGGTGATCGCGTCGGTTGATACCGTTCTATAGGCCTTGGTGCAGCCAAGTAGAGCCTCCTCTCTCCTCTGCGCCCTGATGAGATGTTCTCTCGATGCAGAGGTGAGGAGGTCCGCCCAGCCCGCAGCAGCGTACGTCACGATCGGGACAAACAGACTTACGTACATAGTACGCATAGCCCGATATCCCAATCCCCAGTTCGAAGGAGCAACCCTCGCCAACGTACTAAACGTTGTCGTGGACTTAGCAGTCACATGCTCGGCGTGAGATGTAACTCCTAGCCGTTTGTCTAAGTATACACCAAGGTACCTGATGGTATCCTTCATGGTGATACTTTTGCCGTCAATCTTCACCACAGGTGGCCTCTCCGTATCGAGTCGGCCTTTCAAGAGTACCATCTCGGTCTTGGGAGCGGATAGCGATAACTTGTACGCACAGCACCACTCAGAAATCGCATCCACTACCCCTTGCCCTTTAAGCCGGAGTTCCTTTCTCGAGTTGCCAGAGACAAGCACGATCAGGTCGTCCGCATAGGCGATGGGCTCACAGTCGAGCCCGTTAACAAAGAGCTGTAGAACTCCGTCAAAGACTAAGTTCCAGCAGCTCGGACCGAGTATGGATCCCTGTGGACAGCCTTTGGTTACGACCTTCCGCACTTCTCCGTGCCTGGCCTTTAAGACCACGACACGGTCGGCGAAAGAGTCGACCATCAGCTTATAAAGATTGTGAGAACAGCCGCGCCTCCCCAACTCGTTGAGGATGCTTGGCCACCACAAGTTGTCAAATGCGCCCGAGATATCGAAAGCGAGCGCCAGGACATAATGATCTTCACAGCCGGATACCAGACCCCTGAGCTTTACCACGGCATCTTCCGTGGATCGTTCCGGTCTAAATCCGTATTGCCGATCTGATGCATATTCCGGGCTTAGAAACAAATTGGCCAATCGGCTAGCGATTAGCTTCTCAAGAACCTTGCCTACTACGGATAGTAGGCAAATCGGTCGATAGGACTTCACCTCCGTTTGCGGTTTGTCAGGTCCTTTCAGAATAGTTCTGATTGATCCGACTTTCCACCTGGAGGGGAAGACCCCATACTCTAGACAGCTGTTATAGAGTCGAAGCAACTCGGAGAATTCCAGCGGAACATTTTAATACTTCCGGCTCTATACGATCGAGGCCCGGGCACTTGCGTCGCTTGAGACTTTTCACCGCTTCTTCAAGTTCCCCGCGAGTGAAGACACGATCGTCCTCAGTCGCTGGCTCGGTAGCGGCTTCCAGTCTAAGTTGCGCCTGCTCTGGAGTGTCGCTCACAGACGTATCGTCCGGAACTAACGACTCCAGAAGCGCCGACGCAGTGGATTCCCAGTCCATCGTGTGTCCCTCGCTCGTCCGAATGTTAGAAACCGCGGTTTCAACATTCAGCTTCTCTCTCGTGATCTTGTAAACAAGACCCCATGGTTCTTTGTTCCCTTGCTCAGTAACGAAGTCTTTCCAACTTTGATACCTTGCAACTCTCACTGCCGCCGAGTAAGCCTTTCTCTGCACGAGATACTCAGCCCTTCGGTCAGCTCTCTCCTCCGGTTCTCTCGAGTTTTGGAAGGCTCGTCTACATCTGTAGACTCGCTTCTTCTGTCTCGTCAACTCCGGCGTCCACCAGGGGACTGACTTGGAGTGCCACCGCTTAGTCCGCATGGAGGATTCGCACGCATGGACAATCGATTCCTCGATTTCCTGTGCAAGATGTTCGACCTCCTCGCGACCATTCGGTCGGAGGGTTAAGTTCCTCCTGCTTTCCAGCAGCGCTCGTTCGAAATTTCCATCCTCGCTCCTTGTCGTACATGTCGGGTGTAGCAAAAGTGACGTCGATAAAAGACTCACCACCGGTTGGGCCGGAGTACGTGGGAATACTACCGGCCTCGTTCAACACAACCAAGCCGTGCCGGGCCACGAACTCTTCGAGTATTCGGCCTCTCACGTCAGTCGTCGCACTGCCCCAAAGAGCAGATTTACCGTTGACGTCCGCTGCGATCACGACTTTGTTGCGGTTCAGCGCCGCAAGCACATTCTCGAGTCGATCCAGACTTGGTTCAATCTCTTCCGAGAATTGAAAGTACTGGCTCACTAAGTAGAACTCACCGAAACTACCTTTGACGCTCGCGCAGGACAGATGTGTGTCACAAAGATGGGAGATCTTGACGACGGTTAGATCTCGGTTGACGACAGCGACTGCCCCTTTTCGTCCGAACTCTTCCCGGACTTGGAAGAGCCCTTCTTTGCTTTTGAGCAGACGTTGGTTCCCAACATCTTGCTTTTTGGTGCATCGCACCTTTCGAGGGTCACGCTAGGAAGGCCAACTGGCCCTTCCTCGGTCCTCTCGACTTTGACGGACACAGAGGGGGTTTCGCCGACAGCTACTTCCTCCTCTGCTGCGACGACTTCATGCTTGGGCTCGCCTCGCACTGTTCTCGTCGACTTGACCCGCAAATTTTTAACAGAATTATCCATAGTAAAATTTTCTTTCTTCATCCCGCTGCGTCCATCGGCCTCCTCGGACCCTCAAAATGGAACCCCGCAGGGTTAGTGGATCACCCAGGATATAGTCCGCGGATATTAGTGGCCAATTACAAGCGAATGTCTTCAACCACCATCCACTTCCTCACCCGTGGAAAACCAGTTCGCTAATGCTAATGGACTTTCCAAGCCGATTGAATAGGCACAGGGCTACTTTTCTCGCCTAGCCGTCCATATAATCGAAGCGGAGGCCAAAGGTACGTGTTGGGAGACCGCTGGTTCCCTCAGATCCCAGGATCCTCTTTTCCGACGACAAGGGTCGCCACGCACGGCAAACACGTGGGAGGCACGGACTTAGATTGGTTACCTCCTCCACTCCACTATGCTTCGTTTGGTTTGCTGGTCTCCGAAGAGAACGCCATCCAGCGGGACCACGAGGAGGCGCAAGCATAGCTAGGACACCGAAGTGCCCCTTACAGCTCCCAACTACTCCGAGGTATAAAAGTACGCACCCTTGAGCGAGTCGATACTGCTCCACACGCTAAGTGCCAGCGGCGTGTTGCTTTTGAAAACGGGAAAACATTTACAAAGATCTTCTTAGTATATTACTAGTGCCGAAGCGGTGCCTACGGGCGGTTGCACCAAGGTGCAACTCACGACACCGTAAAGCACTCACGCAGGTTCGTGCGCTGTACTTGCGTCGAAGCGGTGCCCACGGGCGGTCGCAATGTAGGTACGACTCACGACACCGTAAAGCACTCACGCAGGTTCGAACACAAGGATGTCTTCCCGCTTCTCTTACCAATATAGAGAAGCACACGCCGCAGCTCTGACTCGCCAGATCTCGTGCGAGCCAGGTACGGGCCGGACAAGCTCGGCCTTCCTCACTTTCGTCGCTTCACCACGGCGGCTCAGTGAGTGCGTGTATCACATATATGACTGTCTGGGCCGTCTTCTCGTCCCATGAGCAGTCGAAAAACTGTCCCCCGCCGCGCGCGGTGGCAGCGGCGAACGTAGACAGACAAGGATGGGAATACTTTTTCTGTACACTCTCCTTGCCGTTCTAATAAAAATATAATAGTTTATCCCGCCGTTATTGCGCACATGCGTAAAATGAATCGTGCAAAACAGTAGAAAATCAGCGTTACGTATCTGATGCGCGCGTTGAGTACCACACCGCGTGGTTAACAAAAGACGCGAGTTTAAAGAACGAGTGCAACGGTGTAGTTTCGACAGGTCTCGAAGCAGAGACCTTTAAATATCGTGCGCGAGTTTGAGTGTAGTTTTCGCTAGATTTTTGTTAGAGTATTGTGTATTTGTTTAAGGTAATTGTTGCTGTATAGAAAATGGATAGTGTACCCGCTAAAAGATCAAAAAAGAGATTTCAGCGTCATTGGTTCGATGATGATGAAACTCTAAAGGTTTGGTTGGAAGAACTTCCTTCTGACGAATCAACATGCATCTGTAAAGTCTGCAACAAAATCTTCGGTTGTAGACTTTGTGACGTGGCAAAATAACCACGTCACGATAACACAATAGTAAGAAAACCCGAAAGAAAATCGCGAGGACCGGACCACCCTCTAGCAGAATAATTAGGAAATCGCTAGCAGAAAGCGCTCTCTCTGGGACGTTGTAAGAACTAAGTTCCGATACTCTAGATTTGTGAACGTCGTGCCAATTGGCGCGACGGAAAGATTGCAGGAACGTAGCGTGGGCTCAGGGAGCCCCAACGTAACGAATCGCCGGAAAAAGGGAAATTCCAAGCTGCCGACTCGAAAGCCCACTCGGAACGCCGGACCAAAACAACACCCTCTGCAGAGGAATTGAAAGGAACCTCGAGCCCAGGCTGAACAACCTGGAGACGCCGACGAGGGACTAAGGGACCACGAAGAGAACATAGAAGAATCGTCCCGTCGACGTCTCGTCCCGCAACATAATCGGTCCCTGCAGGAGCGGCTCGAGCGGTTCTGGAATGTCGCGAGACATTCCCGGTGGAAGCGCGTCCGCCGTTATGGAAATCGAGAAATCGGCAAGGTCCGGGGCCCTTCTTGTCGAGTGCCGGCCCTCAGCGCGTACGACACCGCGAGCGACAGTGATTGGGCGAAAAACCGAAGCAAGTAGGGGACGCCTTACTTCCGCATCCTCGAGCCACCGAAAATTCGCGTCACTGCTGCGTAGGCTTTCCCACAGATCAGTTGTATTGCTGCCGTACTATTATAACCGCGTGTGCGTCGTAGAATAGTATTCGAAAAAGCTGCCGTTCAGCTGCGCCGATATCTGCTGCCGTTGGTAAGTGCCTACCAGATTTCTTAGAACGATTTATTGTTGATTCGCGATCTTTTAAAGTGGCTCGAGCAGCGTTCGTGATTTTGTGTCGGTTTTTACGTGGGCCGTCCTTTTGACGGCCACGTGTTTCGTGTGCCGAGAATCGGCTGCCCGTTTCGTGTTCCTTTGGCGAGTTCCCAGTGAGAGCGATAAGGTAGAGTTCTGCTTGTGTAAAATACGTCGCGAATCGTTCAGTTATCGAAATAGCCGCGCGCAGTCAAATTGTTAATTTCGGTTAATTCCATCTCGACCCCGCGCCGGCCTAACATCTCGGATCGCTGCCGACGCGGGTAATATTATTTACTCCGAGAAACGCGTATAACATCGGGGATCTGTACGTTTCATTCCTCGCGGATAGCTACGCACGTGTAACCGGCGTCGTACAGATTCCAACGCGGCCATCTTGTCTCCGCGAGCCGCGTACGTATCGGCTTGTTGCCGAACATGCCGATTCAAATTTTCCGATTGCCGTAACCAATCGTAAATTCCGATCTCGATTTTTCACTCGTTAGATTCCGTTGCCATATTCGATTGTTCATTCTACCTTTGTTTGCCGTCAATAAATCATTTTGTTCACACTAAGTGTTGTAAGAATCATTTGCGAGGTCCGTTCTCGCCGTGGAGAACGTCCTGTCCGATCCAGCGTGTAATCCTAGCCCTTAACCAGCTATTCTGGTCCTCGCGAACGTGGATTCGAAATCTCCTTAGCGCGAATAACTTTGTGGGCATCTCAGAGTGCCTGGCGCCCGAAATGTTAAAGTTCTTGTCGTGAGTTTCGAATTCGCGTTGTTTATCGCGGGTGGACTGCGTCCATCACGGCTAGACGCAGCCCGGTTCCAACCTATAAAACCCGTAGCCGCTTGTTTCTCCGCCTCTCGGTACCTAGTATCGGGACCCGGGAAAATAAGCCGCGTGATAACTTACAGAAATACGCAGACATTCGTCCACACGGGTTCATAAAAATAACATGGAGCAATTGCTTCATGATAACACCCTTTCGTGTAATGAGCCTGATGTAGTGAACGACCAACCTGAAGAGTTTTTTCAGGAAGGGACATCATCGTTTCCCTTCCTTAATGAAATAAAAACCGCTGAGATCTGATATGCGGCTTTCTTTGCCGAAAACAATATCGCGATCTCACTGCCCTCGAAATTTCTTGCTCTCATGCAAGATAGCGGCAAAATCCCTGCCGTCTTGCAGGGCATGAAGGTAGGCCGCACGAAGTGCGGAAAAATAATTTCAAATGTGCTTTGCGTTCGGGAAACCGAACGTATTGCAGACAACGTACGGCACACTAAATTTTCTGTTTTTGAAGATGAATCTTCTGACTCGACAAACGACAAATGGCTCTCATTAGTGGTCAGGTATATTGAGCCATGTCGTTTGTCTGTAACGACGGAGCTATTGCAGCTAATTCATCTTGATGCTAGCGACTGTTCAGCGGACAAGCTTTTCAAATGTTTTGAAAATTATTTGCTGAAAATGCAAATTCTGCTAAGGAACGTCGCTGCTCTTAGCTGCGATAACGCTAACGTCATGATGGGATGCCATTCCTCAATTAAGAGCAAATTGCTCGAAAAAAATCCTGATGTTGTACCTATGCCGTGCGTTTGTCATTCCGAAGCGTTGGCGGCAACTGCTTCTTGCGGTAGTATTCCTAAGGAGTGCGACGTTTTACTTCGCGGAGTCGCATCCTTTATTAATGGTAGATCCAAATGGGCAGCTATTTTCCGGCATTTTCGGGAGAATTACGAAAACTCTCCCTTAAAAATTCTTAAATTATCCGAAACACGCTGGCTGGCAAGGTACCAGTGTGTCAAAAGGTTTCTTGACACTTGGGAGGATCTTTGTCGTTTCTTTTCAGAATATTCATTTTCAGAGAAGTCGGCAACTGCTGAGAAATTTTCTTCTTTGCTCAGCAGATCCGATATTAAAGGATATTTCTATTTTCTAGAATATGTCCTGAATACTCTAAATGTATTTAATGCCTCGTTCCAAGGTAGAGATACCCTGGTGCTGGATTTGCAGCCCTCTTCTGCAAGGCTGCTTCGCTTCTTCCTGAAGAGTTTTCTTAAAAAGTCCCTTTTAAAAAACCTTAAACAAGTTCGGGAAATTGATTTTTCTTTGGAATCAAATCAAGTTCCACTTAATGAAGTGCGTCTTGGCCCGGACACTGAAATTCACTTGGACGAGGCATTACGTCATGGGATGTCGGAAGTTGAGTTACACTCCTTCCGAAACAATTGCTTAAAGTTTCTTATCAATGTAAGCAATGAAATAAGAAATCGCCTTCCCCATGACGATGAATTTCTTACACAATTGACGGTCTTCAAGCTAATGTCAGGGAAGCATTTATATGCAAGTTCGCCGCCTGCACAAAACTTTCATCAGTTAACATTGCACGCACCGGCGAACTTGTAAGGGTTGTATTTCTTTGTTCTTAGTTTTGCTTTCTGGCGGCGGGTACATCTCTAATTTTTCAATACAGCCGCAATTTTGTGTTTGGCCGATTTCGATCAGTGAAAAATATAAGTATTTTCGAACACATATATATGCATACATTATTTAATTAAAATATTTATTAATCGTTTTCTTTTTACTCCGCAAGACTTAGACGACTTGTACGTATATGTTCATATACGTAAATTACGAGAAGCTGTAACGTCAAAGAAGAAACTCCGGGTATGTAAAACTAACACTTAAATATAATATAAACGGCGTTAATATGTACTATATTCCATGTCATTAGAATTATTGTAGTTTATGATACATTTTTTATTTACACCTAGAAACGCCACTGTCTCGGAAGGAAATGGACATCCAAGAGAAAAAATGAAATTAGAGCATCATTACGAAAAAAGATAAGCTTGCAACAACCGCAATATTTTATGAAATTCTGTTATAATTATAATTTTGACTGTATTTTTTTATTATAGGAAGATGGAAGATCTAGAGATGGTGGGGATGGTCAGCCGAGCTAGTCATAAAAAATAGCTATATCTCGGAAACGGAGCGTCCTATCGCAAAAATAATGAAATTTTCAAAAGGCTCAACTGACAGCATACGGGGTATGCCCAACCACATGACGTATGTAGTCTTTTAAATTTCTAAAAAAAAGTAAGGCTCAATCGAAATAACATACACATATAATTAATATAAATTAATTTTAGAAAAATTAATTTGAGTGGATGAGGAGAGTCAGAATTGGACCAAGGAGAAGGATAGAGTTTGCAGACTATGTAAAGGGAAGCCAGAGATCGTAAGTCACATGGTAAGTCACATAATAAGTAATACTTATTATAGTTTATTTATTAAAGTTAATAAGCTCACAAGACGAATTTTTGGGCTTTTAACAATGCACACTGCACTGTCCTCCCCCAAAACACTTAGCGAAAACCTATATCAAACTACTACTTACCAAAAATTTTCCTTTGACAATAAGACTCAGCCGAAACATTAGACTGAGTAAAATAGTATATATAAACCAATAAACATATTCACAAACAAAAAGAAAGTTGTTGAGGTTTTAGGATTCGGAACCGCCGGGATAGTTTTTGGCGGAGATTTGCGACCCACAAAGGTCAAACTTTTTTTGTCATGAAATATACATTTTTCTAATTATTAATTACATGACAATAAATTTTATTCACTTAAAAATGTAATATTATTACATTACACTCTATCGAAAAATTTGAAAAATTCAGAATAATGCTAATGCTAATACCTAACTGCTGCAAAAGAATAAAATCTGGACACGCGAAATCTTGTACACAAAATCTGCATTTTTCGATTTTTCATACTTAGTATTTGCAAAAAAATCTGAAAAAATTCACAATCGTAAAGAATCATATCTACAAAATTGTAAAATTTTTTTAGAATTTTTAAATATACATTAAATAGGGACAATGTGGCAAAAACCAATAATTAGTTTTTACCCCTTAACTACTCTCCTCGTTAAGATAAAGGGTTCAAATTTGGTGTCGAATTTTTTCTTTTTATGAGTTATCAAATAGTGCATAGCCCGGTACAATTGGTACAAGGGCACCTTTGACTTTTCACCCTGCTAGACTCTTTGTATTAATGCAGTTATTACAGTAATAAAACGTTTCTATGTTAAATGAATATATATTTTTAACATAGTTTGTACATTTTAAATTTCTGGAAGGTTAAAAATGTAATTAAAAAAAAATAAAAATGGCTGCACGGGGACTCGAAGACTAGCTCCAGATTGCGATTCATTCGCTCGACGGCCGAATTTCAGTTTCGCTTCCGTAAAGCAATGCATGGAAAGTACCCAAAAATTTGATTGTGGCTGGCGCAAGCGCACAAACAGCGTACACGGACATAGGAGAGGTACGCTGGTGAGTGTAGCGCGCGAGCGCGTTGGAGCAGGACAGTAGGGGCAATGGTAGGTCATAGTGGGGAGGCCTCGTACCACGGTTTGTGACCACACGACCACGATTCTGGCATCACTGATAATGAGTACCCTCGTTGCAATTCAGGCTAACGAAACAAGACGACGATCGGTCTTGCCGGATTTTTTTCAGACTATAAATCTCAAACCATGCCACATGACTACTTGGCAACACACACTTTTAATGCTAGTAAATTGTAGTTATTAAATTTAGAGTAATTTACAATCGCTTGCTATTTTCACAGCAACAGGTAATTTGCAAATTAACTCTCATTATTCTCGACTCGTAGTCACTACGCAGATATTCTGCCATCGTGGCAATACACACGTTCCACACACGAATCTCTAATTTATTTAATATGTGGATGGATTGCTGTTGGGACAGTGAGTCGACACAGTGTTTAACAATAATTGGCTTTATTGCGAGAGACAGTCTACAACCCGCGTAGCTCGCGTGACTGTCCTCAACGAATTCTCTGGCCGAACTAACTTACAAACTAGCCGTTCGCTCTCAGATGCACTCTACGAAAAACATTCTTTCTCACTTGCACACAGATGGCATTCACTCTAAATTAAACTAAACATTCAGACCCTAAAAGACACTCGACCCAATCGTCCAAGCATTCACACGACGCTATCGCGCAGCACGCAACCCGATACAGTCATCCCAAACATACTTTTCTTAAGACTAAACATATGGCGGGGACGTGGCGTCAGCTAGTCGCCGCCACATCACCCCCCCCCCCCGCCAGTGATTGACACAATCACGAAAATTGCAATCGGTCCGGGAATCGAACCCTTCTTCCGGACCGTGTAGTGCGTATGCCCGCATTTGTTGACAGGATGGGGGTCGGCAACGCCGGCCCCCGCGATGGTGATGATGAGCGGAGCGTCCGCCCCGCACTCTCGGTCGGTGTGGGTGATGGTGGTCCCTCGGACCGTCCAGGTGACGCTGGCCGCGTCGCTTCCGCCGTCGTCAGCGGTGCTGGATCTGCAGCCAGCAGGTACGCTGGCTTCAGGCGATCCACCGTGACGGTGACTGGCTTTCCTCGGATGTCCAGAGTGAAAGTCCGATCTCCTCGGCTGAGGACCCTGTACGGACCGTCGTATGGTGGCTGGAGGATTCTCCGAACAGCGTCGTGCCGCAGGAAAACGTGTTCCGCCGTGGCAAGGTCCTTGAAAACAAAGACCCTCTTTGCTGCGCGGCTACTGCCAGGCACCGGAGCGAGGGCCGCAAAATGCTCGCGTAACTTCGCGACGAAATCCCTCGCCAGCGGCTGCGACTCTCCCCCTCGTGGTGCCAGGAATTCCCCAGGCAGGCGCAGCGTCTCGCCGTACACCAGCTCCGCTGCGGTGGACTTCAGGTCTTCCCTCCAGGCTGCGCGGATGCCCAGCAAAATGGTTGGAAGCACCTCTGTCCAACGGACGTTTTGGTGGCAGCGGATCGCTGCCTTGAATTGGCGGTGGAATCTTTCCACCATGCCGTTTGCCGCTGGGTGGTAGGCCGTTGTCCGCCAGTGGGTTGCACCCGTTAGCTGGGACAATGCCTGAAACAGACGCGACTCGAACTGCCGACCCTGGTCGGTCGTAACGCGCAGGGGGGTCCCGAACCGAGAAATCCATCCCTCGTAAAAGGCGCGTGCCACGGTCGAAGCCTCCTGGTCCTTTATCGGAAAGGCCTCAGGCCAACGCGTGAACCGATCGACGCAGGTCAGGCAGTACCTGAACCCCTCTGAGACCGGAAGAATCACAATGTCTATGTGCACGTGCTCGAATCTTCCGGTCGGCACGTTAAAACTTCCCGGCGGCGCGGAAACGTGTCTACTCGTCTTGGCGCGCTGACACGGAACACAACCGCGAGTCCAACTCCGACAATCCGCCTTAACGGACGGCCACACGTATCGTCCCGTGACAAGTCTTACCGTCGCGTTAACTCCCGGGTGCGCCAGGCGATGCACCGAATCGAACGCGGCTCGTCTGAACGGTCCCGTGACGAACGGTCGCGAAGTTCCCGATGACACGTCACAGGCCACTTCGGTGTCCGTACCGGGCAACCGCACCCACTCAAAACGCAAATTGTTTGCGATTTCTCCGCGCACGTACGCCTGAAGCTCCGCGTCATGCCGCTGAGACTCCGCCAAATCGGAGTAACTGAAGGGTTCCGCGACTTCCTCCAACCTGGATAGCGCGTCAGCGACGACGTTCTCCTCCCCGGCGATGTGGCGGATGTCGGTGGTGAACTGCCCGATGAAATCCAGGTATCGGAACTGCCTGGGGGAACATTTCTCGGGCTTTTGCTGGAAGGCGAACATTATAGGTTTGTGGTCCGTGTACACCGTGAAGGTACGCCCCTCCACCATATGCCGGAAATGCTTAATTGCCAAATATATCGCCAACATTTCCCGGTCATATGCGCCGTAATTCCGCTCGGCAGGACTGAGTTTCTTCGAGAAGAACGCCAACGGCTGCCAATCCTCCCCGACGCGCTGCTGTAGTGCCGCTCCGACTGCAAAATCGGACGCGTCGCAGAAAAGAGCGAGAGGCACGTCGTCTCTCGGGTGCGTCAATGACGCTGCCTCCTTTAAACCTTCCTTCGCTTCGGCGAAGGCCGCGACGGCTTCCTCAGTCCACTCCAACCTGGCGCTACCCTTAACATTGTTATGCAGCAGGTCATTTAGGGGCGCTTGTACCTGCGCAGCCCTGGGCATAAAACGTCTATAAAAGTTTAACATGCCCAGGAACTGTCTTAACTGCTTGACGGTGGTCGGCTGCGGGTAATCAGTAATCGCTTTCACCTTTTCTTCCAGAGGGCTGGTGCCTCCGGACGATACAGCGTATCCCAGGAATTTGACCTGCTCCTGGCCGAAACAGCACTTTGCCGCGTTGATTGTTACGCCGTGCTTATCGAGGCGCGCAAAAACCTCCGTCAAGTGGCGCATGTGCTCCTCTTCTGTCGAAGATGCCACCAGTATGTCGTCGATGTATGCGTACACAAAGTCCAAGCCGCGTAGCACCTCGTCGATAAAACGCTGGAACGTTTGTGCCGCATTTCGCAAACCGAACGACATACACGGGAATTCGAAAAGTCCGAATGGAGTCGTTATTGCCGTTTTTGCAATGTCCTCGGCGGCCACGGGAATCTGGTTGTACGCACGCACCAGATCCAGGGTGGAAAACACTGTTTTCCCGTGAAGTGCTTGAGCAAAGTCCTCAATGTGCTTCACGGGGTATCTGTCCGGCACCGTTCGCGCGTTCAACGCCCTGTAGTCCCCGCACGGGCGCCAAGCGTCCTGACCTTTTTTCGGCACAATGTGAAGCGGCGACGACCACGCACTTTCCGACGGTCGCGCGATGCCGAGGCGCATCATTGTCTCGAATTCTTGTCGCGCGAGTCTCAAGCGGTCCGGCGCGAGACGCCGAGGCCTGCACACCACGGGTGGACCCGGTGTCGTGCGGATATAATGCACCGTACCGTGCCGCACCTCCGCAGGTGTTCCCACTAAACGCGTAATGTTCGGAAACCGCTGCAACAACTCGTGGAACCTCGAGTCACCGAAAATTGTTTTTACCGAGGGCGCCGACGGCCCGCACCCGCGCACTGAGCGTCCTGGCACTGTCATCGATGTCACCCGGTCCAACAGTCTGCAATTGCCGACGTCCACCAGCAGTTCATAATGCGCCAGGAAATCGACGCCTATTATCGGCCTCGACACGTCGGCCACCACGAACCGCCACACGAACGCGCGGCGTAGCCCAAAGTCCAGGTTCAACGTAACCATCCCGTACGTGGCAATCTCCGACCCATTCGCCGCATATAACGCGTAGGTCGTCCGCTCGCTAAACCCGCGAGTCTTCGATCGGGGGAAAACGCAGAGATCGGCCCCTGTGTCGATCAAGAACTGCGTTTTCGTCATTTGATCGGTGACGAATAGACGGCGCGACGACGGGCAGCGGTCGCTAGCCGCCATCAACGACTGCCCAAGCCGTTTCCCGGCGCCGACCAGTTGCACGGGGGCTCGCAGTGCAACGCGTTCGCCCCGAATTTAAAGTGATAAAAACACTTTCCACCCCGTCGTTCGGTGCGGCGTTCTCGGGATCGCGATCGCGATCGCGATCGCGCTCGAAACCGACCCGTTCCGCCTCGTCGCTGCTCGAAACGCTGCGGACCCGAATTTATTTCGCGTCGAATTGCGGCGAGCTCCTGCTGGAACGTTGCCGTCAGCTGTGCCATCTTCATGCACAGCTGTGCCTCGATGTCGCACAGTGATGTAGACGGCGGCGCGGAAGGACCCGCAGAGGCCTCAGCTACCTGTGCGCGTGGGCCCATTGTGTCGGCGATGGTGTCGGCCAATTCTGCCACTCGGTCGAGTTCAACATCCCGCTGCGTCGCCAAGACGACCTGCATGTTGGAGGGCAGTCGGCCCAACCACAGGGTACGCAGAATTTCTTCCGACACGGCTGTCCCACCTAAGGATCGCAGATGGCGAAGGAACTGCGACGGTTTCCGGTCGCCTATCTCCTCGTGCTCGAGAAAACGCCGAGTCTTCTGCTCCTGGGACGAACCGATCCGCTTGATGAGCTCTGCCTTGAGCTTGGTGAACGGCTGAGCCGGGGGTGCCAGAATGATGTCGCGGACCTCGTTAGCATATTCCGGTTTCAGCGCTCCCAGAACATACCCGAACTTAGTCATTTCGGTCGTCACACCGCTCGCGCCGAGGCTGCGCTCGACCATCGCGAACCATAGTTCGGGGTCGGACGGCGAAAATTCGGGGATTTTAACCGCGACACGATGGACCGCGGGCGCGCTACCCCCTGGCAGGGAATGTTCGGGCGGCGTTGCCATTGTCTCTAAGCACTAAAACAACTTACGGACTACAATATATACAAGAAATGTCACTAAATACACGCCGGCACTTTCTGCACTACGCACGATGTCCAAGTGTCTGTAGGCGAAATTGTGTCCTTGTCCGAATACGCGCGATACACCACACGAAAACACGCGAATGACGCGCGATTGCGAAATCCCTTTAATTCGCTCCCGAAGTATCACGTCGGGGTCACCAATGTGGATGGATCGCTGTTGGGACAGTGAGTCGACACAGTGTTTAACAATAATTGGCTTTATTGCGAGAGACAGTCTACAACCCGCGTAGCTCGCGTGACTGTCCTCAACGAATTCTCTGGCCGAACTAACTTACAAACTAGCCGTTCGCTCTCAGATGCACTCTACGAAAAACATTCTTTCTCACTTGCACACAGATCGCATTCACTCTAAATTAAACTAAACATTCAGACCCTAAAAGACACTCGACCCAATCGTCCAAGCATTCACACGACGCTATTGCGCAGCACGCAACCCGATACAGTCATCCCAAACATACTTTTTGTAGAAGAATAGTGTGGATCGTGGAAGGTGCAGAAATGAATCACGACACGAACTAGAGAAATTTAATTGCAAACGGCAATCGGCATATGTCTCATATATTTAAACTTGAATCGTCGAACTTATTACACTAGAAACCCGACACCACTTAAAACTAGTCGAAATTAATGGAAAGCAAGGCACAAAGAGTTAAGTAAAAGAAAAGAATAGAACTAAGACCAACGAAGCGCAATGGTCTTATAACGGTAGGGATTTTACAGCCCAAGCAAGGCTGGAGTTTTTGCTTTAAAGTTCGTCAAGCAACTGACTCTTCGGCAATTAGCTGTGGCCTAAGAGTCAGAACGGTTGAGGGGAGAGGTGGCGAGAAATCGGTATTGTCTCGCGTTCTTATTATGATTTTCGGTAACCCCGTCACCTCTCTCTCCCCTGTCCCATGCTGACTCGCGTGCCGTCGCGTAGCTCGCGCGATCCGCAACATCCCGCCCGCCTTTGTTGATCGGCACAACGAATCAACAAAGTTACAGAGTGTACATTATTGACCATCGGTCGAGGAACGGGGTGGGAAGAGTCAAATCTTCGCAATAGGTCGAGTCAGTACGGAAGTAGCAGTGCGGACGGTTACCACGCGAACAAGTCCATCAGAACCGGCATGAACTTGCGCGATCCTTCCTAGCGGCCATCGTGTAGGTGGAGTAGCTTCATTGAGAATGAGGCACAAGTCTCCAAGCTTTACATTAGGTTTCTCCTTTGTCCATTTCGTCCTCTGCTGCAAGGTCTGCAAATATTCGAAGGACCAGCGATCCCAGAAATGATCTCGTTGTTGCTGGATCATTTGCCAGCGATTTAGCCGGGACGTGCGTACTTCAGACAGAGATGGTTCGGGAATGGCCGTTAGGGGGGAACCGATGAGAAAATGAGCGGGGGTCAAGGCGGTGAGGTCGGTAGGTTGGTCTGTTAAAGACGTAATTGGACGAGAATTTAGACAAGCTTCGATCTGTGTCAGCAGAGTATACATTTTCTCAAAAGTGAGAAGAGTCTCACCTATCACGCGACGTAGGTGGTACTTCACCGACTTGACCGCCGCTTCCCAGATACCTCCGAAGTGGGGTGCAGAAGGAGGGTTAAAAATCCAGTTCGTCCCGACTTCAGCTAAAGCTTGCCGAGTTTTGAGCATCTCCTCATTGGCAGCGTTGAGCATTAGTCTCAATTCTTTATCGGCACCTACAAAGGTCGTGCCGCAATCGCTTCGAATAGAGGCGCAGATCCCGCGACGAGAGACAAAGCGACGATAAGCAGCGAGGAAAGCTTCGGAAGAGTAGTCGGAAACTAACTCGAGGTGTACGGCACGAGTTGCGAGACAGACAAAAACCGCGATATAGGACTTGCGTGTCCGAGCACCACGTCCAGGGGAAATTTTGGTGTTGAACGGTCCCGCATAGTCGACGCCAGTATTGTAAAAGGCGTGAGTAAGTGTAACGCGCGCGGAGGGGAGGTCGCCCATTTGTTGATCTGCAGTCTTAGTACGCCATCTCCAGCATTTTAGACAAGCGTGTATGTGTTTTCGCACAGCTCGACAACCGCGCGGAATCCAATATATACGGCGCAAAGTATACAGAGTAAGTTGTGTTCCGCCATGAAGCAATCTCTCGTGGAAGTAGATAATTATAAGCGAAGTAACATTGCTTTTTTCGGGAATAATGATGGGATGTTTTTCATCATAGTCCAGGAGAGAGTGCTTCAGTCTACCGCCAACGCGCAAAATTCCCCGATCATCTAGAAATGGGTTGAGACGGACGAGGGGACATAGGAGAGAAGAGCGCGACTTTTCTAAGCAAGCAATCTCAGTAGAGAAAAAACGCCGCTGTTCGCACCGAACGATAGTGAGCCTAGCGTTGTCAAGTTCTTCGGTACATAGATGAGTATGTTTTACGGTGGAACTCTTTCGCGCGCAGTTAATGAAACGCAGACACCAAGCAACTGACCGCAAGAGGCGCGTGAACGACGAGTATCGGCAGAATAGTTCCGTCGTTTCGAGGGAAGACGCGACAGCGACAGTGGTATTAAGTACCGTTTTTTCGGAGCGTCTCTCTTCCTCCGTGTCCAGAGCTGTATTATCATTTTCCCGGAATTCACTAGTGGTGGTGGAGAGGAAGGGAGGCCCCTGCCACCAGAGTGCATTATCAGCTAGTGCATCCCCGGTTAAACCCCGAGAAGCGGGATCAGCGGGATTTTCTTTTGACCGTATGTGATGCCAAACATCGGGAGAAAAGAGGTTCTGGATTTCTGCAACCCTATTAGCGACAAAGGTTTTCCATTTTGAAGGTCGACCCTGAAGCCAACTAAGTACAATTGTAGAGTCCGACCAGAGGTATATTTTAGCATCGTGCAACTGTAAAACATTCAGTACGCGTTTAACTAGTCGCGAAAGAAGTACGGCGGCACATAGTTCAAGCCGCGGAAGGGATACCTGTTGGAGGGGGGCCACCATCGTTTTTGCAATGACTAATATGACGAGAGGCAGAGCGTCGGTTCGAACGGCACGGACGTAAACAACACCGGCATACGCTTTCTCCGAGGCGTCAGCAAATCCGTGTATCTCGAACACGTGTTTACAATTTATCCCCACCCAGCGAGGCATCCTGATAGACGAAACACCATTGAGACTGTGCGAGTAGGTCGCCCAGTATTTAGTCTGCGCGGGAGGCAGGGGATCGTCCCAATCGAGTTTTAAAAGCCAGAGCGTCTGAAGAAATATTTTTGCAGTAACAGTGACCGGAGCTAAAAAACCTAGAGGGTCGTAAACGGAGGCCATCTCCTTCAACACCTGTCGTTTCGTTATAGTGACCTGGGGGTCACGAGTTTTTAACTCGAAGAGGAAGAAGTCCCCCGCGGACTGCCACCGTAATCCCAGCAATGTAAAGACGCTCTCGAAGGAGCGTTCCCCTGCGGAAGCAACGTGCTCATTTGACAGGTGGTCAAGCAACCTTGGTTCATTGGACGTCCACTTCCTCAGGGTGAAGCCGCCCGCCTCGAGAGCGGCAATTAATTGTTTTTGGAGTTCTAAAGCTTCATCGATAGTAGAGGCTCCGGACAGTACATCGTCCATATAGAAGTCAGATCTCAAACAGGCGGCAGCCAGCGGAAAACGACTCTCTTCATCGAAACTGAGCTGTCGTATAGTACGCATAGCGAGATAAGGAGCACAAGCTAGACCGTAAGTGACGGTACGGAGCCGATAATCGCAGACTTCCCCGTTTGAGTCGCGTCGCCACAAAATGCGCTGGGCGTCACGATCCTCGTCAGCAAGCCAGATTTGGCGATACATTTTTTCCATATCGGCGGTAAATACGATGGGATGGCAACGCCAACGTAGCAATAGATCGGGAATCTCCGGCAGCAAATTAGGTCCAGAGTGTAGAATTTCGTTAAGCGAGACTCCAGTTGTAGTTTTACTAGAACCGTTAAATACTACGCGGAGTTTAGTAGTAGTACTCGACTCTCGCCAAACGCCGTGATGCGGCAGATAGTATGGGATAGAATTTTCTCGAGTCCCGGTAGCAGGTTCCATGTGATTTAATTCGAGATACTCATCTAGAAAGGCGCGGTATCTTTCAGCAAAGTCACCAGAATTTATAAAGCGTCTCTCCAGTTTCGAAAGTAGTATAGAAGCTGTTCGTCGAGAGTCACCTAGCAGCGAGAGATCTCTCTTGAATGGAAGTCGTACGATGTATCGGCCCGTATGGTCACGAGAGTGAGTACGAACGAAAGTAGTCTCGCACTCATCTTCGTCAGCGGTCCGTTGCGCAGAGGTAGGAGGAGAAGCTACGTCCTCCAATGACCAAAATCTTTTAAGCAGTGTGCTTATATCATCGTCGACCGAGCAATGCAGTATGAGACGACGAGTGTTTGAAGGAGAGTTTTGAGACCCGCCCGGCGGTCCGGTAACAATCCAACCCAGTGTAGTAGCTTGAGCGACGGGGGAACCCGCTGCACCCTGACGCAGACCTTCGCGAATAATCAGCGCGTAAATATCGGCTCCCAGTAAAAGCTCGATAGGTTGTCGCGAAGAGAATTCTGGATCAGCCAAGTCTAGATTTTCTAAATGAGCCCACGTGTTCGGACCGGCAGTTGTAGGTGGCTCGTAAGAAGACAATCGAGGAAGAATGACAGCGTCTACCGAGTATGAAACCGTGGGATCTAAGCGAGATGACACGGTCAAATTCACCCTCCCTCGAGGCCAACTTCGCATGGAATCGACCCCCTCCAGCGGTATGTTGAATGGCTTACGAGACAATTTTAATCGTTGCACGATGCTTTCCCCAATTAAAGAAACTTCGGAACAAGGGTCAATTAAAGAGCGGACAAAAATTCTTTCGCCTGGACAAACCTCTATTCCCACGATAGCAGTAGCCAAAATTAGAGTTTGGCTCATACGCGTGCAATTAACCGTTCTAGCAGCAGGCTTGGACACGGAGGATGAAGCTTCGAAATTATCTCCCGAGTGCGGGTTTGCTTGGGGAATATGCAGTGAAGTGTGGTGTTTACCTAAACAAGTTTGACAACGCTTGTTTGACTGGCAATCGCGTACATGGTGGTTAGCTAGGCAATTGAAACAAATATTTTTCTCTATTACCAAGGTTCTCCTCTCCGGGGGTGTAAGACCTTTAAATCTCGGACAGAAAAGAATGAAATGATCCTTTTGGCAAAGACGGCAATTCGAACGTCCTGGTGTTCCCGTGACAGCGTGCACCTTCGGTCGCCGCGATATTCCTCGTTGAGCAGCAGATGTAGTGGGGGCCCTCCTCTTGGCAGTTGGAGTGGGGGAGCCTCTATCAGCAGTTGGAGCGGCAAGGTGCGATGAGGCAGCGGTGGCAAGCAGGTTACAAGCGGGCAGCGAGGATACGGTCAAAGATCGCAAACGTGCCGCCAGAAAGTCAGACAATTGGGAAAAGGTCGGCATTTCCTCTTTTCCCTCCTGCGACGTCTCCCAGCTCAGTCTCGTCTCTCCATCCAAGCGTTGCACAGTGATGTAATTTAGCCAATCGCTCCAATGTTCGACGAGACGTTTGAGGGCAGTTAAAGCCTCAACGGCATTTTGAGTGCCATGAAGTAGCGTTTTTAAGTCGGTAGCAGACTCGGTTTTCATCCCAGGTAGCAAAAGAAGCAACCCAAGTTGGGCGTTGACCAGGACTGGAGTGTTGTCGTACTCCTTCTCGAGCAACTTCCAAGCACGTGGAAAGTCATCGTCGGTAACCGGAATGTGGCTCAAACGTTCGGCAGGTTCCCCAGTAACATTAGTTTTTAGGTAGTGTAAGCGTTCAACGTTGGTTAGCGTAGGGTTGTTGATAACAAGAGATCGGAAGAGGTCTCGGAAACTGGTCCACTTAGTATAATTGCCATCGAAGGGCACGAGGACAATTTTCGGCATAGATTGCCTTTTAGGTGGTTGAGGAGCGGAAATGTTGACCTGCTGCACCGTTGCAGGTCCCAGAAACTTGTTCAACCCAGCTTTCACAGAAACGTAGGCTTCTTCCGTCTCGTCGTAGAGGTTGTTCGTAAAGTAGTTTGTTTGGAGAAGCAAATCGTCTTCTTCGGCACGAAGCTTCTCATCGGTCACAGAAAACTCCGACCAGTATTTCTCCAACAAGTCCAGACGGGCGTCGATAGTCTCACGAGTGATGTTATCAGCTCCCTTTTTTTTAAGGTTTACGATAATACGAGATATTCTAGTGGCCAACGTCTCCTGTTTCCTCAGTAGGGCATCCATGTTTTGTTTGTCGAGTAACCGTTTGACCACGTCGAGCGATAACCGTTCAAAGTCAACGATGTTTTCTAGAGCGGTCTTCTAGGACGTACCGAACTCGCGACCGTTGGATTCAAAATTCACTTCCACGAACAGTTTTAGCAATTTAGCACCAACAAATCCGGCTCGAAGGACCACTAATTTATGTAGAAGAATAGTGTGGATCGTGGAAGGTGCAGAAATGAATCACGACACGAACTAGAGAAATTTAATTGCAAACGGCAATCGGCATATGTCTCATATATTTAAACTTGAATCGTCGAACTTATTACACTAGAAACCCGACACCACTTAAAACTAGTCGAAATTAATGGAAAGCAAGGCACAAAGAGTTAAGTAAAAGAAAAGAATAGAACTAAGACCAACGAAGCGCAATGGTCTTATAACGGTAGGGATTTTACAGCCCAAGCAAGGCTGGAGTTTTTGCTTTAAAGTTCGTCAAGCAACTGACTCTTCGGCAATTAGCTGTGGCCTAAGAGTCAGAACGGTTGAGGGGAGAGGTGGCGAGAAATCGGTATTGTCTCGCGTTCTTATTATGATTTTCGGTAACCCCGTCACCTCTCTCTCCCCTGTCCCATGCTGACTCGCGTGCCATCGCGTAGCTCGCGCGATCCGCAACACTTTTCTTAAGACTAAACATATGGCGGGGACGTGGCGTCAGCTAGTCGCCGCCACAAATATAACAATTATTTCACTAAATAATTTCGATTAATATCAATTAAATTCGCTAAGCGAATTATAACTCGCTCATAGACAAACTTTAATTAAATTCTTTAATAATTGCTGTATTAGCAGTACGCAATTTAATGGATTCTGAATGAGAATCGAATCCTGATCGATTCACGAGAGCACGTTGACTCATGCGTGCTTATCAGAACAAGTCTAAACGCAGAGTGCTCGATCTGCTCCTCGCATCGACCTCCTTTGATCGCAATCAAGAGGGGATCGATGCGCGCGCATCTCATTACGTGGATCGATCCTGCGATCTTTTTCTAAACAAGGATAACGATCGATATTACTGCCGTCGCGGTGGGGATCGATTCGGCTATGTAACCAGTGTGGTTACACCCCCTAGTTATACATATGAAAGCGTTAACAACAGTACAATTAGGTTGTAACAGACCTGCAACGAGCAGAGCTGTTACGAAGTACACGTGCCGCGAACCCCGCCAACCGATACCGAAGATGGCCGAACGGGCCACGGAGCGCGCCGATTTAAAAGAGTAACCGACACTCCGTCCCCTTAACCTTCCGCACTGAAAACAGTACGGTTACCGAAAAACCCAAATACATAAAAACTACCCTCGACACGTTACCGCACCACCGCTCCTCACCTCCAAATAAACCATATAAAAGCCCCATCAAAATCTACGGAAATTACTCTAGCCCTCCGATGCCCAACAACTTTTTCAACGGTCATAGCCCGACAAGGTCCCCAGGGACCTTTTCAATTAATATGGCGTGAGATGCGTATAATAGTTTTTTATTGTTAGCCGTAATGGTGTTATTACATTTTTTTGTGTTTCTATGTTTGTTTCTATGCTGCAAAATGTGTATGTATATACAGGGTGTCCCAAAATTCCTCCGACACCCGAAAATGGAAGGTTCCTTGGGTCATTTGAAACGACATTTTCTTTTACAAAAATTGCGTCCGCGGCTTTGTTTAGGAGTTATTAACGAACAACACGGACCAATCAAAGCGCGATCTAGACATGCGACGACACGTTCGGCCAACTGACAGTTGGGCCCACTGTGCTAACTCGCGTCTAGGTCGCGCTCTGATTGGTCCGTGTTTTTCGTTAATAACTCCTAAACAAAGCTGTGGACGCCATTATTTTTAAGGCAAATGTCGCAAATAAAACAGATATAAGCAGTCTTGCGTTGCTTTTTCGTCTCTTGACGACACAAACGACATGACGGACGGTTATGACGCGGTGCCAATGGTGGTGCGGTATCTCTGTTCGGCGGTGGTATCATTACTTGGAATGCTTCTATAGCCGCACGTATCTTCGGATAGCAGGTAACATGCGAATGTTTAGCCCGTTCTGCAATATTAGACGTAACTAGTTGCCTGCTCAATTTCTTCAGAAATGAACGTCTTTGGTCTGACTAACGTGGTGATCAATTCAACGTAGATAATGAATAATGCGAGTCCAGCAATGTCAACGATGTTGTAAAACATGGCAGGCGGTCATCGTTTTGTTGCACGTTTACACGAATATGTACCCAACATTTGGAATCTGCAGCGATTTTTAGGTCGACAAATAATAAAGAGGCAGCGCGTCACCGTCGCGCAGTGCAAATCGTGCACGTGCGTATCCGTACACAATCACTCATTTTTTCGCAGTACACCTTTTCATCAACAATTGTCCAACCCATAGAACACGAACAAATTACACGAAAATACCTGCACGATCAAAAAACAAGAACAAATTACATGGAAGTTCCCACAAGGTCCCTGCGGACCTTGTCGAGCATCGACGCCATAAATGACTTCAACCCGACGTTTATGATGAAAAATTTCACGGAATCGTATCGATGACGATTGTAATCGCTTCCAGACATCCCTTTTATAAAAATCACGTAGGCTGCGGCTGTTCGGACGAACCGTATTTAAATGCCGCATCGTTGAAAACGTCATAGGTCCCCAGGGGCTTTGTCGGGCATCGGAGGGCTAGTCCGATCACTGGGAAGTGATAGACCACCTGCAGCTCGTCTACTGGGACAGTTACTAGTTGTCAGTATCCTCTCGTTGGGACAGCGAACCTCGAGTATCATCTACGGGACATAGGTATACTCTCTGCAAATTCTTACTAGCCCCATCACTCCGCTCTACCGTACCCTTCGCCGTGAGGCGAAACCCTCCCATCGCTGTGAGGCGATACACTCTAGACTCCGCTCCGTGCCACCGCACCTTTCGCTGTGAGGCGAAACCCTCCCATCGCTGTGAGGCGATACACTCTAGATTCCGCTCCGTGCCACCGTACCTTTCGCTGTGAGGCGATACGCTCTAAATTCCACTCCGCACCACCGTACCTTTCGCTGTGAGGCGATACACTCTAGATTCCGCTCCGTGCCACCGTACCTTTCGCTGTGAGGCGATACGCTCTAAATTCCACTCCGCACCACCGTACCTTTCGCTGTGAGGCGATACACTCTAGATTCCGCTCCGTGCCACCGTACCTTTCGCTGTGAGGCGAAACACTCCCATCGCTGTGAGGCGATACACTCTAGACCCCACGCCGCTTTACCGTACCTTTCGCTGTGAGGCGAAACACTCCCGTCGCCGTGAGGCGATACACTCTAGATCCCGCTCCGCACCGCCGTACCTATCGCTGCAAGGCGATACCCTCCTGCCGCTAGAAGACGGCCCGCTCCCAACCGCCGCTCCGCCCGACCGTACCGACCACCTATCGCCGAAGGGCGATACACTCTCGAGCCCGCTCCACGCCACCGTACCGTGAACATCGCTCCGCGATCGCCACCGCCACGATACACAGCGAGACTCATTAGACACAACTCGACGTCTTATTATTTACCGAACGCACCTCGTCAATCACCGTCCCGACCGCTTCCTCACAACGAACCCCGGCTCGACGAGCTATCACGAGGAAGCGCCTACCGGCAAACTAGAACCGTTACAAGGTGAAAAATAGCTTACCGCAGGCAAACTGCTAATCGGTCCTCCGGGGGAATGGGACTTTTGAAAGTGGTGTGTTTCTTTGCCAGCTTGTCTCCAATTTTGCTTAGCAACAGGGCGAAGCAGCCCCTGCTCATGCGGAAATAGCAATAAAATTTTTCCTCGTAGTCCATCGTCATTTGGAGGACTAACGTCAATTCGCCCTCGACCTCACGAGTTCTCCAAAGCGGATGGACATTGTAGCGACGTCTTGTACGGTGGAGCTTACGGTCGCACAAGTAACGTCGTTGGTATTTCAACTGAACGGCAAGTGCCACTAGCAGACTATCTCGGTTCATGATTTCGAAAATAACGCGCGTGTGGAGACTGTAATGCGAGGTAGGCCAAAAATGGTGCCGAAAAGTAGCCTCACAGTCCCTTTGTTTGAGAAGGGTGGATTATTTGAGATCGTTGTAGACTATAACAGGTCACTTTATTAATTCCGGATGGGAATTCGTCCGTTAACAACAAAATACAATTATGTAAACACTACACGAGCGCGTGTGTTTGATTTTCCCTAATTGATTGAATTTAACTCTCCTTCTTTCCCCTTGGAGAGCTCCTGGGACGTAGACGGCTAAGTTTAATTCGGTGACCGGTCAAAAAGACGCTTGTACGCTTTGTTAATATCGCTGCTGAACGTTTTGAGAGATCGACGAGAACTGGAGATCGATTGATTTGCGAGCAGCCAACCGACCCCGTCGCACGCTTGGTTGGTGGGTCGCTAGCGCGATCCGCCAATCCGCGCGGCGCCCAGCGGTCGATGATCGATCATATCGATATCGACGGTGTCGGCCAACGACTCTGCGAGACGTCAATCGATTCCAGATCTCTCCGCTCCCAATACAATTAGCCAATAGCGCGTGGCCAAGTGTTGGATTGACTTTGACGCTGTCGACACACTCAGCCAATCCCGAACACCCTTAAATACACTACCGATGACTACCTACTTAACGACGTCAAGGGAGTGGGGGTGCATACATATACTTTTGACATTTCTGATTTGCCAAAAAATTTTCTTTGGGACGGAGAGAACCCATTCGATACAATGCACATTAGGGCCTTCGCAGGCAAAAAAACAAATGTGACGCCCAAAGATGCTTATTGCCACCCGCATGTAGATGTATACGATGTAACATCGTATATTTTGAAGGGTGTACGGAAACTTTTCTGACCGATTGCACGCTGCTGGCGGCGTACGGGTGACAATAAAGCATCTTTGGGGGTCACGTTTGCTTCTTTACCTGCGAAGGACCTAATGTGCATTGTATCGAATGGGTTCTCTCCGTCCCAAAGAAAATTTTTTGGCAAATCAGAAATGTCAAAGATATATATGCAATTGGGTGCTCACATTACCACTAGCCGTCTTTTTCTTGTGTATAGTCAATATTAGAAAACAGTGAACGAGGGAAAAGTAGTACTGTTTCTTATACGCACCATATGAGGCATATGTATTTCTTTTGTGTTTGATATTTTGTTAGATACGTGAGAGCGCATGTCTAGTCGATTTCATCCGTCCACTGTGCAGCGATCCTCAACGACATGCTAGGTGGGAAATGAAAGAAGCATTTTGAATATTTAATACCAATTTGTTTGCAAGTATATCACAATGTTCCTTTCATTTCCAAGTCGACAAGACATGCACTCTCATGTGACATAAGAAAATATAAAGCATTCTATTTCAAAAATTGAAGCTCTTCTTCATATCTAGCAAAATATCATACACACAAAAAAATTACATATGCCATTGCGTTGCGTATAAAGAACAGTATGCACGACTTTTTCCTATTTCAGGTTTTTTTAATAATTACTATTTGCAAGACAAACGCTGGCTAGGAATAGTGTAAACACCCTGTAGATCCACACATAGTACTCTTCAAATTTTCAATAAAGGGCCACCTTCAAAAAACCACCCCGAAATACAACAGTTAGTATTTTCTTTGTAATTCCAACCAATTGCAATTTTCTACAAATCTTTTTTCACGCCACGTAGTCGATTAATTGTCCCCACTTTTCAAAACAAAAACAAATTTGCGGGGTCCATTGTTAAACAAACCATTACCCAGTGAGGTGCTTGGCCCGAAAAGTCGGGAAAAACTATTTTCACGTTATTTAAAAGCTCAACGTAATAATGTAGTAGATCGTTGAATACGGTTATTATCGTCAGCTTTAACATTATGAAATCAGAACTCTACTTCCACATTTAAGAAGTCAAAATGGCTGGAAGGAAAAGCTGGAAGAAATTATTTTACATGTTATTTATGGTGAAATTATATAATTTATTATTGTAATACTAAATATTTAGATCACGTAACTCTGTCCACTAAATAACTATATTATTACTTATTATTACTATTAAATAATATTATTTTTATATTTTTCTGCATTTCCACCACCACCTTTTTCTCAGGATGACATGAAACTGAACGAACCAAAACGTTCAAAACCTCCGCCGGAGTTGTTTGACGACTTGTTTCTCCATACAATTTGTCATATGATATTTTTTTCTTTGTGACTATAATAATAAATAAATTGTTATTTTTTTATAACGTTTAAATTCCTTAACAACGTATTCGCCACCTATTGGCACAACAAACTCTGAAAAGTTCTAGTTAATAGCTTTTTAAACTAGCTGGTTGTTGTTGCTCGCTCGCTTCGCGAGCTCGCGGGTAGGACTGCTCTTGCGAGAGGGTTAGTGGTACGCATTGCTAGTGAGGCACACAGCTATTAATGGTTTTTATTTTGTGTGTGACTCTCCACGAGCCACACAAAGAACTTCCCGATTCGTTAATTGCAGTACATTATTATCATTATTACATTAGACACATTTATACATACAGTATTACATACAATACTACATTATTACACAATTATTACATTATTACATTTAGTGTACGTTTTAAGATGATTATATGTTTTCAGGGAAATTCAATAGTTTTCTACTTATCAAAATGTTTGCTGTATGGCGTCGCATTAAACCAACATCGTATGCTCGTTGCTCGCTTGGTTCCCTGTTATAGCATAGTAGTGTTGCAAAATAAATCGCAAATGCTCCACAATCAAACGCATTGTTTTGATATTGTACTCTGTGAAATATATACTTCTTATTATATTTATAAAGGGCATTCAAATAATCTATTACATCATGGTTCAAACGATTAGCATTAAAACTATCATAAATGTGTACATTTCCGTTACCATCTGATCTTGTGCAAATTCAATGTCCTACTACCTTCTTTCCAATTTCACCAGTGTATATTATCTGAATATTCGCCTCATGTTCTGGGATCTCTTGTAAATTACTCAAAAAAGCTCGAACGGAACCAGTATCTTGAGCAAAGTTGTATATTCCACGCTCGTTTAGATTTCTGTTCATAATTTCGTGAAATAAATTAATATGTTTATCTTGTAAATAACAATCAGGTTTTATTACTTCTTTACATTCGGCTGTTTCTAAAGCATAGATATAACCATCATTGAGGGCACAGTCTGCAGGCACTTCACATTCATGATTATTTTGCTCGATATGCTGGTCCGAGATCATTAAACATTCATCAAAAATTGTAAAATTGTTTTCAGGATTCATTTTTTGATTTGTGATTGTTTTCTCTACATTCTCTTCTTTTTTATATTTGACGACCTTCTTATCGAGGATTGCATAAATTGGCTTATGATAACTGAAATAAGTTTCATAAACACCGCAATCTATATCATCAACATTTGAGAAAATGATATCTATTTGCGTATTCAAATTGGTCGTTGTACTGTTTGATGGTAATTTAGTTTTTAAATTGTACTTGTTCAAAAGGTTAATCAAATAATTATTACCATTATCTTTGCAATTTAATATATTATAATTGAAATCACCTATCAAAATCTTTTCACTTTCAATTGTAATTTTATTCATTATTCGTTGTACAACGCTACCAAACATAGAATTAGTAGCTTTTGGTGATTTATAACCACTTATTATATAATAATTTCTGATTTTAAAAGTGAACAGTTGTACATGCGCATTTGAACTAAATTCCTGTTCAACAAATAATTTTTCTATTGATAATTCTGTTTTTCCATAACAAATTAATCCGCGGCTGTTGTTGTCAATGTCAGATCGGAATAATATATCATAATTTAAAATATTCAACTCATCATCGGTTTTCGTTAATGTTTCACTAAAAATTAATATATCGCTTCGATGAAACCATGAATCTTTATTTATATGAATTAATTTACTTGTCAAAGTACCAATATTTTGATATATAACTATTAATCCGGTTTCATTTACCAAATTATTGAATGATAATTTTAATTGTTTAGTATTTCGCAAACGATACAATTCATCGTTAGCCGTGTTTGCAGTATTGATATTTGTTTTTTTTCGATACTGTTAATTTAAATTGTCCCAAAATATATAAACGCTCAATTTTGAAACTCTGCTCAGTGCTACATACAACATTTGTAAAGTTCGCCTTTCTGATTTTTTAAAATCCAAACATACTTTCTCGTATGTTTGTCCCTGACTTTTATGAATCGTAATCGCTTCAGCAGGAACCACTGGAAATTGACAACGTGTGATTTGATATTTTTCCTCACTCGACATATTTACTTGATTCGATATTTTTATTATTGGTGTTAAATTCTGATCAATATTAGCATTTTTCATATAATTACGATAACGAGTCCTTACTTTCACTCCCACTCTGGGCAATTGAAAATCTAACCACAATATAGACGGAATTTTAGTATTCTCTTGAAAAGTAATAAATTTTAATATTCCGCATGATCCATTAACCAATCCGTCTTCAACATCAATGTTACTAATTATCATATATTTTATATTAATTTTCAATTTAATCTCAGTTAATAATTCGTTTTGGCCTGATTGTTTTTTTAAAGATTGTAATATAAATTTTTTTGTACTTTTATCGATATTCTTCGAAAATGTATTCTCGACAGTAGAGATGATCAACTCACTCTTGCATTGAGATATTTTTCGATTATTGTTGTGGGATTATAAAATAATCGGGTGTCAGAAGTGGGATTGAACTATATATATAACTTTATTATATGGTAAACTATACACTATACACTAATTACGCTCGCTTGCTCTTTTACTCTTTTACTCTTATGCTCGTTTACTCTTATACTCTTAATCAACGACTCCCTCTGCTTCCACGGCCTGCCTTATTTATATCGGCCGCGAATCACACACACACGCACATGTACACTTTAAGGTTATCGCACCTTACGCTCTTCTCTCTCTCACATCATCGCTCTAACTCACTCATACCATCACTCTGGGTCATTCACTCTAGTATTGTCTGTTTACTTGTCAGCGGCTCACCTTCGTCGCTGACAAGTAACGGGCGAACTGTTCCGAAAAACGCGTACGGTTTTTCGGATGCTCCAACTGTCATATCGGCTGTTTATGATTGCTTGAAATCGCCTAACTCTTTATCCTACACTCGGCCATCCTGCAGGGACGTTTGGCCTCAGACGTCCTCTTCATCCGATAGATCGTGTTCAAGCCACGGTTTCATGAAATCAACTGCCGTTGAGGTCTGATTAGGACCTTCGTGTTCGCCTATCTTTCGCACGAGATACCTATGGTTTCTTAACGCTTTCACTATTTCGTATGGCCCTAAAAATTTATTTGCTAGCTTTAGCCCTGGTCCCATCTGAGTTCGCTTGATGGCAACCAAGTCAAGCGGTTTGTATACAATTGGTTCTTTTCGTCGCTTATTATAAGTGTTTCTGTTCTCCGCTTGTACTTTTGCGATGTTTTTCGCTGCCTCCTCTCGCTCCGCACTGCGCTTCTCCTGAAATTCTCGCGTACACTCGTTTTCTATTATTGACCTAATCTCGATGTTCTCTTTCAAATTAGCATCAACACCGAGTAATAACCGGAACGGGGAAGTACCAATGCTACGGTGTACTGTAGTGTTAATATATTTCTGCGCTGTTTCTAGATACTTATACCACTCATCTTTTTTCGGCGCTGATAATTTAGTTAGTAGAGGGATCAATGTTCTATTCATCCTCTCGACCTGACCATTCGCTCGAGGGACGCCTACAGTCGTTAGAACATGTTTTATTTTCTCCTCTGTACAATATTCTTGAAACTCTTTAGAAGTAAATGCCGCGCCTCTGTCTGAAATAATCCTGCGCGGGTTACCGAAAACAACGGCCTGTTTACGAAGTCGTGTAATAACCTCAGAGGCATTTGTGGTTTTTGTCGCATAAAACCAAGCAAACTTTGAAAATGAATCTACGACTACGAATATGTGCCGATAACTCTTACACGTCGAGGGTAGGGGACCTAAATGATCTACGTGGTACGTATCGAGCGGTACCTCGCCTTTCGCTATTGGCTGTAAATACCCTTCCGCCTTGCCGGACTTTCGATCGGCTAGTATGCACGGAACACAATTTCGGACAATTTTCTCGATCTTTGATCGCGCATTGGGGATCCAATATTCTTTATCTATCAACGCTTCGGTTTTTGCAACAGAAAAATGTCCTTGCTCGTGCGCGGCGCGTAATATTTGCGTCGTCATGGATTTCGGCGCGACTAATTTCAGTTCGTCTTTATCCTCTTTGAATAATACTCCTCCTTTAAGTACGTAACCGCTAATCTCGTTATTTTCCGCTAACTTTATTATCCTATTGATATCGACGTCTTCATGCTGTGCTTTTGCAAAACGTCGAGATAAACTACTTATACACTCTTCTACTACTAAACATGTTGAGATTGGATTCCTACTTAATGCATCAACATGTGACATTCTCGTTCCCGGCCTATGCTCAATCTCGTATGAAAATTCTTCTAACAACAGAGCCCATCTTGCCACTCTCACGCACAGATCTCGTTTTTTCATGGTTAGAGTGAATGCTCTACAGTCTGTCACGATCTTAAATGATATACCTAGTAGATAAACTCTGAACTTTTTTAATGCTCTAACTATAGCTAATACTTCTAACTCATAGCTCGAATAATTTTGCTCAGCTGGGGATGTCTTCCCACTCGCATAATACACTGGATGCAGTTTATTGTCGCTGGAGTTCCTTTGCATCAAAATGGCTCCAAAACCGAACATGCAAGCATCGGTATGCAGCTCAGTTTCCGCGTTCACTCTATAGATATTCAGCACCGGTTTATCACTCAAAAGTCTCTTCAAAGTTTCAAACGCATGTCTCTGAGGTTCATCGAATATAAAAGTCCTATCCGCTTTTAACATATCGCTGAGGGGTCGCGCTATTAAAGAATATTGACAGACAAATTTTCTAAAATAACCCGTTAGCCCGAGGAAACTTTGTACCTGTCGTATTGTGGTCGGCTGTGGAAATTTACGTACCGCCTCGGTTTTACGCTCAGAAGGATAAATTTTCCCGTCGCTGACTTCGTGTCCAATGTACTCTACTCTATGTTGTAAAAATTGACATTTCTCCCAGTTTATGCGTAATCCGACTTCGCTGGCTACAGACAGTACTCGCTTCAAGTTCTGTAAACCGCTCTCGTAGTCTGCAGAAGGTACTATTAAGTCATCCAGATAAGTTAAAACTATTTTCTCTCGAATCAATTCTCGAAATACGCTGTTAATATATTTCTGGAAAACCGCAGGCGAATTGCATAAGCCAAAAGGTACTCTTAGGAATTCGAAATGTCCATCTGGGACTATAAAAGCGGTGTACTTGCGACTATTCTCGTCTATGAGCACATGAAAAAATCCATTCTCTAAATCAAGCGTACTATAATACTTCGCGTCCTGTAATAAATCTAATTGATCCTCAATTAAAGGCAGTGGAAATCGATCTTTGACAATTTTAGAATTTAATTTTCGATAGTCTACACAAATTCTCGTTGAACCGTTTCTTTTTTTCACAAGTACGATAGGACTCGCATACTCTGACAGTGATGGCCTAATGATACCACTTTCCAACCACTCTTGCATCTGCGCGTTCACGATATTTCTCTCCAATGGTGACAAACGCCTCGCACGCTCATAGACAGGTTCGTCATCCTTTGTTACGATCGTCATTTTGACGGGTACTTCTCTGATTTTCCGCGGTTCGTACTCTGAAATTAGCTCGCGGATGTCTTCCCGAAAAACGTCTGGTACATTTGGTAAGACTACCTCCTCATTACTGAACACATCTATTTTTAATACTTCTGGGACGAGGTCATCTTTTTCCCCGGCCAACGGTTCAATAGAAATTTTCCCTTGCGCAATGTGTATCTCTACCTCGTTCAAAAAACTTGTACCTAGCAACAACTCGGCTCTAATTACGTTGTATGGTATTACGTGAATTCGCGTGGAATATTCATTATTATCGACAACTAATTTTCCGTCAAAAGCACCATTTGTTTCGTGAATGTCTGATCCCGAACCGCGAAATGATATTTTCGGCGAACTCAAACGCGGCGAACCCAGCTTCCTATACTGATCAGCCCGTAGGAAAGAAATATCGCTCCCGGTATCAATTAATGCATTTATTGCCATTCCATTTAACGTTACCTCTTTAACGTATCTCTTCGACGCTGTTTGTACCAGTGCGCACGACGGTCCTGGTTGGGTCGACTCTTCGGTGCACCGTGTGGCGACGTGCCCCCTCTTGTTGCACTTGAAGCATTTGGGACCGCTTGTTCTTGTTGGGCAGTCGTAGCCTAAATGACCTGCACTTCCACAATTATGGCAACGCCGCACGTACTCTTCTCGTTTCCGCTGACCGTATCCTTTGCTCTCTGCTCTTCTATCATAGGATGTGCTGCTTGGGACTCCCGCTCTTGCAACCGTTGATTCTCCGTCTCGTTTCCCTCCCCATCGGAGCGTTATATCTTCGAACGCTTCGAGCAACGCTTCTTTCGTTTTGAGTTTTAATAACCGTGCTTGGTCACGAAGATGCGTATCGGGAATACCTTCGATAATGTACGCCACGATTTCTTTGTCGTGGATCGGTACTCTATTTGCCATGATTACCTTCTCATGCATGTAGCTGTGAAATAATTCTCCTCTCCTCCATATTCTTTCTTCGAAGCGCTTCCGCAACGCAAGAGCATTGGGCTCGTGTCTGAACATTCCCTTGAGTTCAGAGAGGAACCCTTGCACGGGCATCGTGATGTGCTCTGGCTTTGAATGCAGCCATTCCAGGGCTTTACCTTTTAATTTCATCCCGATGAGAAGTTTGGCACTCTCTTCGCTCAGACTGTATGAGTCCCGCAAAAGGTGGAATTGTCTCTCCCAATTGTCATAATCCGAAGGTTCTCCATCGTATGTGCTCAACAGTTCGGCTATGTGTTTCAACGCGTGACCACGAGATGAGCTCACAGCGCTTACGGTAACAGGCTCCCTCCGAGGCCCCGACTGTTGCTCCTCCTGGTTGTTTAGATTCTGCCCACGCTTCAGCATTTCGATCTCTCGGCGTGCTAATTCCAAATCGCGTTGGATAAGGTCCCTTTCCTTTTCCACCAATTCCAAATGCCTCCGGAGCAGGGATGTCTCAATCTCACTCTTGGACTCGCCGGACGGCACCGCACCTTCTCCGTAAATTAATTCCGGCGCCAGCGGATCAAAATCCATAACTACAGTGGGATCTACTTCTGCTAACCGACTCATGAGCTCTGCTTTGGTTCCAGTTGTTGGTAGATTTAATGCCCGCAACCTTTCCTTCAGCATCACCGTCGTGATCCTGTTCCGGTTCGCGGCTGGTGTCTCCGAAAAACTCATCTTCGTCACTTGTCACTCTGTCCCTCTTAAAATTATCGATAGTTCTTAAAAATGACTCACTCGCGACACTACCTTTTGCTCTACAATCCCGGACGAGCCCCCAATTGTGGGATTATAAAATAATCGGGTGTCAGAAGTGGGATTGAACTATATATATAACTTTATTATATGGTAAACTATACACTATACACTAATTACGCTCGCTTGCTCTTTTACTCTTTTACTCTTATGCTCGTTTACTCTTATACTCTTAATCAACGACTCCCTCTGCTTCCACGGCCTGCCTTATTTATATCGGCCGCGAATCACACACACACGCACATGTACACTTTAAGGTTATCGCACCTTACGCTCTTCTCTCTCTCACATCATCGCTCTAACTCACTCATACCATCACTCTGGGTCATTCACTCTAGTATTGTCTGTTTACTTGTCAGCGGCTCACCTTCGTCGCTGACAAGTAACGGGCGAACTGTTCCGAAAAACGCGTACGGTTTTTCGGATGCTCCAACTGTCATATCGGCTGTTTATGATTGCTTGAAATCGCCTAACTCTTTATCCTACATTGTAAGCGGTAACATTAGCATTAGTTGCATATAATCGTATTGCTATATCTGGAACATCATTTTGATTTTTAATTTTTCTCGATTTCATTAATTTTATATCATCTTCAGACATGTTTCCCATAGCTAAATTATTCAGAGCATTTATAAACGCTAAATCATCTTTTTGTCGCATAACTTCCGTCAATTTATAAAATTCAAACTCGTTCCATAGTGGATTAATATCAATAAAGGGAGCCATTGCGTTTTGTCTAGAGACTTGATAAACAGGTTTAGAAAGACCACCAAATGATTCATTTATACCATTTATATGCCTTAACCCTCCGATGCCCAACAACTTTTTCAACGGTCATAGCCCGACAAGGTCCCCAGGGACCTTCTCTATTAATATGGCGTGAGATGCGTATAATAGTTTTTTATTGTTAGCCGTAATGGTGTTATTACATTTTTTTTGTGTTTCTATGTTTGTTTCTATGCTGCAAAATGTGTATGTATATACAGGGTGTCCCAAAATTCCTCCGACACCCGAAAATGGAAGGTTCCTTGGGTCATTTGAAACGACATTTTCTTTTACAAAAATTGCGTCCGCGGCTTTGTTTAGGAGTTATTAACGAACAACACGGACCAATCAAAGCGCGATCTAGACATACGACGACACGTTCGGCCAACTGACCCATGTCAGTGGGCCAACGGGCCCACTGTGCTAACTCGCGTCTAGGTCGCGCTCTGATTGGTCCGTGTTTTTCGTTAATAACTCCTAAACAAAGCTGTGGACGCCATTATTTTTAAGGCAAATGTCGCAAATAAAACAGATATAAGCAGTCTTGCGTTGCTTTTTCGTCTCTTGACGACACAAACGACATGACGGACGGTTATGACGCGGTGCCAATGGTGGTGCGGTATCTCTGTTCGGCGGTGGTATCATTACTTGGAATGCTTCTATAGCCGCACGTATCTTCGGATAGCAGGTAACATGCGAATGTTTAGCCCGTTCTGCAATATTAGACGTAACTAGTTGCCTGCTCAATTTCTTCAGAAATGAACGTCTTTGGTCTGACTAACGTGGTGATCAATTCAACGTAGATAATGAATAATGCGAGTCCAGCAATGTCAACGATGTTGTAAAACATGGCAGGCGGTCATCGTTTTGTTGCACGTTTACACGAATATGTACCCAACCTTTGGAATCTGCAGCGATTTTTAGGTCGACAAATAATAAAGAGGCAGCGCGTCACCGTCGCGCAGTGCAGATCGTGCACGTGCGTATCCGTACACAATCACTCATTTTTTCGCGGTACACCTTTTCATCAACAATTGTCCAACCCATAGAACACGAACAAATTACACGAAAATACCTGCACGATCAAAAAACAAGAACAAATTACATGGAAGTTCCCACAAGGTCCCTGCGGACCTTGTCGAACATCGACGCCATAAATGACTTCAACCCGACGTTTATGATGAAAAATTTTACGGAATCGTATCGATGACGATTGTAATCGCTTCCAGACATCCCTTTTATAAAAATCACGTAGGCTGCGGCTGTTCGGACGAACCGTATTGAAATGCCGCATCGTTGAAAACGTCATAGGTCCCCAGGGGCTTTGTCGGGCATCGGAGGGTTAAACGTGTATCAATATAGCCTAGTATTGTACTACTTACCATCGATATTTCATCAATTATGAGTAATTGTACTTTTGATAATTTTTCACGAATATTGTTGGCTAAGTCGCTTGACAATTGTGGTAAACTAACTCCAGATTGATTAATTGGTAAAGCGAAATCAGAATGAATTGTTACTCCATTAATTAAAAAAGCAGCCTTGCCGGAAGGAGCACATAATAATACTATTATTTTATCCATATCTCCGCCGGGCAATTTATCAAAATAATTAGTTATTAATTGATATAGTGTGTTAATCACTCTACTTTTTCCAACACCAGCTGAACCACTTAAAAAAATTTTAAATGGAACTTTATGCAATTTAAAACAATTCAATGTATGCATTACAAATTCTTTTTGTTTACAATTTAATTCTTTTACCATATCATGAAGTTCATTTTCGTTTACTCTTGCCGGACATGTGTATCTACTTTTATGAGAATCTTTTTTTAAATTTTTTTCTTTAGCGTAATCTTGTTCACCACCTTGTTTGAATATATCAATATGTTTAGTACACGAATTTTCCTTAGCAACATATTGTTCTGCTTTCTGGTTCTCTATTTCACTATTATCATTTTCCACTTGTTCCAAAGCATCATCCATAGCTGTATCACTAATTATTGAAAATTTTGCTTGATTTGTTTCAATAACATTTATATTATTTTTATAAACCATTTCATGATCAATATTTTCAACTTCACTTCGTTCATCAAGCCTAGGCATGAATAACAATATTCTTTCTCTATAATAATTTGATGGATCTTGTTAACTTCCCGATTCATAGGGAAGTTACTGTAATTACCCCGAAAATCGAAAATCGATTTTTTAGCAGATCTTCACGTTTCATGGTTATTGAAGTCATTTTAGACTATTTTTATCAAATTGTTAGTATGTGTGTGTGTGTGTGTGTGTGTGTGTGTGTGTGTGTGCGTATGGCCGTTTTTATGTTATCAAATTTTTCGTTAACGTTTTCTGAAAAAGTAACAACGCGATCAGAATGATGAATGATGCAATCGATGCGCCCCGTCGTAACTTAGAGCTGATTAGATTTTGGTCCATATCGGTCAAGTAGTTTTTTAGATTTTTTAGTTTTTTTAGTTTTTTTCGAAAGAAGTTCATTCAAGAAAGCAATTTATACGAGAGGATGGAAATTTTCCACCGAATAAACAAACGTAATTATATATATTTAATTTTTATGTAAAAAAAATTTTTTTAAATTTAACCCTTTGAACACGAGCGGCGCCGATACGGCGTCCGGCCGAACTCGAGCGGTGCCGATACGGCGCCCGGCCGATGTGAAGTGGCAAGGATGCATCTTGGCTATTGTTTTACTAAGTATCACACCAAAACTAATTACAGAGTGTAATATTTATCAAAATTTGTTGTTTTCGACATATAAATGAATAAACTGGTGAAATTTTTTTTTAAATTTTTTTAAAATTAAATATTTTTGAAGTACCTGTAAAATGTTCACCTAATTTGGCCGAAATCGTCTCGAGTTGCTGGTTCGCGCAAGCGAAAACGGCCTCGAGTTCAAAGGGTTAAAAAAAATTTTTTTTAATTAAAAAAAAATTTTTTTTTTTCAATTATGCAACTAATGCTAATGTTACCGCTTACAATAATCAAACTAGCTGGTTATTGTTGCTCGCCCGCTTCGCGAGCTCGCGGGTAGGACTGCTCTTTCGAGAGGGTTAGTGGTACGCATTGCTAGTGGGGCATACAGCTATTAATGTTTTTTTACCCCGAAAATCGAAAATCGAATTTTTAACAGATCTTCACGTTTCATGGTCATTGGATTCATTTTAGACTATTTTTATCAAAATGTCGGTATGTGTGTGTGTGTTTGCGTGCGCGTGTGCGTGCGCGTGTGCGTTCGTGCGTGCGTGCGTGCGTGTGTGTGTGTGTGTGTCAAATTTTTCGTTAACATTTTCTGAAAAAGTAACAATGCGATCAGAATGATGAATGATGCAATGGATGTGCCTCGTCGTAACTTAGAGCTGATTAGAGTTTGGTCCATATTGGTCAAGCAGTTTTTTAGATTTTTTAGTTTTTTTCGAAAGAAGTTCATTCAACAATGCAATTTATAAGAGAGGATGGAAATTTTCCACCAAATAAACAAACGTAAGTATATATATTTCATTTTTTTTTTAATATGCAGTTAATGCTAATTTTACCGCTTACAACTAACGAATCGGGAAGTTCTTTGTGTGGCTCGTGGAGAGTCACACACAAAATAAAAAAAAACCATTAATAGCTGTATGCCTCACTAGCAATGCGTACCACTAACCCTCTCGCAAGAGCAGTCCTACCCGCGAGCTCGCGAAGCGAGCGAGCAACAATAACACCATCCGCGAGCTCGCGAAGCGAGCGAGCAACAATAACCAGCTAGTTTCAATTTATATCGTCTGTATCTAATAATAGCTGTTTGCTGTCGAAATCTGAAATCATTTACTTCGTCATTTTCGTCATTATAGTCAACATCACTTTCCACTTGTTTCTTTTTCGTGATCTTTTGGTAATTCGCTGCAAAATCAGCGAGGCATATATCATGTAAATTAATATCTCTTCTACTATAATTATCAAATATATCATCCATATAAATTTCGGTGGAGTCTTCATTTAATTTTTTTAAAGCATTTTCAGATTTCAACATTGATACACGTTCTGATATCGGATTGGTATTAATGTATACTGTCTTTCTACTTTGCTTTGATAAAGGTAATGATAAAACATGATAGGCTGCTTCTTGTGCAGACATTAAATTACTATTTAAAAAAACATTGGTAATATTTCGAAATTTCTCTCTAACAGTCTTATTGTTATTATCACAATCGATAGCAGTTTCCCTTAATAATTTTGATAAACATCCTTCAATTTTACTAATGTAATTAGTTACATAACTCACCGCCGAATATTCGTCAAGTACAAACTGTAAATCCATATTCGATTCAAATAATTGTAAAATATCTGCATTATAACCATTAATATTAACTTCAAGGCTGGATCGTTTTAAGAATACCCGTTTTTGTTTTAAACTACTTCGAATAGCTAATAGGTATTCTTCATCAGTCATATTCAGTTTATCTAGAATTTCATCATAGCTCATAACAATTTTTTTCTTATAAAATTCATTTATTAATTCATCAATAAGTTTATAGGATTTAGGTGCTATTTCATTTTTATTTAATGGTTCCAGAATCATCGTACTTCTCATTACCGGATAAGGGATATGAAATCGACACCGCTTATTTTTTTGTCCTTTGTAACAACTATGATTATGTTTGTGCATTTGAAATTTAATATATGGATTATTTTCTTCATATTTACATGTGATAAATCGGTCAATTAATTCAATCAATTCTTTGTTACCACCATGATCGTGTCTATCTTTAACACTATTGTACATAGGTGCTCCTTTCAACCACAGAAATATATGTTCATGTGGACTTCCACGTTGCTGAATTTCCACTCGTTCATAACTATCCACAACCTCATATTCTCCGAAAATACTTTCTTTTTGTCTTAATAACCACATAAGTTTATGTGCTTTATGATCGAAATATCAAGCGCATGTAACGGGATCATTTCTAATTAGATCAGTTTTGGTATTGTAATCCAAATTGAATGCGTCTTGTACAGATAATGTTTTACCACCATCGCGATATTTCATCAATGTTTGCAATAATTCAGGCCAATAACTTCCTGCAGCCGACACTGTCATAAAGAAAGTGGGTTTACCCAATTGACGGATCATTGCTAGTAACTCTTTCTTTTTTTGTTCCCAATATGCTGGCGATGAACGAATATTTTTAAGTAACTTGAATCCGTCATCAAATTCAATCATTCATAAAATCCGGATTCAAAACATCTGAAGCACGTAATTTCTTATTCGTATTCATTTTTATTCGTCTCAAACAGACATTTATACTAGATAAACATGATATCTCTAAACATTTTTTAGCCATAAATAAAATCCTAGAAGGAATGCATGATCGTCGATCATACCGTCTAACTTCAGATCTAACACGATCTGAATATGATACTGATTTCGGCAAATTGAAAGAATATCCAGCAAATATTCTTGGGAAACACAACTCATCCAAATCATCCATTTTATGCCATGGTAATGGATATTTTCCCTGTCCTGGTGCAATAATATTCACAACGGAAGAATGCCCTTCTGCTACTGCAGCATTATTATCAACAAGTAATACTTCATCATTATTTATTTGATCCAAACAGATTGCATTTTTATTTACCAAATCCATATTGTCAATCATTTCTTTCTCATCTACCTCATCGTTATTGTCAACTATGAAATTAATTTCTTCGCTACCATGACTTGCATAATTTTGAAAATACTTTTCATCTACTTTAATAGCATATTTCACATACAATGGTGTTTTCACCAAATATTGTAGTGCTTTACAAATTACTCCTGGTTTGACTGATTTGAACATATAATCACTTCTGTGATCTTTATGTCGTTTTAATTTCAGTTGAATTGTTTCCATTTCCGTAAATTTTCGAGGCAATACTTCTAACACATTATTTACATCGATTTGAATATTAACAACACTACCTTTGAGGCCTAATTGTGGATTTAAAGCATATGGTTTCAATGTGCGAATTTGCATAAAATTCAAAATCGGTGCTACCATTCTTTCTCAAGATCAGTCAATTCTTTCACTGATTTTGGAACTGTGGGAAACTTTAGACCATTGCTTGTTGACAACTTATATACTTTGCCTCTATAAGCATAATTTTTTCAAGTTCCACAAATAAAACCTGACGGAAAATTATTTATTTGAGATAATATTGCATCATTTGCTTTATCGATTCTCAATTCATTTAATTTTACGATGGCAGATTTAAAAAAAAGACCTTCACAACAGCAACATATGAACGAAGGCGTCTCCATACGAAATTTGATAAATTGCCATTTCAATTTGGCTGTAGTATTATCATCTTTTTGATTCAACAAATAGATATATAAATTATCTCGAAACTTTAATACATCAATGTCTCTCATTTCTTGTCGAAATACTGATATTTTTAATGAATCTCGATATTTATATCTCAAGCTTTGTCTTAACTTTCGTATTCTTTGAACATTATTAAGTCTTTCTTTACATTTGTATTTTTTATGTTTCCTCATTATTCTCATGTGATTAATATTTTGTTGTAATTCATTTTTCTTATATACAAGATTGCTCCGCAACATCTTATTTCGTGCAATATTTTCAGCAAGTTCTCGGGACTTGTATGCATCATTATTGTTTTGTGAGAACCCAAAGGGTACTGTGGAGTTTTGAGGAGAGATCCAGGGATAAGAATAAGAACACGTGCTCGATTGAAAACTAAGATTTTAATAAGCGAATTACGATGCGACCACGTTGATATCCGTCGAAAGACTACTGGCTCGACCGGGCACGTAAGACAACAATAACGAGTGAGCGAGTGTGATAATAGCTGTATGCGTGTAATTTACATGTGTAAGTGTGAAGTGAGAGACAACAGAATGTACGTAAATAGTTCGCGTTGCCCTGTCGAGAACGATTATGGGTATACCGGGTGATTTCGAGTGCCGAAGCACTGATTTTGCCGCAACAATTATGCCGTAGTATTTTATTTCGTGCAATATTTTCGGCAAGTTCTCGGGACTTGTATGCATCATTATGCCGTAGTATTTTATTTCTTGCAGAATTGTTGGCAATTTCTTTTGCAATATAATTTATTCTTTGTCTCAATATCTTCATCCTGCTTAGTGTTTTTCTATTTTCCAATTGTTTAAATTCTAGTATTTCTCGTTTACGTTTAATTCAATTTATATTTGTTTCATTCTCTTTGTTACGATAATCGTCATTTTCTCTTGTTCGCTTCTTTCGATTTTGCCTCATTTCATTTTCTTTTTTACGAAAATCGTCGTTCAGTCGTTTCCGTTGCATTTGTTTGCGACTAAATTCAATGTATTTTTTTTTCTTACAAACAATATTATCACGATATCTTTTTATGTATCGCATTCTATTTTTCTCATATTCATCATTTTTATATGTACTTTTAGACCGTAATTTTTGCATGGCCTGTCTTATTTGTGCATTCCGTTTTTCTTCTTTTTCGCTCTCGATGACAACATTATTATTAAGGGAGAGATAATCATATTTTCGTTTTTTATTATTGGCTTTTCGTGATTGAGGTTTTACCTTCATTTTCGTATTGTCGGAAAGTTGTATATTATTTATTCAAAATTTTGTGTCGCCCCTGGCTGACAATTGTATTTTTTCAAAAATTGGTGTCGCCTTGGCTGACAAGACAATATTTTATTTATTTACTTAGTACTTTGTGTCGCCTACGGCTGACAATGGAATTTTATTCAAAAATGAGTGTCGCCCTTGGCTGACAAGACAATATTTTATTTAATACTTTGTGTCGCATTTTTTTTTTTAGCGTGAGGGAAATGCTTTTACGCATACCCCGTACTCCCTGGGAGAGATACGAGGTTATGTGGGGCTACGTGGCCAGAAGGGCTCACAATACCCACTAAAAACCTCACGACAACCTTCCCTAAGCTATTCGGGGGCGACTGGGATCTCCAAAGAACACAACCAGCCATCCCCCTTCGCCCTTGGCCCTGTATGAGGCCTCGTCCCGGGGGGAGAGAAGCTCGCCCCAGCAATACCTACGCTATCAGGGTGTAAGCAGGTTGCCCACTTACACCCCCCTTCCCTGGGCCATTCGGTGGGCTTCGCGAGTCTCCAGCTCGCTCCGCCCAACGACCCCCGGTGACTCCGTTCCTCACTCGAGGAGCCCTTCAAAGGGCTCTCGGCCGAGGGACGAAGTCTCCGCGCGCGACAAGGAGGGACGAAGGCGGACACCCCGCCCGCGTTCTCCCCTCCCCCACTCCCACCCCCTCCCCCCGACCTTTTTTTTTTTTTTTTTGCGTGAGGGAAATGCTTTTACGCATACCCCGTACTCCCTGGGAGAGATACGAGGTTATGTGGGGCTACGTGGCCAGAAGGGCTCACAATACCCACTAAAAACCTCACGACAACCTTCCCTAAGCTATTCGGGGGCGACTGGGATCTCCAAAGAACACAACCAGCCATCCCCCTTCGCCCTTGGCCCTGTATGAGGCCTCGTCCCGGGGGGAGAGAAGCTCGCCCCAGCAATACCTACGCTATCAGGGTGTAAGCAGGTTGCCCACTTACACCCCCCTTCCCTGGGCCGTTCGGTGGGCTTCGCGAGTCTCCAGCTCGCTCCGCCCAACGACCCCCGGTGACTCCGTTCCTCGCTCGAGGAGCCCTTAAAAGGGCTCTCGGCCGAAGGACGAAGTCTCCGCGCGCGACAAGGAGGGACGAAGGCGGACACCCCGCCCGCGTTCTCCCCTCCCCCACTCCCACCCCCTCCCCCCGACCTTTTTTTTTTTTTTTTTGCGTGAGGGAAATGCTTTTACGCATACCCCGTACCCCCCTGGGAGAGATACGAGGTTATGTGGGGCTACGTGGCCAGAAGGGCTCACAATTACCCACTAAAAACCTCACGACAACCTTCCCTAAGCTATTCGGGGGCGACTGGGATCTCCAAAGAACACAACCAGCCATCCCCCTTCGCCCTTGGCCCTGTATGAGGCCTCGTCCCGGGGGGAGAGAAGCTCGCCCCAGCAATACCTACGCTATCAGGGTGTAAGCAGGTTGCCCACTTACACCCCCCTTCCCTGGGCCATTCGGTGGGCTTCGCGAGTCTCCAGCTCGCTCCGCCCAACGACCCCCGGTGACTCCGTTCCTCACTCGAGGAGCCCTTCAAAGGGCTCTCGGCCGAGGGACGAAGTCTCCGCGCGCGACAAGGAGGGACGAAGGCGGACACCCCGCCCGCGTTCTCCCCTCCCCCACTCCCACCCCCTCCCCCCGACCTTTTTTTTTTTTTTTTTTTTGCGTGAGGGAAATGCTTTTACGCATACCCCGTACCCCCTGGGAGAGATACGAGGTTATGTGGGGCTACGTGGCCAGAAGGGCTCACAATTACCCACTAAAAACCTCACGACAACCTTCCCTAAGCTATCCGGGGGCGGCTGGGATCTCCAAAGAACACAACCAGCCATCCCCCTTCGCCCTTGGTCCTGTGTGGGGCCTCGTCCCGGGGGGAGGGAAGCTCCCCCCAGCAATACCTACGCTATCAGGGTGTAAGCAGGTTGCCCACTTACACCCCCCTTCCCTGGGCCGTTCGGTGGGCTTCGCGAGTCTCCAGCTCGCTCCGCCCAACGACCCCCGGTGACTCCGTTCCTCGCTCGAGGAGCCCTTAAAAGGGCTCTCGGCCGAAGGACGAAGTCTCCGCGCGCGACAAGGAGGGACGAAGGCGGGCACACCGCCCGCGTTCGCCCCTCCCCCACTCCCACCCCCTCCCCCGACCCAACGATCTTTACGTCCCCTCGGGGGGACAGAGGAAAGGGGGCGGGAATAGCCCCCCACTACAAAAAAACAACCCGTCTGGGATGCCTCTTCGGGGGAGGCGGGAAGGACTTAACGAGTCCCGCCTCCCCCGGTCCGTCGCCAGCGCCGTAGCGTGGGGCGGGCCGCTCGGCGAGGACGCCTCGCCAGAGCAATCCTTCTCTCGGAGAAGGGGTTGGCCTCCCTCTCCCTTTCTGCCACCTCCTTCCGCTGCATCACGTCCTCGCAGAAGGAGGTGACAGCCTTGTGCGACCTCCCGTCGCCAATCATGTGGTCAACCACGGCCGACAACGAGAGGTCGCCTCCAATCTCGCTTCTTAGGACACGGCGCGGCGCCGACCACGCTGGACACTCTTCCAGCGTGTGCCGCTCCGTGTCCCAAGCCTCCGGACAGTGGTGGCACCGTTCGGTGGGTTCCCTCTTGATCCACGCCAGGTACCGGGCGAAACATCCATGGCCGGTTAACACCTGGGTGGATCTGTAGGTGAGCCTTACTCGCCTCTCGCACCATTCCTCCAGAATGGGCAGGAGGGCCCGGACTATTGGCCGGCCCGTATTGGCGGCCAGAGTTTCCGACCGCCACAGGGCCAGCGACTCCTGCCGGGCCTGGCGCTTCACTTCTACAATCCTGTCCTCCTCGTCCGGGTCCGCTTCTCCCCTGCGCAACGAGCGGACGGCCAAATACCAAGCCGCCCGCTCCCTTGCCTGATGGTGCAGGGGAATCAGACCCGCGAGGAGGCACGCCGCCTCGGTGGAGATGGTGCGATAGCCCTGTATGCTCCGCAAGGCCAGCCGGCGCTGCACTCTGTTGCAGAGTGTTTTACTGCGCCGGCTGACCGACAATGCGTCGGACCACACGTGTGCCCCATATAGGAGCTTGCTATGCACCACCCCCGTATAGAGGCGGCGGATCCGTCCATCGGGCCCCCCAATATTGGGCAGCAGTCTCCCTAAGGAGGCCGCCACCGCTTGAGCCTGGGGGGCCAACCGACCGAAGTGCTTCTCGAAGCGCCAGCGACTGTCGAGAGTCAGGACCAGATACTTCATCTCCTGCCTGACCTCGACAACGGCATCACCTACCTGGATCCCGAGTTGGGGCGGCGGCCGCCGGTTCGGGGGCAATGCGTGTAGCCACATCGCCTCCGTCTTACCGGCGGCTATCTTGAGCCCCAACCCCTCGATCCTACCCACCACGGAGTCCACCACTACAGCCGCCAAGGCTATCGTTCCCCTCCATGTCTCCCCCTCCACGACCACCAGTGTATCGTCCGCATAGCAAATCACACTGGCGTCGCGGGGGAGAGTAGCCCGCAGCACCGAGTCGTATGTTATGTTCCACAGGAGCGGTCCTAGAACCGACCCCTGCGGAACTCCTCGGTGCATGTTCTCCCTCTGCATCACACCGTACCGGCCACGGTACTCAAACCGCCTGTCCCGGAGATAGTCCCGAATGACGTCACGGAGGTAGGGGGCACCCCGTGATACTCCAGCGCCCCCACTACCTCATCCCAGGGCAGGGTGTTAAACGCGTTGGTGATATCAAGCGATACCGCCAACAACACCCTGCCCGCAGCGACTGCACTGGTCCGGAGGGAGGCGAGTCGATCGATGGCATCGATCGTAGAACGCCCCCTGCGGAACCCAAACTGGCAATCGCTGAGATCGGGACCACTCGTTGACAGGTGCTCGACGAGGCGATCTGCGATAATCTTTTCATAGATTTTCGCCACCTCGTCGAGGAGACACAACGGCCGGTACGCAGAGGGAAGCTCTGCGGGCTTGCCTGCCTTTTGGAGGAGAACAAGCCTGGCGACTTTCCATTCCCTGGGGAAGGTTCCCCGGCTCAGACACGCGTTCAGTACGCCGATCAGAGCCGGGGCGAGGACGTCGAGCGCCGCGACCAATACTCGTCCGGGGATACCATCTGGTCCGGGGGCCTTAACACCCCCTTCCCTTATCCTCCGGACCGCCTGGGAGAGCTCAGCGCCGGATATCCGGAGACCCTCATCCCACTCTTGGGACGGAATGGGCGGGTACTCCCTCTCCCCCTCAGTAGGGGGGAAGAGGGTGGATACGACCCGCCCTAGGAACTCCGGTTCCAGCTGCTCCGTCAACGGGGGCGCCCATGGGCGTAATTTTCCCAACACCATTTTGTAAGGGCGCCCCCATGGGTCACTCTGAATAGTGCCCAAGAGCTCTTCCCAGGCTTTGGCCTTGGCGGCAGCGATTAGTCGCTGCAGGGCCACTTGGGCCTCCCTGTAAGTAACATACAGGGAGGCCATCCTTGCCTCGGCTTCGTCGTCGTCCTCTTCAGGATCTCGACGACGTCGCCGCGCGCGGGTGTACTGGCGTCGGGCCCGGATGCTAATCGTTCTAGCATCCTCTATTTCGCCCGACCACCAGTACCCTTTCCTCAACGGGGGGTGGTTCTTAAGGGTGCGCCGGGGCCAGAAATCACTAGGAATGGCTGTAAAGTGGCACCTCTATCGGCGTCGAGGTGAATTACCACAGGTAAAGTGGCACCTCTATCGGCGTCGAGGTGAACTACCACAGGTAAAGTGGCACCTCTATCGGCGTCGAGGTGAATTACCACAGGTAAAGTGGCACCTCTATCGGCGTCGAGGTGAACTACCACAGGTAAAGTGGCACCTCTGTCGGCGTAGAGGTGAATTACCACAGGTAAAGTGGCACCTCTATCGGCGTAGAGGAGAACGACAGAGAGATCCTCGTCACTCTTGTTGGGCTGCGACGGAGAGGGAGATATGTCGCTCGCTCGCAGCTACTCGGCTACTCGGCTACTCGGGTTTCATTGAGCGAGGAAGCAATATTTCCTGATGCTCTTTGCATTGAAATGTTCTTCGAATTATTGCGGGGTAGCGTACAGAGGCCTTTTTTGGAAAAAGTGTACAGAAAAAAATATCTTCTATGAAAAAGGACGCAATTATTGTTTATAAAGTTGCAGGGGACAAATCGCAAAAAAGGACTCTGTACGCTACCCCGCAATAGTTCAGGGAATATTTCAATACCAAAATTATCCAAAAATATTGCGTTTTCGCTAAATGCAGCCCAAGTAGCCGATCGTTATAGAACCGAACAATTCGTATTTCAACATGGCAGCTTACCTTCGCGCTTTCCGACTTTCCGCCGTATCGCTGTTGCCGTGTCTCCTGCTGTTCTTTCAGAAACCCATTCATGAACACGCTTTCTCTCCGAGCGTAACTGACCTACGATTGCCTACGATTGAAGTAGGAGGAGGACAGAGAGATCCTCGTTTCTCCCGTACGGCTGTGATGAAGAGGGATATATGTCGCTCGATCGCAGGAGAGACGAAGACAGAGATTACGAAGTGGATGGATGTTTAGATGCGGCTACTCGGGTTTCATTTAGGGCTGTAACTTTTCCGATGCTTCGAAGCTTCGAAATGTTCGACCTTCGAAGGAAAGTTACAGCCCTAGTCTCATTTAGCGAAGAAGCAGTATTTCCTGATGCTCTTTGCGTTTAAATGTTCCCCGAATTATTGCGGTGTCCCGTATAGAGCCCTTTTTTGTAATAAGTGTACAGAAAAAAATTTCTTCTATAAAAAAAGAAGCTATTGTTATTTATAAATGAAATCTTTAATCGTTATTTATAAAGTTTGAGAAGACAAACTTCAAAAAAGGGCTTTGTACGGAACAACGGAATAAAAATAAATTTACAATTATAATAAAATAAAATTTATTGAAAATTAAAAAGAAGTTTAACATAAAAAAAATGAAAGATAATTATTATTAAATTTTCTTGGTGCCATTGTGACGGCCTCCTCTTCCGCTGCTCTCGATGTTGCTGTTGTTGTGGTTATGGTCAGCATGTGGATAAAAAGGTTCTGTAAAAAAGAAATGAAAAATAAAAAATTTACGATCAATTATTGTATTTGTACTGTATGTTACTGTATGTAATTGATAATCAAGTTCACTTTTTTAAATCCAAACCTCCTGTTTTTATTACACGTATTAGAATAGTTGTTGTCGAATTAAAAAACGTTTCGATTGAAACATACTTAGTTTTCCTCGTAGTGAAGTTATTTTAAGAAGAAAAAGTTTTGTTGGTGTTAAAACGACTTTCAAGACGTAAAATAAAATATTTAAAAAATTCATCTTTCTATAGACCTTTGAAAATCATAAGAATTTCATTGAAAGTATTTTTTATAAATACGATGGATATATATCACGAGATATCTCGTGTAACATAAATTTTGGGACACTATGTACATGTCTAGACGTTTAGTAGACGTTTCAAACTGTTCAACTTTTGTTCGAAAAATTTTTTCGTCAGATTATCGGAAACCCTTGCAAAATCGTGAGATCGGACTTCTTTCACCGAAAAAAAGCTGAAAGAAAATTACATTTTTCCATCTAAATTATGTTGAAATAATGTAATTTTCTTTAGCTTTTTTTCGGTGAAAGAAGTCCGATCTCACGATTTTTCAAGGGTTTCATTTAAAAAAGTGAACCTGATTATAAATTAATTACATTGTCAATTACATATAGAATATACTGAATATGCGAAACTTTAAAAAAAAATTAACTCGAACACGTTACCGATTTTTTTTTTGTTTTTAGTTTTTTTTTTACGGATGAGGGGGAAAATGCCTTACGCACACCCCAGAAGGGGGTAGTGTGGGACTTGGGCTACGGACGGTCCGTACCCATACCCACTAAAAACCTAAACCTCACCCGGGACGGTCAATGGACCGCCCCTCTAAATAACAATTGTAAAGAACGCTATTTATTGAATTGTTCTTTTCTTTGTCGAAATTATGCGTCTTTTGGCTTCCTGCGCTTCAATTATATATTGCGGTTCCCGAATCTCTATATTTCTCAGTTTTCTAGAGTCAATTATTTCGGGAAGCAAGCAATATTCATAAAAGCGTAGGAGCCGGTTTAACATTTTGTCTTTCCAAAATGCATCGTCACGCTCAACAATCACAATTTTAATATCAAGAGGCGTCCAGACTGCAAAGATGCAAAAACTTCTTTGCGTCACATGTAACTGCCCTTGTATCTGATAATAATACTTGTGATTTTTATTGAGATGACCGTCATCGTTTTTGTCGAAAACACGATGGAGGTCTGCAACCTTTTTCTCGATTGCAACATTGGGAGTCATTTGGCGCGCCGCGTAAGGGCATTTAATTTCCAAAAATATGGGAATTCTTGATCTATGAATAACCCACATTTTTCGATTTTTATATCGTAAGTCTGCTCCAATCGTTTCCGTGCTAATTCCTCTTTGTCTCTACCCCACTGAAGAGAGGGAGTTTTCAAGGTAACAGCCGGATAACGAATACGTTTTACTAGAGCTTTGCACGAGGTTGTATCCAACCTGGTGCAAACCTCTGCGAAATTGGAAGCAGTAAGCAGATTCTTACGGTAGCGATGCCACAGCGAGCTTTCATGCTGATCTCGCGTAGCACGCTCTATTGCTTCCCAATTTTTGCGATTGTTTTTTAGCGTTTCGTAGTGAGCGGATTTCAGCTGTTCGTACACATTGTCGTCAATATCCGGTCGTTCCGCGTTTGGACCGTAATCTTTATCAGCTTTACCAGGATATTTCCGTGTACGAACAGCGACACCCGACTCTTTTTTTTGGCGGAAACGTTCATGGCGTTTTACTTGCTTTACAACATTTCTGTTTTCCAGCGCTGTTGCACATGCTGGGGGCTCTTTACTCAATGCGTGACAAGCACTCTTCATCGGTGCAAAAGTATTGCATTGCACGACGGCTGCTTTTACACGCGTTTCGTAAGAACCTTTTTGCGCTAAATGCGTACGTTTGCCACCAATAAATTTGCTAATAACAGCATTACAACTTTCGACAATATTGCTGGTACGGTTATGAAGCATACTTTCCGCATTTTGTTTCAAGCGATGTATAGCTTCTTCTAATTTTTCATATATTTTCGCTTCCATTAATTCGGGAACAAGATTTACCTCGTTTTCTTTTCTAATTCCATCACAGAAATATTCTAACGAGGCACAATCTTTATGTTCACCAAATACATGGCTTAATATATTATTTAAATCGCGAATGTAACCAGCAATTTTGTCCTCCCATGGGGCTTCACTAAGCCGGCGATATTCAGCAGCCTTTACAACAGCATTTCGAAGTTTCAAAACGCTGTTTGTAACGACTCGTCTTACTTTTGAGTATTTTCGACCACCAATCGATCCCGCCTCTTTTACTTTATTTGAAAAGTTGCGAAGAAGATGATTTACGCATTCATTCTTCTTCACATCAAGCTCGTCGTATGGTGCGAAATCACTCAATTTTTGTAAAACATTGCTGTCACCGTCCCCAATATATGAACTATATATTAAATTGTGCATGCTTTTACTTGAACGAAACCCTTCGAGGATGATATCACTTTCCATACTGGTGGAGCTCTGATTTACTCCCCAATTCTTATGACAATCGTGTTCTTTTGCTGTGAGATCTTTGTTGGCTGCTCTTACGCAGACAACACAATATTTATTTCGAACACCAGCGTACAGTACTTGTCCAGTATGGAAACCTATGATCATAGCCATTCCGGATGGAGAATCGTAACCACCAGTGCGATACGATCTCTTCATCCATGAACCGTCTGTGATCACAGGTATGTGCGGATAACCGCCAATAATATCACCTCGTTTAATTGCTAATTGTCTTTGCGTTTCGCCAGCCGCTCGCATTGAGTTATCTGCGGCGCTTGCGAAAGCTTCAGACGCAATCGTTTCGTGTTCTATATACGTTTTACTACTCATGCATGGAACATCCATAGCAGCCAAAACTTGTTCTAGCTGCGTATGACCGATCCCTGCCAATACAGCACCGCAAGCGGCACCTGTATTGACATTCAATATTTTGTCGTCTGTCGGATCGCTCCAGAAAGAATCTTTGAAACGACACATTCGACATTCGACAAAATACTGCGTTCGGAGACCGTGACGAATCATTTTCGTTAGAACGAGCTCAGTGAAGCTGCATTTATCGCCCCAATGCCGCGACAGTTTTTGTAATTGTTCAAAAACGTGCGACATGTTAACAATGCTTCGTCCACTGACTTCGCCAAAACGTAAACGATCTACGTCGATGTTCCCATCTTCGTGCAAAACGATATTTTCGATATCTTCGTCTGTATCGTTTTGCATTTCCGAAGATACGTTTTCTACAGCGCATGCATCTACAATAGTTGCAGGCAGCGTAGCAGATACTGATTGCAATGTTGGTTGATCGTCATGTGGCACATCTCTTTCATCCGCACAAACATGCGTTGCTGAACTTGCATTTTCGATGATGCTTTGTTCATTTATTTCAACGCATGTATCGGCAGATGAATGAGATATGCTTGTACATGGTGTACGCACATTGCAATCATCATTCGTATATGCTACGCGATCCTGCCCTTCGTAAAAATTGTTTGACGTACCTTTTACATCATTTGTATTTTTCAATTTTTGGCGTAAGGCAGCCATCCGTTTCCTCAGCGGCACGGCTTTTTTAAAACCCTTATTTTTGGCACTGAACATTGTGTTTTATATTGGCACTTCACTTTTATATTGGCACAAAGTGAAGACTTTTCACACAAAAATAAGAATAAAACAAAAATAAAAATAAAAATATAAATAAAAATAAATATAAGAATAAAAATAATTCAAATTAATTACACAATTTGAATTACATAAAACGCGAGTCAACAAGCTGACACTGCTGATCGCGGACGCGTGAACCGACTTCTCTTATCGAGTGATCGGTTCAAACTAAACAGATTCGTATCCGGCTGTCAAACGTCACGATATAGCTGAACTCGTTCATCGGAAAACAGAAGACGGTGAAAGAGGAAAGGACGATGGAAAGCGAAACGTAGATAAAGGCAGCATGCAACTACGGATCGCGCGGCCCGAGCCTATCGGTGTACAAATCCTGGTACATAGCACAAAATATTGCATACACATTCATATGGTATTAAAAGAAGATTCAATCTGTTTTTAATATTCAAATATACATACCATATTTATTTGACGTTAAGTAACGAATATTTCTTTCAAATATGCAGTAAATATTTATTTCATGTAACGAGAAAAATATTTCTTCTTCTCATTATACAAGTAATCTTTATGTACTAGCAGAAATAAAATTTTTTTTTTAAATATCCAGGGAATATTTTATTTTCATCATCATCGAAAAATATTTATATCAGAATATGCTGGAAGACATACACACATTTTATTTTACGAATGAAATACATGCGTTTCAAATACAAAATAATTGAACGACAAGCGATTTTGCCGAGTAGGACACCCGCGGATGGTCGAAATATTAACAAATGGTAGGTGATTGCCCTAGCGAGCGAGTGCGAGAGAGTAAGAGAGCGTGAGTGTGTGAGAGAGAAAGAGAGCGTGATAATACATATATCTCCTTGTAGAATGCTTCATTTTTAAAGTTGTAGGCCGAAAATCGTGGGAGCCGAAGTCCGGGATGGATTCGGAGCGAGAGAGGGAATGACCTCGAGGTCCCCATGCCTCTTGGAATTCCCCCTCTCTCGCAATGAAACCTCGATGAAACTGATGTTCTCCTGAACTGGGTACTTACCTGATTACTTACCTTCGGTAAGTTCTCGGTAGAGAGGCCTGGGGTGGAGAATTTCGGTGAAGTTGAGGGTCCATCTTGGGCAAAATCCTCCTACTCCACCTCCTCGTGGTGGCTCCTGGGACTCTGTGGAGGCTTCGGCCGAAGCAGAGTGCGAACGGAGTAGGAAGGTACCCTTGCGCCCTGGACACAGGCCTAGCAGCAAGGTCTGTCCAGGGACACAGACCGTAAATCCGGTGATCATGTTTTACCGGACCGGGGGGCTTGCCTTGATCGGCCGGCTCCGCGAGGATGACTAACCTCTATAAAATATGTCTCTAACTACTAAGCTTCGACGCGCGGTGAAGGTAGCACCATTGCACTCTGGTGGGCCGGTGGATCCATCGGCCACTTAGCGCGTCACTGATGTGCGTGTGTGCCTGCGCACGTATGCGTAGGGGCACACGCACAGCAGTAGGTGGGTGGGGTTTTTTCACCTCCGGTCTAGCCCGGGACCGGGTAGCGACTAGGGCCCCCGGCGGTAGGGGTTTGCGGCGCCCCCGGGAGTACTCGTGGACCGCACCAGGATACAGGAAGGGTGATGAGTGAGGCCCTCCTCCACTTGTGGGAGAGGGTAGTAACCAAGCCCGTTATGAAATTATGATGACGACGAAACAGACGCCTCGGAATATTACTGGGCAGGAGGGGACACCACGCCCGGAAGCGGTTGCAAAGAGGGGTGTTGAAGCGGCAGTGGGGATAAATACCTCCGCTGCGAGCGCTGGCACCTCGGCGGCTGGGGCCTCGGGCAACCGGAGCACCGGCCGCGGAGTGGGAGGTGGAGTTCTGTCGGATGCGGTGCCTCGCATCCGCCTCGACAGAATCTTTCGGCCCGGAGAGTCGAGCCTAGGCGGCCCAGGAGCGCGGTCCAAGACTGCGCCTCGGCCGCCGACTGCTCTCGACGCATTGGGTTTGGGGGTTGGGGGCGGGGGTGCCGGGGTTGACGGCGCGGGGACGGATTATGAATACGTCTGCTCCGAGTCGTCGATCCCCCTGGCCTCTCGCTGCACCTCCTCGGTTGTTGGGGGTTCGGTCGCCACCTCAGTGGCCGGCTCCCGTAAACGCCGGGGGGCATCTGGGGATACGGGGGAGGGGAGCGTGGGGCGTAAACGCCCCTCGCTCTTCCCGACTCCGCAGGTGGCGGATACGGTTCGCCCCTCAAGGGGGAAGAAGGGACCGGACTCGGCGGCCCTCACTCCGCTTCGCCCTTCAAGGGGTGTGAAGGACGGGGACTCGGCGGCCCTTACTCTGCTCTACGAGCAGAATGAGGCGCTGCGCCGAGAACTCCGGGAGATGAGGGAGACAAATCGGGCCCTAAGGGAGGAAATGATGGCGGCGAAGAGGCTGGCAGCCGGGTTGCCGTCCGCCTCCCCGGTCCCATCGGTGGGATTACCGGCACCCCCCCCCCTGCTAAGGTTGCCGGTGAGGGAGGGACCCTGCTGACCAAGATCGGGGCGCTACTGGACGCCAGGTTGGCCCCGATGCGGCAGACGCAGGATTGCCTCACCAGGGCGGTGTTCGGGGGTGTGCCGGACATCTCCCGGCTCACGCTGGGTGGTGCCCCCCGTCCTCTCCCTACCAGTTATGCTGGCGCTGCGGCCACTCCTCCTCCTGCCACCGTGCAGGTGGCGGCGGCCGCTGGAGGGACGAGGAGGACGAGAAAGGGGGGAAAGAAGAAGGAGAAGGGGGCCTCCCAGGTTTCTGGGGGCCCCACCGGTTCTCCCCCTTCCGCTCTCCCGCCTGCGCCCCTCCCCAGTAGGACTGAAGGGAGCAAGGCCGAGAAGCGGGCCCCTCCGCCTCCACCGCTGTCGGTCTCGTCTCCTCCCACGTTGGGGGAGACCTGGACGCAGGTGGTGGGGCGAGGGGCCCGCCAAAAGGCGACCAAGGAGGCTGCGCCCGGAAAGGCCGCACCTCCCAAGAAGGCAGCCCCGAAGAGATCCCCCCTGATGAAGGGGGGAAAGAAGGATGGCCCGGCCAAGGTCAGGGTGGCGGCACCCCCTCGCACGGCGGCGGTCACGTTGACCGCCCCAGAGGGGTGCAAGACCTCCCTAGCCGAGGCAATGTTGCTGGCCAAACGGGCCATCAACCTGTCGGAGCTGGGCATCGCCGAGGTGCGGCCCAAGCGGGCGATGACCGGGGGTCTCATCTTGGAGATCCCCGGTCAGGAGGGAGTCGCCAAGGCCTACAGACTGGCGGCCGAAATGGCGAAAGCCCTCCACGAGACGGGGGTGAAGGTAGCTAGGCCCATAAATACGGCAGAGGTCCGTCTAAGGGGCCTAGACGACTCTGTCACCCCCGAGGAGGTGCAGGCGGCCGTCGCTGAGACGGGAGGGTGCCCACCCGACCAGGTAAAGGTGGGGGCTATCAAGCCCCAGCCTGCCGGGTTGAGCACCATATGGATCCAGTGCCCCGCAGCGGCGGCACGGACCCTCATCGATGCAGGAAGGATGAGGGTCGGATGGTCCTCCGCCCGAGTAGAGGCACTGGCCACAAGGCCCCTCGAGTGCTTCCGTTGCCTGGCCATCGGCCATGTGCGGCAGAGGTGCACATCGGAGGTAGACCGTAGTGGCCGGTGCTACAAATGTGGCGCGGAGGGCCATCGTGCCAACGAGTGCTCGGCGAGGCCTAATTATCCCATCTGTGCAGAGATGGGCAGGCTCGCCGGGCACAAGGTGGGGAGCAAGAATTGCTCCCCGCCGTCGAAGAAGGGCCGGACTGCTGGTGGTAAGGGGGCCACCAAAGCTCCGGCGGAGGCGAGGACGAGCGGGGCTACCACTGCCACGCCCCTCCCCGCCCCTGCGTCTCCACCCAGGGAGACGATGATGGAGGTGGACGCTGCTCCATCTCCGGCTGACGAGGCGTCGGCGGTGCCGGGAACGTCGATGGCCCCATAATGCCACGCACGTTCCCGGTAACACTGATCAACCTCAACCACTGCCGCCGGGCTCAGGATCTGCTCATCTAGGGCCTGGCGGAGTGGGAGGTTGCAGTGGCCGTAGTCACGGAGCCCTATAGGGTCCCCGACGCCCCGTCCCCTTGGGTAGGGGACCTGGGGGGCTCCGTGGCAATATGGCGCAATCAGCGCCAGGAGTTTCCCCCCGGCACCGTGGTCGAACGGGGCCAGGGGATGGTAGCAATATCATGGGGAAGGTTTCTGGTAGTGGGTTGCTACATATCGCCCAATTGTAGCCTCGCCGAATACGGGGAATACTTGGACCGTTTGGGGGTGTTTCTTGCCCCCAGCATGAACGGTCCAGTCTTGGTCCCGGGGGACTTCAATGCGAAGTCCACTAGTTGGGGAAACCCCAGGACCACCCCACGCGGCGAGGCGACAGAAGATTGGGCGGGGGGCTTGGGGCTCCGGTTGGTGAACCGGGGCTCCGTACCCACGTGCCTGCGGTGGAACGGTTGGTCCATTGTTGACTTGACATGGGCCTCCCCGACCGCCGCCGCACGTGTGTCCGCCTGGCGGGTGGCTGAGGAGAGGGAATCCCTCTCCGACCATCTCCATATCACAATGGAGGTGGAGGCCGCCCAGCCCGCGGGCACCCCCCAATCAGCAGCCCACCCAGCGCCCGTGAAATGGGCGCTGAAGAAACTGGACGGGGACGTCCTGAGGGCCGCTGCCCTTGCCAGCGTGTGGCCGGAGGCCACAGAGCGCGGCGCGGAAGAGGGGGTGGAGTGGTTCCGGGGCATCATGAAAAGCGTATGCGACGCTTCGATGCCCCGGATTAAGAACCACCCCCCGTTGAGGAAAGTGTACTGGTGGTCGGGCGAAATAGAGGATGCTAGAACGATTAGCATCCGGGCCCGACGCCAGTACGCCCGCGCGCGGCGACGTCGTCGAGATCCTGAAGAGGACGACGACGAAGCCGAGGCAAGGATGGCCTCCCTGTATGTTACTTACAGGGAGGCCCAAGTGGCCCTGCAGCGACTAATCGCTGCCGCCAAGGCCATAGCCTGGGAAGAGCTCTTGGGCACTATTCAGAGTGACCCATGGGGGCGCCCTTACAAAATGGTGTTGGGCAAATTACGCCGATGGGCGCCCCCGTTGACGGAGCAGCTGGAACCGGAATTCCTGGGGCGGGTCGTGTCCACCCTCTTCCCCCCTACTGAGGGGGAGAGGGAGTACCCGCCCATTCCGTCCCAAGAGTGGGATGAGGGTCTCCGGATATCCGGCGCTGAGCTCTCCCAGGCGGTCCGGAGGATAAGGGAAGGGGGTGTTAAGGCCCCCGGACCAGATGGTATCCCCGGACGAGTATTGGTCGCGGCGCTCGACGTCCTCGCCCCGGCTCTGATCGGCGTACTGAACGCGTGTCTGAGCCGGGGAACCTTCCCCAGGGAATGGAAAGTCGCCAGGCTTGTTCTCCTCCAAAAGGCAGGCAAGCCCGCAGAGCTTCCCTCTGCGTACCGGCCGTTGTGTCTCCTCAACGAGGTGGCGAAAATCTATGAAAAGATTATCGCAGATCGCCTCGTCGAGCACCTGTCAACGAGTGGTCCCGATCTCAGCGATTGCCAGTTTGGGTTCCGCAGGGGGCGTTCTACGATCGATGCCATCGATCGACTCGCCTCCCTCCGGACCAGTGCAGTCGCTGCGGGCAGGGTGTTGTTGGCGGTATCGCTTGATATCACCAACGCGTTTAACACCCTGCCCTGGGATGAGGTAGTGGGGGCGCTGGAGTATCACGGGGTGCCCCCTACCTCCGTGAGGTCATTCGGGACTATCTCCGGGACAGGCGGTTTGAGTACCGTGGCCGGTACGGTGTGATGCAGAGGGAGAACATGCACCGAGGAGTTCCGCAGGGGTCGGTTCTAGGACCGCTCCTGTGGAACATAACATACGACTCGGTGCTGCGGGCTACTCTCCCCCGCGACGCCAGTGTGATTTGCTATGCGGACGATACACTGGTGGTCGTGGAGGGAGAGACATGGAGGGGAACGATAGCCTTGGCGGCTGTAGTGGTGGACTCCGTGGTGGGTAGGATCGAGGGGTTGGGGCTCAAGATAGCCGCCGGTAAGACGGAGGCGATGTGGCTACACGCATTGCCCCCGAACCGGCGGCCGCCGCCCCAACTCGGGATCCAGGTAGGTGATGCCGTTGTCGAGGTCAGGCAGGAGATGAAGTATCTGGGCCTGACTCTCGACAGTCGCTGGAGCTTCGAGAAGCACTTCGGTCGGTTGGCCCCCCAGGCTCAAGCGGTGGCGGCCTCCTTAGGGAGACTGCTGCCCAATACTGGGGGGCCCGATGGACGGATCCGCCGCCTCTATACGGGGGTGGTGCATAGCAAGCTCCTATATGGGGCACCCGTGTGGTCCGACGCATTATCGGTCAGCCGGCGCAGTAAAACACTCTGCAACAGAGTGCAGCGCCGGCTGGCCTTGCGGACCATACGGGGCTATCGCACCGTCTCCACCGAGGCGGCGTGCCTCCTCGCGGGTCTGATTCCCCTGCACCATCAGGCAAGGGAGCGGACGGCTTGGTATTTGGCCGTCCGCTCGTTGCGCAGGGGAGAAGCGGACCCGGACGAGGAGGACAGGATTGTAGAAGTGAAGCGCCAGGCCCGGCAGGAATCGCTGGCCCTGTGGCGGTCGGAAACTCTGGCCGCCAATACGGGCCGGCCAATAGTCCGGGCCCTCCTGCCCATTCTGGAGGAATGGTGCGAGAGGCGAGTAAGGCTCACCTACAGATATACCCAGGTGTTAACCGGCCATGGATGTTTCGGCCGGTACCTGGCGTGGATCAAGAGGGAACCCACCGAACGGTGCCACCACTGTCCGGAGGCTTTGGACACGGAGCGGCACACGCTGGAAGAGTGTCCAGCGTGGTCGGCGCCGCGCCGTGTCCTAAGAAGCGAGATTGGAGGCGACCTCTCGTTGTCGGCCGTGGTCGACCACATGATTGGCGACGAGAGGTCGCACAAGGCCGTGACCTCCTTCTGCGAGGAGGTGATGCAGCGGAAGGAGGTGGCAGAAAGGGAGAGGGAGGCCAACCCCCTCTCCGAGAGAAGGATTGCTCTGGCGAGGCGTCCTCGCCGAGCGGCCCGCCCCACGCTACGGGGCAGGCGACGGACCGGGGGAGGCGGGACTCGTTAAGTCCTTCCCGCCTCCCCCGAAGAGGCATCCCAGACGGGTTGTTCTTTTGTGCTGGGGGGGCTATTCCCGCCCCCTTTCCTCTGTCCCCCCGGGGGACGTAAAGATCGTTGGGTCGGGGGAGGGGGTGGGAGTGGGGGAGGGGCGAACGCGGGCGGTGTGCCCGCCTTCGTCCCTCCTTGTCGCGCGCGGAGACTTCGTCCTTCGGCCGAGAGCCCTTTTAAGGGCTCCTCGAGCGAGGAACGGAGTCACCGGGGGTCGTTGGGCGGAGCGAGCTGGAGACTCGCGAAGCCCACCGAACGGCCCAGGGAAGGGGGGTGTAAGTGGGCAACCTGCTTACACCCTGATAGCGTAGGTATTGCTGGGGGGAGCTTCCCTCCCCCCGGGACGAGGCCCCACACAGGGCCAAGGGCGAAGGGGGATGGCTGGTTGTGTTCTTTGGAGATCCCAGCCGCCCCCGGATAGCTTAGGGAAGGTTGTCGTGAGGTTTTTAGTGGGTAATTGTGAGCCCTTCTGGCCACGTAGCCCCACATAACCTCGTATCTCTCCCAGGGGGTACGGGGTATGCGTAAAAGCATTTCCCTCACGCAAAAAAAAAAGGCCGAAAATCGTGAAAATCTGCAATTTCTACCATCTTTAAACGTCTATAGCTCATTGCAACGTTAATCAATTTTGACGAAATTATCAGCATATGTTTAATTGACACAGATCTACAAAACGTATTTATTACATTTTCAGTATATGTATGCTCACATGAAAAGGTTGTAAAATGCTAAAAAAGTTTCACATCCTGTAATAAACTATTTGCTCTAGCTTCCAAGAAAATTTTAAATCGTATAGTACAATATTTAAAAAAAGCTATCGTCTTTTTTAAAGCATTCTCGTAGGTCTATTTCAAATATTTCATCAATTCTTTTTCATTTCTAACTATACAATAATCAGTGGTATTTTTTAAACATTCTTTTACATCGCAACAGGAACAGGGATGAAATTCGACGGTTACAATGTATGCGTGTGCGTCGCGCGGCTATTGTCTTATTGTTAGGAGCTTTCCACTAGTATACATATATATGAAGTCTAACAGTGGGGGAAGGCCCTAAGCGGGAAGATGTCTCGAACAGTGCCGGACAGTGATGGGATTGTTGGCACTTTTCATGCGCATACGCGACGATTCTAGCTTCAGAAGGCCTCAGTCAAGTACGAAGCGGGTATCTTGGCCGCCCCGCTAATTTCGTATATCATACTCCCCCACTATTTTCCACCCAATAGTTCCCTACTTTCGGACGTAGACGTAGAAACGGCCCTGACGAAACTCGCGCATGCGCGTGAAAAGCACCAACAATCGCATCACTGGTGCCGGAGCCGTAGGAACTATTTGGCAGTTGTTCTTACACCGCCGCGCCGTCATGGACAATTATCAAATGAACAGTAAGTTTTGTTTGTTTCTACGTTTTGTAGCCTCCTAGAAGTGAGACCTCCACTTGTTGAATTAAATAATCTTAACAGTTTTGCTGCTTTGAGCTGAGTTTGTGCTAAAGTATTACTTTAAATATTCTTATACTTAATAATCATTGTATACTATTTCTGTAATCTGCCGTTCCGGTAATGCTAGTTGAGCGGCAGGTAGTGTTCGTCCCCATGGATATGGGAATACCCATGGGGCCGCCACCGCCGCCGCCGCAATTAGAAATTGTACTGCAGCCGCCACCACCGCCACCGCCACCGCCGCCGCCACAAAATGTGGTAAGTTAAAAAACAATTCACATTTTGTGTTGAGACGTTAGACTTGTGTAATGACCCAGATAGCCAAATTCCTCGATTCTGCCCAGGGCACCTATGTCCGTGAGGGCTCGTAACGTTCCCTCGGTAGAAACGTGGTACCAGCTGCCCTCCGCCCGTTGGTCCTCGTTTCTGCCATGCCAGAAATGATGATTGCACAAAGACCGACGTGCCGAGGGCAGCTCGTACCGCGTTTCTGCCGAGGGAACGTTACGAGCCCTCACGGACATAGGTGCACTGGGCAGAATCGAGGCACGAGCTGCCCTCGGCACGTCCAAGTGACGTTCGACCCGTAAAAATCCCGATACATGACCTCGGCACGCCGTGCTCGATTTCTGCCCGAGATTCGCTTGGCTATCTAGGGAACTTTAACAAATTACGTAAAAGAATAAATATTATAATATTATATCGTTTGCAGAGAGAGAGGCGGCGTGTGTAAAATGCACGCCGGCGGCAAACTCTTGCAGAGGCCCGGCAGGAGGTGCGGCGGTTGCAGCAGTTGCTGCTGCAACAACAACAGCAGCAGCAACAGCCACAGCAGCGGCAACAACAACAACAGCAGCAGCAGCAGCAGCAACGGCAACAACAACCGCGGCTGCAGCAGCAGCGGCAACAACAACCGCAGCAGTAGCAGCAGCGGCAGCGGCAACAACAGCAGCAGCAGCGTGGCCGTGGCCGTGACCGTGGCCATATAACCAAAATTATTCACTATAACCAATATTTTTAAAATTTCAATAAATATTTTTATACCACCTTATTTATAGTTACATTTCTTTATATTTTAAAACATTCCCTGAACTATTGCGGGGTAGTGTACAGAGTCCTTTTTTGCGATTTGTCCCCTGCAACTTTATGTACAATAATTTCGTCCTTTTTCATAGAAGATATTTTTTCCTGTACACTTTTTCCAAAAAAGGCCTCTGTACGCTACCCCGCAATAATTCGAAGAACATTTCAGTGCATAGAGCATCAGGCAATATTGCTTCCTTGCTCAATGAAACCCGAGTAGCCGCATCAAAAAATCCAGCCATTTCGTAATCTCTATCTTTGTCTCTCCTGCGAGCGAGCGACATAGCGCCCTCTCCGTCGCAGCCCAACAAGAGAGACGAGGATCTCTCTGTCCTTCCCCTACTTCTATCGTAGGTCAGTTACGCTCGGAGAAAAGCAGGAGACGCGACGGCAGCGCTGCGGCGGAAAGTCGGAAAGCGCGACAGCGTAGCAGCCATATTGGCATACAAATTGTTAGGTTCTATAATGATCGGCTACTTGAGCTGAATTTAGCGATAAAGCAATATTATGGGATAATTTTGGTATTGAAACATTCCCTGAAGTATTGCGGGGTAGCGTACAGAGTCCTTTTTTGCGATTTGTCCCCTCCAACTTTATGTACAATAATTGCGTCCTTTTTCATAGAAGATATTTTTTCCTGTACACTTTTTCCAAAAAAGGCCTCTGTACGCTACCCCGCAATAATTCGAAGAACATTTCAGTGCAAAGAGCATCAGGCAATATTGCTTCCTCGCTCAATGAAACCCGAGTAGCCGCATCAAAAAAACCAGCCATTTCGTAATCTCTATCTTTGTCTCTCCTGCGAGCGAGCGACATAGCGCCCTCTCCGTCGCAGCCCAACAAGAGAGACGAGGATCTCTCTGTCCTTCCCCTACTTCTATCGTAGGTCAGTTACGCTCGGAGAAAAGCAGGAGACGCGACGGCAGCGCTGCGGCGGAAAGTCGGAAAGCGCGACAGCGTAGCAGCCATATTGGCATACAAATTGTTAGGTTCTATAATGATCGGCTACTTGAGCTGAATTTAGCGATAAAGCAATATTATGGGATAATTTTGGTATTGAAACATTCCCTGAAGTATTGCGGGGTAGCGTACAGAGTCCTTTTTTGCGATTTGTCCCCTCCAACTTTATGTACAATAATTGCGTCCTTTTTCATAGAAGATATTTTTTCCTGTACACTTTTTCCAAAAAAGGCCTCTGTACGCTACCCCGCAATAATTCGAAGAACATTTCAGTGCAAAGAGCATCAGGCAATATTGCTTCCTCGCTCAATGAATCCTGAGTGGGTTTATCGAAAAATCCAGCCATTGCGTAATCTCTATCTTTGTCTCTCCTGCGGGCGATATTCTCCCTCTCCGTCACATCTCTGCAGAAGAGACAAAGATCTGTCTATCCTTGTCATGAGGTTCCTGGTGTTTGCCGCAACTGGCGCTCTAGTCCCCTCTAAATCCCACGTCGCTCCGGCGCAGCCTTAATCCGGGGCATCGAAGCGTCGCATACGCTTTTCTTGATGCCCCGGAACCACTCCACCCCCTCTTCCGCGCCGGGCTCTGTGGCCTCCGGACACATGCAGGCAAGGGCAGCGGCCCTCAGGACGTCCCCGTCCAGTTTCTTCAGCGCCCATTTCACGGGCGCTGGGTGGGTTGTTGATTGGGGGGTGCCCGCGGGCTGGGCGGCCTTCACCTCCATTGTGATATGGAGATGGTCGGAGAGGGATTCCCTCTCCTCAGCCACCCGCCAGGCGGACACACGTGCGGCGGCGGTCGGGGAGGCCCATGTCAAGTCGACAATGGACCAACCGTTCCACCGCAGGCACGTGGGTATAGAGCCCCGGTTCACCAACCGGAGCCCCAAGCCCCCCGCCCAATCTTCTGTCGCCTCGCCGCGTGGGGTGGTCCCGGGGTTTCCCCAACTAGTGGACTTCGCATTGAAGTCCCCCAGGACCAGCAATGGACCGTTCATGCTGGGGGCAAGAAACACCCCCAAACGGTCCAAGTATTCCCCGTATTCGGCGAGGCTACAATTGGGCGATATGTAGCAACCCACTACCAGAAACCTTCCCCATGATATTGCTACCATCCCCCGGCCCCGTTCGACCACGGTGCCGGGGGGAAACTCCTGGCGCTCATTGCGCCATATTGCCACGGAGCCCCCCAGGTCCCCTACCCAAGGGGACGGGGCGTCGGGGACCCTATAGGGCTCCGTGACTACGGCCACTGCAACCTCCCACTCCGCCAGGCCCTAGATGAGCAGATCCTGAGCCCGGCGGCAGTGGTTGAGGTTGATCAGTGTTACCGGGAACGTGCGTGGCATTATGGGGCCATCGACGTTCCCGGCACCGCCGACGCCTCGTCAGCCGGAGATGGAGCAGCGTCCACCTCCATCATCGTCTCCCTGGGTGGAGACGCAGGGGCGGGGAGGGGCGTGGCAGTGGTAGCCCCGCTCGTCCTCGCCTCCGCCGGAGCTTTGGTGGCCCCCTTACCACCAGCAGTCCGGCCCTTCTTCGACGGCGGGGAGCAATTCTTGCTCCCCACCTTGTGCCCGGCGAGCCTGCCCATCTCTGCACAGATGGGATAATTAGGCCTCGCCGAGCACTCGTTGGCACGATGGCCCTCCGCGCCACATTTGTAGCACCGGCCACTACGGTCTACCTCCGATGTGCACCTCTGCCGCACATGGCCGATGGCCAGGCAACGGAAGCACTCGAGGGGCCTTGTGGCCAGTGCCTCTACTCGGGCGGAGGACCATCCGACCCTCATCCTTCCTGCATCGATGAGGGTCCGTGCCGCCGCTGCGGGGCACTGGATCCATATGGTGCTCAACCCGGCAGGCTGGGGCTTGATAGCCCCCACCTTTACCTGGTCGGGTGGGCACCCTCCCGTCTCAGCGACGGCCGCCTGCACCTCCTCGGGGGTGACAGAGTCGTCTAGGCCCCTTAGACGGACCTCTGCCGTATTTATGGGCCTAGCTACCTTCACCCCCGTCTCGTGGAGGGCTTTCGCCATTTCGGCCGCCAGTCTGTAGGCCTTGGCGACTCCCTCCTGACCGGGGATCTCCAAGATGAGACCCCCGGTCATCGCCCGCTTGGGCCGCACCTCGGCGATGCCCAGCTCCGACAGGTTGATGGCCCGTTTGGCCAGCAACATTGCCTCGGCTAGGGAGGTCTTGCACCCCTCTGGGGCGGTCAACGTGACCGCCGCCGTGCGAGGGGGTGCCGCCACCCTGACCTTGGCCGGGCCATCCTTCTTTCCCCCCTTCATCAGGGGGGATCTCTTCGGGGCTGCCTTCTTGGGAGGTGCGGCCTTTCCGGGCGCAGCCTCCTTGGTCGCCTTTTGGCGGGCCCCTCGCCCCACCACCTGCGTCCAGGTCTCCCCCAACGTGGGAGGAGACGAGACCGACAGCGGTGGAGGCGGAGGGGCCCGCTTCTCGGCCTTGCTCCCTTCAGTCCTACTGGGGAGGGGCGCAGGCGGGAGAGCGGAAGGGGGAGAACCGGTGGGGCCCCCAGAAACCTGGGAGGCCCCCTTCTCCTTCTTCTTTCCCCCCTTTCTCGTCCTCCTCGTCCCTCCAGCGGCCGCCGCCACCTGCACGGTGGCAGGAGGAGGAGTGGCCGCAGCGCCAGCATAACTGGTAGGGAGAGGACGGGGGGCACCACCCAGCGTGAGCCGGGAGATGTCCGGCACACCCCCGAACACCGCCCTGGTGAGGCAATCCTGCGTCTGCCGCATCGGGGCCAACCTGGCGTCCAGTAGCGCCCCGATCTTGGTCAGCAGGGTCCCTCCCTCACCGGCAACCTTAGCAGGGGGGGGGGGGTGCCGGTAATCCCACCGATGGGACCGGGGAGGCGGACGGCAACCCGGCTGCCAGCCTCTTCGCCGCCATCATTTCCTCCCTTAGGGCCCGATTTGTCTCCCTCATCTCCCGGAGTTCTCGGCGCAGCGCCTCATTCTGCTCGTAGAGCAGAGTAAGGGCCGCCGAGTCCCCGTCCTTCACACCCCTTGAAGGGCGAAGCGGAGTGAGGGCCGCCGAGTCCGGTCCCTTCTTCCCCCTTGAGGGGCGAACCGTATCCGCCACCTGCGGAGTCGGGAAGAGCGAGGGGCGTTTACGCCCCACGCTCCCCTCCCCCGTATCCCCAGATGCCCCCCGGCGTTTACGGGAGCCGACCACTGAGGTGGCGACCGAACCCCCAACAACCGAGGAGGTGCAGCGAGAGGCCAGGGGGATCGACGACTCGGAGCAGACGTATTCATAATCCGTCCCCGCGCCGTCAACCCCGGCACCCCCGCCCCCAACCCCCAAACCCAATGCGTCGAGAGCAGTCGGCGGCCGAGGCGCAGTCTTGGACCGCGCTCCTGGGCCGCCTAGGCTCGACTCTCCGGGCCGAAAGATTCTGTCGAGGCGGATGCGAGGCACCGCATCCGACAGAACTCCACCTCCCACTCCGCGGCCGGTGCTCCGGTTGCCCGAGGCCCCAGCCGCCGAGGTGCCAGCGCTCGCAGCGGAGGTATTTATCCCCACTGCCGCTTCAACACCCCTCTTTGCAACCGCTTCCGGGCGTGGTGTCCCCTCCTGCCCAGTAATATTCCGAGGCGTCTGTTTCGTCGTCATCATAATTTCATAACGGGCTTGGTTACTACCCTCTCCCACAAGTGGAGGAGGGCCTCACTCATCACCCTTCCTGTATCCTGGTGCGGTCCACGAGTACTCCCGGGGGCGCCGCAAACCCCTACCGCCGGGGGCCCTAGTCGCTACCCGGTCCCGGGCTAGACCGGAGGTGAAAAAACCCCACCCACCTACTGCTGTGCGTGTGCCCCTACGCATACGTGCGCAGGCACACACGCACATCAGTGACGCGCTAAGTGGCCGATGGATCCACCGGCCCACCAGAGTGCAATGGTGCTACCTTCACCGCGCGTCGAAGCTTAGTAGTTAGAGACATATTTTATAGAGGTTAGTCATCCTCGCGGAGCCGGCCGATCAAGGCAAGCCCCCCGGTCCGGTAAAACATGATCACCGGATTTACGGTCTGTGTCCCTGGACAGACCTTGCTGCTAGGCCTGTGTCCAGGGCGCAAGGGTACCTTCCTACTCCGTTCGCACTCTGCTTCGGCCGAAGCCTCCACAGAGTCCCAGGAGCCACCACGAGGAGGTGGAGTAGGAGGATTTTGCCCAAGATGGACCCTCAACTTCACCGAAATTCTCCACCCCAGGCCTCTCTACCGAGAACTTACCGAAGGTAAGTAATCAGGTAAGTACCCAGTTCAGGAGAACATCAGTTTCATCGAGGTTTCATTGCGAGAGAGGGGGAATTCCAAGAGGCATGGGGACCTCGAGGTCATTCCCTCTCCCGCTCCGAATCCATCCCGGACTTCGGCTCCCAACCCCCCAGCAATACCTACGCTATCAGGGTGTAAGCAGGTTGCCCACTTACACCCCCCTTCCCTGGGCCGTTCGGTGGGCTTCGCGAGTCTCCAGCTCGCTCCGCCCAACGACCCCCGGTGACTCCGTTCCTCGCTCGAGGAGCCCTTAAGGGTGTGGGTCCAAATATGACCTTGACGGTCGCGCCAAAAAAAAGAAGTGGCCACTAGCAGAAGCTAAGAAATAACATTCCCGTCCTCTAGGGGGAGCTGGGTATATTTTCCACAGTCGAATGTCGAGGATCACAAAACAGCGCCTCGGCGGTGAGAGTAGTCACTGCATCAGTAAATGTTGCCGGTAAGTCAGGCTTCATCAGCCACCGTGACGTCACTATACGGCGTGACGTTTCTGATGCAGTGTCGCTGTGCTCGAGTGAGAGTGTGTGCCACGCATCTCTCCCGTCGCTCGTCGGCGTGTACGTGTGCCGCGGCAGCTCGCATGGGTCTCGAAGATTCCGAACCACTACGCTACGACGGGCATTTCGAGGCTCTCCGTGGTCGCAATCTCTAGATGAAGCATCAGCCTATGTGGGACGTATACCAGAAATGGTCTCATTTCGCGTTTTTCAAGCAAAATGTGCAGTATTCGCGATCCACGCTGAGCCCGCTCGACTGGCCGTGCTACAGTACGCTCGCACACGAACGCGTTCGGGCAGCGTGTACGTGTGCCTCGGCAGCTCGCGGCTCGCACGGGTCTCGAAGATTCTGAACCATTTCTCGTCCTTCGCTGCATCCTTCGCCCTATCTGCCGCCGCATTATAAAGTATTATTATTATTCTATTTAGAGGAACGCAATGGAAGGAGTAGGGTAGCACAAATACATACTTTCTATATATAATTTATTTCTATTTATTGAAATAATAAAATGTATTATGCATTACTAGTAATATAATACATTACAAAAAAATTTATTTTTATTTAATACGTTGTAAAAATGAAACCCTACTAAAATTCAAAGATAAAATTTATAAATTTATTAATCATTTAATCCAACATGCACACGCGCGGGGGAACGCAAAGGAAGAGGTGTGGGTGATTGAATTGGGAATATATTTTATATTTTAATAATGTAATATATTTATTTCTTTTTTAATAATAATTGTAAGTGATAATACTGCAGCCGATGCCTCCGTGGTCCCCGCGCCCTCGGCCGCGTGCTCCGCCGCGCAACGCCCCGCTGCGCTTCGTTTGTTTGAGATATTTTTTCCTGGCAGCCTGTTGCAGCTTATTCTGGAATACATAGAGACTAATTATGAAAATTTATTTGTTTAACAATTTTTTGGTTATAGAATAGTTTTCCACATCACCCATGAGGTACTATTCTAGATGCGTTTTTTTCAGTGGTATCCCCTGTAGGCCTATTCCACTGTGTCGCACACTGCGACATTTCTTACCCCAACGTCGGATAGTTTAAACTTTTTTTTCTTTGCAATAAATTGCAAGAGAGCCTCGGCGCCGGATAGTTTAAACTTTTTTTTTCTTTGCAATAAATTGCAAGAGGGTCTCGACGCCGGATAGTTTAAACTTTTTTTTCTTTGCAATAAATTGCAAGAGGGTCTCGGCGCCGGATAGTTTAAACTTTATTTTTTCTTTGCAATAAATTGCAAGAGGGTCTCGGCGCCGGATAGTTTAAACTTTATTTTTTCTTTGCAATAAATTGCAAGAGGGCCTCGGCGCCGGATAGTTTAAACTTTTTTTTTTCTTTGCAATAAATTGCAAGAGGGTCTCGACGCCGGATAGTTTAAACTTTTTTTTTCTTTGCAATAAATTGCAAGAGGGTCTCGGCGCCGGATAGTTTAAACTTTATTTTTTCTTTGCAATAAATTGCAAGAGGGCCTCGGCGCCGGATAGTTTAAACTTTATTTTTTCTTTGCAATAAATTGCAAGAGGGCCTCGGCGCCGGATAGTTTAAACTTTATTTTTTCTTTGCAATAAATTGCAAGAGGGTCTCGGCGCCGGATAGTTTAAACTTTATTTTTTCTTTGCAATAAATTGCAAGAGGGTCTCGGGGCCGGATAGTTTAAACTTTATTTTTTCTTTGCAATAAATTGCAAGAGGGTCTCGGCGCCGGATAGTTTAAACTTTATTTTTTCTTTGCAATAAATTGCAAGAGGGCCTCGACGTTGGATAGATTATTTAGGCGGATATATTACACTTTTTTAATTCTTACCTTTTTCTGTGGAACTCGATCTCCAGATTGGGTTTTTGCACGTTTTGCCCGTGCTGCATTTTCTACTGCGTCTAATATATACTGAGGCTCCCTAATAGGCATTTTTCTTCCCCGTCTGGGGTCGACAAGTTCGGGCAGCATACAATTCATGTAAAACTGCGACAATTTTGGCTCCATTTCACGTTGCCAAAAGGCGTCGTCCCTGTCAACTCGAATTGACATTATGCCTTTCCGTGTCCAAACAGCAAACAGACAGTATTGTCTGCCCGTTATGTGCAATTGTCCTTGCACTTGGTAAAAGTACTGGGACGTTTTGCGCATGGCGCGACCTGTATTATCTGCAAACATTTTCTGGGCGGCTGGTACTGTCTGTAGTGCCTCTTCTGGCGTTACATCTGCTGTACTCATCGGGCACTTTACTTCAACGATGCCGTCGTCGCCGATCAGTCCATCCGGTGATGCTCCCAAATAGGGAAGCGGTGCGTCGATGAAAAGGCCGCATTTTTTAATTATTACATTCTCCTTTTTTGACAATTCTTCGAGAGCCATAGCTTCGCTCTGCTGTCCGTGTATTAGGGCAGGAAGATCTAGATTTTCTGGATAGATCAGTTTTTTTACAAGTCCGGCACACAGCGTTGTTTTCAATCGGCGGCACACTTTGCTGAAGTTTGACGCTGTCAAAAGGTTTGTCCTATACGACATCCATTTGTCGTTGGCGTGCTGACCAATGGTTTCTCGCTCGATCTCTTCCCTCCTTTGCGTAAAATTCTTCAACATCTCCATATGGGTCGTCAATATTGATACATTGTTTCATCCAAGTCTGGCCTTTGTACACTCGATCCGTAATCGGAGTCCTTGCCTACACGGAACTGCTGATATTTCCTTTTGTAGCCACGCTTCCTCTCGGCATTTTTTAATCCTTCCTTTTGACGTACTTCTTCCAGTTTCTTCAAAGGTTGTGAGATCGCACCTTTGAACGATGCCTGCACACTAGACAATACTGTTTTTGTATTGTACTGGATCACAGAAGCGTTAATTCTTGCGGTGTAGGATCCTCTTTGACCATAATTGAACCTCTTTCCGCCAATGGACTTTGCGATGACGGCATTGAAGCTCTCCACCGCGTTGTTGTTCCTCTGGAAGAGGAGGCTTTCGGAGTAGGCCGCCAGATTTTGTATGTGATCCTGTATAATTTTGTACACTCCCATGTTTGATAAAATGGGAACAATGTCTTCTTCACCTTCTTGTACAGTTCCATCGCAGAAATAGCTGCTGCACTTGCTGTGTTTGCCGAAAACGTGGCTGGGCACATTCAATATGTCTTTGTACAAACGTTTGGTCTTCTCTGTCATTGACGCGTTCTCTTGCATCCTGTATTCAGCAGCTTTCATGATTCCCATGCGCATCCGCAGAATACTTCCTTCTACGACTCTCCTGTATTTGCCGGCCTGAGTCTTCTTCACAACATCCTTCATCTTGTTACAAAAGTTGCGCAACAAATGGTTTGCACATTCAATCTTCTTCACATGCGCCAGTATCCCGTATGGCTTGCTGTCCAAAATTGTCTTGTAAACGCTGCTGTCGCCGTCAGCAATCACCGTAGAGTAAACTAATCCACGTTCTTGCACGCTGGTTCGGAATCCCTCTGCGATGGCGTCACTCTCCATTTTTGTCGACGTCTCGTTGCTGGGCCAATTTTTGTAACACTCGTGTGCCGGTGCGTCCTTTTCTTTCTTCGCTGCTCTCAGGCAAATTATGCACGTTCGGTTTCTCACTCCGACGTATAGCACCTTCTTGGTGTGATGTCCCATGATCACGCCGACACCAGACGACGAGTCGTATTTTCCACCTCGATACGACCTCTTCACCCAACTCCCGTCAGCCACGACGGGAATGTGTGGAGTGTTGTCGGGTAGTACATCCCCTCTTTCAATGGCTAGCTTTTGTTCTTCCTTGGCCGCTGCAACCATTGATTCTTCTGCCAGTTTTTGTAAATTCTGCGCGACCCTGTCGTGGCAATGGCGGTATCTCTTCTTCGATATACAAGGAACGTTGATTCCTATCTGGATTCCTATCTGGTCCAAAAATTCTTCAACGGTTTCGCAACCGGAGATCATAGCCGCTGCACCAATCGGCGTCGTTGAAATTACTTAATAAATATTCAAATATGTACACACACTATTATTTTCGTTTTTTGTACTACACAAGTTTTAAAGTCTGGAAGATGTTTCTCTTCCATAATATATTTTTAATAATTTTATTAAAGTTAATAAGAAAACGCCTAAAAAAGTGGTTTTCATTTTTTTAAACTGACGCATCACTCTCAGGAATTAAAGAAAAATTGAGAGAATAATATTTACGGTAATATCACATTGCTAAATTAATGTTCTTATAATATAAATGTATGTCGATTAGTGACAAACACAAATTGAAAGTAAATTATAAGTAAACATTTTACTTCGCATCATATTTTGGAACAAATATTTTTCCATGATGAACATAAAATATTTCCTTTATGTTTAAAAAAAAATTCTATTTCTAAGATTACATGAAGATACATCTTGTAATAAAAAAATATTTTTTTCATGGTATGAAATAAAAATAATAATAACAAAATAAGAAACAAAAATCAGTATATTAGGAAAAAATATTATATTTCAATTGTTTTAGATTCGCGGTCGATTCAAAAATTAGAACAATACCGCGATTCTAATGTAATATGAGTCCGAATGAAAACGAAAGATAGTCGACGAAACATGTCTAGTTGAATTGAGCGATCAGCTGAGCGCGTCGATCCACCGCGGCCTCCCCCCCCCGGCGGCCGCGTGGCCCGTGTTTCTCGATGCACCCATGGAGCTCACGGGGATCGGGGAGCCGGCGCGGGGGCGACAGCACGCCGAAGTGATCGCTAGAACGAAGTCAGTTATAGACATAACGAAATCATGATGTACAATAATGTATGGTTTAAATAAATAGTTGAATGCATAAAGGAATCTTGAGCACTAATATTGCATACAGATTCATTTAATATTTAGAAAATAATATTCTTCTCGTAACATGAAATAGATATATCCTGCATATTTTTAAAAAAATATTTATTACTTAATATATATGTAGGGAGCGTTCTAAAGACAAACCCTAGTAGCTCAAAATATTGTACACATTCATAGAATGTTATATAAAAAGAGATTCAATCTTTTTTTAATGTTCAAATATTCATGCAATATTTATGTTATATTAAGTAACAAATAATTTTTTACAATATGCAGAGAATATCTATTTCATGTTACGAGAAAAATACTTTTACCTTATTATAAAATGAATCTTTATTTAATATTAGAAATAGGATATCTTTTTTTAATTTGAAGGAAATATTTTATGTTTGTCATGGAAAAGTATTTGTTCCAGAATATGATGCGAAGTAAAATGTTTACTTTTAATTTACTTTGAATTCGTGTTTGTCACTCAATCGACATACATGTATGTTACAAAAACATTAATTAATGTTCTTACTATGTGCGAGAAAATTATTAGTACTCCAGATATTTTCAAAACCTGTCTTTATTGAAAAAGATGCTCATTAAATAGTTTTCGTACTGAACTTACACAAATCAGTTTTTGTTATCACAACAATGTCGAAACGGTGTTTATGATTACTACGTTGTCGTGAAGCGCTTGAGCACCTTCTTCAATAAAGACAGGTTTTGAAAATATCTGGAGAACAAGATAATTTAATAATTTTTTGCTATGTTACACTAATAATTTTTTACGCACAATAAACAGAGAAATTGATCAGTACCAACAAAAAATATGCATTTCTACTTAAAGAAATGATGCAATTGTTAATTGCACATGCACAGTTGCACCTAAAAAATCTGTGGGCCTACTAATGTAGCATTCTTTGAAGTATTCATCTTTCGAAGTGCATAAAAAATTTCTGAATTTTTAATAAGCTTCTTCCGAAGACGAAGATAAATATTCTCTCAAGCAGTGCACGGTGTTGGATTATTAGCAATAATAATGAAACAGCTACGAGAGCAAAAATGAATTTCGTTGTCCATGAGAAACACTGCAGTTTCTCTATCGTAGAATAACAGACCAGATGTCATCGGACCCATACGCCTGGTATTTGTCGTACCAGAGGGCCAGGGCAATAAACGATGCAGCCTTGGGGTTTTCTTCATTTCAAGTGGACGAAAGATTGTCTCTTTCGCTCCTGCTAGATTATTTACTTCACTCCGATTCCCTGATAACCTAACAGTAAAGATCGTCCTTCCGCGCTGTTTAATAAAACAGTTTTGAAAAGAATCCTACATCGTTCCAATCATTTGAATACCAATTCCAACACACACAAAGTAGTGTAATACATAGTTTATAATTTTTGTTCTAACTTTCTCTTAAATTTGAAGATTTTATTGAACGTTATTTAAATATGGGTTTCACATTTTTGAAATATTTACTTTATATTTTTTAAATATGTAATTTATGTTCTCTAAATATGTAACTTGTATTTTTAAACATTCAATTTACATTTCTTGTATATGTATACAATATTCGGATCTAATATTTTTCTCAAATGAAAAAAGTGAATATTCGATATTTGAAAAAACATTTACCCCATACTTTTGTGCTACTACTACTTTGTGTAGAGTTTTTGCCTCATCGCTGCACAGTCGGGAAACTTGACCGAACTCGATTAAAAAAGGAATAACTTTCGATACAAATGAGATAGAGCAATGAAATTTTTTTTAAATTAATGCTGAGACATTGGAGAATCTGGGAAGAATAGGGAGATTATGGTACGAATGTTTCCTAACCTTTAAAAAATGAAAGTTTAACTGTTTAACAATAAATTGACATTTTGGCCAATTCTGAGGTCGTAGAAAAATTTTGAGACCAGATTTGAAATCCGCGTGAAAAAATCTACGTGAAACGATGTACAGCTTGTTCCAAAAAATTTTTTCCGCGCCTGGTATTGGAAAAACGACAATTTTCTCGAAATTACGCAACTTTGACGAATTTTTTCGATGTTAAAAAACATTCGTACCATAATGTCCCTATTTTCCCATATTCTGTAAAGTTTCAGCTGTATGTAAAATAAATTTCATTGCTCTATCTCATTTCTATCGAAAGTTATTCCTTTTTGAATCGAATTAGGTCAAGTTTCCCCACTGTGCGCCGCGGCGATATCAGCTGTGCGAGCACATCAACCTGCGAGGTGATCGACCGCCGATGTAAACCTCGCCGCATCGAGAAGTTCGGCGAACTCGTCAAATCGTCTCGTGGGCCATCGCATTATGTTTTGGTCATTACCATAACGAACGTTGCTTCGTCGCTCAAGCACTCATGATTATCTGTCATACTGACCTATAATATCAAAGTACTCGTGCGCTTATTCTTGTCATACTGAAGAATGACAAGCTCACTAGCTGTAGTTTACAACAATCATCGAATATCAGAAAACAGATTTTAATGATGGTCTTATGTACGTTAGTAAGCGTATTTGAAATATTTAATCCAGTTTTAAGCATTGTTTAGTCCATACACGAATAGCGTAAATTAATAGAATTTCAAACTTAGAAAAAAATTATACAAAAACACTTCAGAGCGATATCATAGTATATATTTTCTCTGCGCCAGTCAGAGACATCGATAACCCCTCGTTACTAAATTTCATATAATTCCCATGAAGAATTGAATCTTAGTTACATTGCCGCGATTTCTAGATAATAGTATGCATTGTGAGAATTGTTAACACGATTTTCAAATAATTCCGATGATCTGACAAAAAAATGTTTCCAACGAAAGTTGATCGGTATTTACTTTTCTATAAATTGAAATACAAAAAATTAAAGAAAAATTTATTTTTTATAAAAATATTAAGGTTTTTTTTTCTGTCGAAAACAAATGTTACAAGGTCGAACCAGGTAGCCAGAAAAAATAAAATTGCCTCCCTGCCTGTGGAATGACCGCGATGAATGTTTCCGTCCGTGCCCATTGGCATTTGGTACGCAGATGTTTTATGACCGAAAGTACATTACGGTAATGGGTGTACTACCAATAAAACAGGACACAGTGGGCCATTCCACTTTAGCTTTACAAAACTTTTTACAGTACGGAAAGAGTCGTTTGCAAACAATTCTTTTCAACCTTCCGACGGCCGCGGTCAATTCTACGATACAACGGGTTACAGTGGGAAATCCCTATTGCGGTGGGCCGCATGCTCGACATTATAAAGGCCTGCATTGAAAATGTATCAATTATACACTCACCTACGACGAAGATACATTCTTCTTCTGTTGTATATATCTCCTCGTTGATGGACGAAGAACATGTGCATTTAGGCGACCCATTGGCGCCCGTCGGGTTGCCGATCGTACCTCTGCTTTCGTCGGATTTCCAGAAATCTTCACTGCCCTCATTGCGAACTACACCACACAATACTTTCCTACACAACACTTTGCCACACAACACTTTGCACTCTTACACAAGACCACAAATCGCACACAATCGCGTCAACAATATCGAACACTTCCGTTCGCGATGTGTAAAAATGTACGAATGAAAACGGAACGCGTTCCAGTCCATTCGAAAACTGCGAAAACCAACGACACGATCCCACCCACGTGCGATCGAAGTCTACAGAGCGAAATATTCAAAGACGATTTGATATAACTTTGACATAAATCTCCGGCCGCAACAATGTATCGAGCAACTTGACAGTTTTCGAGGCTAGATCGCGCCAATCAGCATCGAGAACAGCAGTCCTGTTCAGAGGAACGCGTGCGCCTCCGACTCGCGACCGCAGGGGCACTCTCCAAGGTCCGTGCTTCTAATATATTTGCCTCGCGGGGGGTCTCAAAACATATTCACCAGCATTTGAACAACAATTCAAAAAATAAGTAATAACCAGACTTGTTCGTTTGTAGGCAAAAGTTTAGTATAGTGACAACGCCTGCGGTGGTGGGTGTTAGGCGCGTATAGTGAGGGGGAGGAGGGTAAATCGAAAGAATTAGTTTTCGGAAACGAACGATTGCCGAGATATTCGCAAAAAACTGCTACTGCTACTGCATTGAGATCTAACGTATCCGTGCACGTTCCTGGGAGCGCGTGTGTCGAAAAATAATTTGATTCATACAATAATTTGATTAATACAAAAATAATTTGATTCAAAGAAAAATCCAGGAGTAGTCTTTGTTTACAAAACAAAAGTAAACAGACGACGCGCCGGAGAAACGTGCAGGAATACCAAAAATTCAATACAGTATTAGCAATAGTTTTCTGCGAATATCTCGGTAACCGTTCATTTCCGCAAAATAATTCTTTTGGTTTCGCCCATACGCGCCTAACACCCACAACCACAGGCTTTGTCACTGTAGTGAACCGCCGCCCTTTTGTATAATCCAAAATATCTGGACTATAGTTTTGTTTATTTTTTTTTATTGTTGTTTTATTAATGTGTTTTATTTCACGATATAGATGGAATCGTTTGACCATATACTACGTCGACCCAACCCGCTCTTTCCGAGCACCGCAGCCGCAGCGGCTGAAGAGGACGAGAAGATCGCGAGGAGACGCGATCTTCTCACTGCCCGAGAGGAGGCCCTCCGCGTAACCAGGCGGCTCGCGGAATTGGAGCTGCAGGAAGCGTTGGCCACGACCGCGGCCGAAGCAGCCCCGTCCGCGGCCGAAGCAGCCCCAGCCCACCAAGTATACAACGCGGTACCACCACCCGTTGAATTGCAGTTACCCCCATGGGTGTCGGGCTTGGGCGCCCCACAGCCGGGCAACGAAGCTTTGTGGGTAAGTAACAAAAATTACTACACACAAGAATTTGACAAACTATGCAGTATACAGGGCGCATAGTGTGTCGCAAATTTTGTTCTGCGTCGGTGGATACACACAGAAGATTTCAAGATCACCTTGATTTTTTAAAATGGAAAGACCTACTGTCTTCTGTAATGTCATCTATCATGAATTGATAGACTATCGAATTCTGAGTGAAAATGTGTTGACCTCTGTATGTCCTAAATGTAATAGTTAACTTAATATTATCGAAATAAATTTCTTTCTTCTTTGGATAATATCTCGTCAACTATTACATTTAGGACATATAGAGGTCAATACATTTATACGCAGAATTTGATACTCTATCGATTTATGGTATAAAAATAGGACATTCAATAAATTTTAATAATTTGTTTCTATATGTTCCAGAATAAATTGCAGCAAGCTGCTCGCAAAAAATATTTTAAAGCTCTCAAGCGGAGCGGGGCGCAGCGCGGCAGTGGGGGCCGAGGGCGCGGAGGTCGAGGCCGCGGGGGCCGAGGGCGAGGGGGCCGACAGCAGAGGGGGCAGCTCGACAGTATATAATTGTTATTATTGAATAAAAATTATTAAAATATAAAATATATTCTCAATTCAGTCACCCACACCTCTTCCTTTGCATTCCCCCGCGCGTGTGCATGTTAGATTAAATAATTAATAAATTTATAAATTTTATCTTTGAATTTTAGTAGGGTTTCATTTTTACAACGTATTAAATAAAAATAAAATTTGTTTGTAATGCATGATATTACTAGTAATGCATAATACATTTTATTATTTCAATAAATAGAAATAAATTATATATAGAAAGTATCTATTTGTGCTACCCTACTCCTTCCATTGCGTTCCTCTAAATAGAATAATAATAATACTTTATAATGCGGCGGCAGATAGGGCGAAGGATGCAGCGAAGGACGAGAAATGGTTCGGAATCTTCGAGACCCATGCGAGCCGCGAGCTGCCGAGGCACACGTACACGCTGCCCGAACGCGTTCGTGTGCGAGCGTACTGTAGCACGGCCAGTCGAGCGGGCTCAGCGTGGATCGCGAATACTGCACATTTTGCTTGAAAAACGCGAAATGAGACCATTTCTGGTATACGTCCCACATAGGCTGATGCTTCATCTAGAGATTGCGACCACGGAGAGCCTCGAAATGCCCGTCGTAGCGTAGTGGTTCGGAATCTTCGAGACCCATGCGAGCTGCCGCGGCACACGTACACGCCGACGAGCGACGGGAGAGATGCGTGGCACACACTCTCACTCGAGCACAGCGACACTGCATCAGAAACGTCACGCCGTATAGTGACGTCACGGTGGCTGATGAAGCCTGACTTATCGTCCTCTGTTTTACCGGCCCTACCGACTGCAGCGAACTGCAGCACCGATCTCGTCAGTGACTGGAGTGTTTCAATGATCGGAAACAGACTTCAGCGCTCGGAGTGAGAAATGCCGGATTTATGTGTTGACAAAATCCTCCGCTCTACTGTTTATTTTCGTATACGCGGATCTGTGGATTTAAATACGCAAAGTTTAACATATTAATCGTTGCATTGACGTTGTATGTGTCCCCGCAGAGTGGGACGATAGGTACTGTTTCAATTAGAAACTTAAATCTCTCAATATTGACGAAAATGCATCTCACTTCGAGCGGCACCACTGTCGCGCCGCTCTGTGCTACTTGCGACTGCCTAAGGCCTGCAGAATAATGTAAAGTACACCTCGAAAACGCAAAATACGGACATTTTTGACATGCGTCCCACATACACTCAGTTAAATAAGTCTCCGTACACCTTTTAAAAAGTAATAACTTTTTTATAATTGTACCAAACGACCTGATTTTTTATGATCAATTAGAAGCATTGGTTTATGAATGGATGCGCAAAAAAGATTTTCCAAAAAATTGTTGTCTACAAGGTTACATGCAGAAATAAAAAAGGCATTTTTTAAAACTTTTTTATTTGGGTCCTCAATGAAAATTTAATATGTACGTTTTGTAGATATATGTTAGTTATACATATTCTAAAAATTTCATTGAAATCGATTAACATACACACGAGCTACAAGCGGTTAAAAATGTTGAAAATCGTAGTTTTTCACGAATTTTGATGTTTCTGCTTAAAATTTAAATCTTTCGGTGCGTGTCGTTTCTTTCTGCGTCAACCGATTTCGATGAAATTTTCAGTACATGTATAATTAACATAGATCTACAAAACGTACATTTTAAATTTTCATTGAGGACCCAAATAAAAAAGTTTTAAGAAATGCCTTTTTTATTTTTGCATGTAACCGTGTAAATTATAATTTATGGAAAATCTTTTTTGCATATCATTTCATAAACCAATGCTTTTAATTGATCATAAAGAATCAGGTCGTTTGGTACAATTATAAAAAAGTTATTACTTTTTAAAAGGTGTACGGAGACTTATTTTACTGAGTGTAGATTGATCTTTTATCTAGCGATTGTGACCACTTAGAGCATCGAAATGTGCGTTATAGTGTCAGTGGTCCGCGTATACGTAACCCCTGCATTTCGTGTACGTATACGTGCTTCGTGGTGTGAGTCACGCACACTAGAGATGGGATCCACACCCTTAAGGCGGTAGTCGAGAGGGTAGGGCCGGTTCCGCGCCTGGACTTTATTCCGATAGTTGTAGCGTGCCGCACAGCAATCTCGCGATTTCCGATTCCGGTAAGAGCGATGGAAACGCAACGACGTTGAACGCGTAATCGTTGCGCGGGTGATTCCGTCATCAAGGTGGTAGCGGAACCTTGGTCAAGCAGTGCGCGTACACATTCGCCTCGACCAGTGGTAGATTCTACGATGACCCACGCCATAGCAAGCAAAATACGTGGAGTCGCGATCGTTGCAGACGACGAAACATGGGACGCAACCTGGTTGTTCGCCGACGGGAGCGAGTTGGGCATCGTTGATGCAGCGGGCCCATCGGCAATGGAGATCGTCGTATCGAAATGTAAAAGCGAATGATGTCGGCGTCCGCAATTCTGGCACGAGTATTTGCTAGGACACGAATTGACGCTATGTTTTTGGCTGAAGCAATTTGTTCGGGAACCCGGGACGATTTGAGGTTGGGGAGTGGACTGTATGGATGGATGTATGTAGGATCGGGTTTGGACAGTGTGGAAAGTGTGAGCGAGGTGAGGTCGGAAAGAGAATAATAAGCAAGAAAGGAGTATTGAGCCGGCAACTAACTATGTTTATTTTACACAATCGCGTAAACGATATTGGATGCACTTGTGACGTATATATATTGTCTACACTTGCGTACAAAGAAAAGAGCGCGATTGCGTAACGTGTCTCTCAGCTGAGCGTTCGAACGAATCTAACCGTTAGGTGCTGAGCGCGATTAGCGGCGGTTCTCGGTAATCACGTGATTACGCATCGCGAGCGCGTTAAGGGGAATTGTCAAAAACGGCGGATTTATGGACAGACTCTCAGGAGCGTATATCCTGGGACCGTCATACGCTGGGGGGGCCACCCAGGGCTGTATCGCTCGACCTCGACAGCTTAAACTAATTAAATATGGACGCCTAGTCCTAAACATACCGCCCGCCTTGGATTTCGTCGGAAATCCGAAATAACAAAAAAAAGGAGAACGAGTGATACAACGAAATATCATGATGCGACTTTAAAGGTCCACGGTCGCCCGCCGTGAACAGTCGGCGAGAAACAACGGTATTTATATACAATGAATTTCGACACGGGAGTCTCATGACCCGTAGGCTAAACAGATGCGTCATTGCTTATATCTACTTATATACACTATATACATATGTTTGTTTACCATCGAATCGCGGTACGGTTTACGAGACGGTGTCGATGGGTTGAGCACTGCCGCGCAGCGGACAAGGCTGCTCGGACGGGAGGTCAATCGGCAGAGTACACAATTTGACGATGGGTCGCTTATATTCGGATTGCGCGGTTTTCACCGTCACAACACGCACGATGCCGTCATCGCCGGGATGACACGCGACGACGCGGCCGAGTTCCCATTTGCATGGGGGGAGATTAGCTCGCCGTAATAAAACTAATTGCCCGACGACAATATTGGGCTTTTGGGTTTTCCACTTAACGCGTTGTTGGAGACCTTGCATGTAATCTTGCGACCATTGTTGCCAAAAACTTTCCATCATTTGTTGCAATAATTGCCAACGCGAGAGACGTGCCTCTTTGACATCGAGCAATGATGGCGTGGGCACTGCGGTAGGGGCTGACCCGATCAGAAAATGTCCTGGCGTCAGGGCACAATAGTCGTCAAAATTCTCGGAGACTGCTGCGCGTGGACGCGAATTCAGGCAAGCTTCGACCTGGCATAACACAGTCGTTAATTCTTCCAAGGTCAATGTGTGGGCTCCAACAACTCGTTTAAGGTGATACTTTACGCTACGCACGCCCGCTTCCCACAATCCTCCAAAATGAGGGGCGGAAGGTGGAGTGAAGTGCCACGTGACACGATCGAGCGCTAAACGATTGAGCATCGTAGGATCGCGAGTTGCGGCACGAAATGCGCTCGTGAGCTCGCGGTCCGCGCCTTGGAAAGTTGTGCCGTTATCGGAATAAATGGCATTGGGAATGCCGCGTCGCGGGATAAACCTATTACACGCGGCAAGAAACGCATCCGACGAATAGTCACTGACTAATTCGAGGTGAATGGCCTTTACAACCATACATATAAACACGGCGATATACGATTTGCGAGAGCGATTCCCGCGGCCGGGTGTCGTGCGGGTTTGAATTGGACCGGCGCACAGTGGTCCCAAATCCCGAAAAAGCGTTCAAAACCTCTAAACGTACTTTAATGCTCTCACAAATTCGTACTCGGGGGTTTTCGGGGTCGCTGACTACGAATATGAAATTGAAATTCCAAAAAACAAAATGGCGGATCCAATATGGCGGAGATGTGCATTAAAAAATGATTGGGCCTGCTTAGAAAATTATCTTTTTGGGGTTTTCGGGGTTGCTGATTACGAATATGAAGTTGAAAATTTGAAAAACAATATGGCCGATTAAAATTTAGACAACAGTCCGCATTAAATGTATTTTGAGTGGTTAATATGTAAATATGTATAAATGACAAACAAAATTGCACTTTGTATATCAACAATGAATATAATTGTAAATTATTTACATAATATTTATTCGTCCGAATCGTCTTCGATATGCGATCCTTCTTCGGAACCATCTTCTTCTTGTGAAAAAGTTTACAAAGTTTACCCTCGTATGAGCAAACGGGCAGCTACGGGCAGCTGAGCTTTATAAATTTTAAAGATAAATGTATTAGCAACACATCCGAAAAGGAATTAGGGTGGCACGACGTGGAACTTTTAATTTATGTCTACGTTTCTACAATACGCGCATCAAGTTTTACCTTCTACGTTCTCCAAAGAATATTGCCATCGTGTAACGTAATGACTAAAAATTTTGGAGATACAAAAACAGATAAACATTCTACTTACTTCCAGGAACAGCATTCATTTCGCAGAATTGAAATTGATGCACTATTTTAAAAGTTATGCACTTTAGAAGGGGGCGTTCAATTTCCTACTAATCCGCGCGACAATTGCTCATCAAACGAAGGCTAACTTTGAACTGACTACAGAACCGTACCATAAACTTTTTACCTTTTTCCTTGCTGGCATTGAGTGGTCATATTGTCACTGTATCCAACCCTAAACTTACAAACCCCTAGGAGGAAGTTCATTTTTTAGGTTTTGGCCGCTTTTTCGGGATTTGGGACCACTGTGCGGCGTAATCGAGACCGCAGTGCAAAAACGCTCGATCCGAACGCGTAACTCGAAAGTCCGGTAATTCTCCCATCAATACGTTTTGCGATGCGGCCTTTTCGCGTGCGCATTTGACGCATTTATGTAGGATGTGCCGGACTGTGGGGCGCGCTCGCAAAATCCAATATTCTTGGCGGAGAATGCTGGTTGTCAACTGCGATCCAGCGTGAAGGGCGCGCAGATGCGCGTGAACAATGATCAGCGCCAAGATAGGATGTGTCTTTACGATGATTGGATGCTTTTCTTGCTCCGATAACTTGGCATTTTTTAATCGCCCGCCAACTCGAATTACGTTATCCTCGTCTAGTTACGGATTAAGGGAGAGGATAGGGCTGTTTTTATTGAGCGGACGTCGGTGACGAAGAGCATGCATCTCTTCCGGAAAAAGATCGCGTTGCATTTCTCGGAGCCAAAAGGTTTTGGCTGCTTGAACTTCTGACACATCGAGTGCTCGACTTACGAAGTTCGAGGTCACTCCGGGCCGTTTTCGAGTGAGTGCAACGAATCGAAAAATGTACGCGCTGACTTTTAACAATTTTGGCCACGACGAGAACCGATCCCTCAGTTCCCATGGCGTACGAGGTTGACAAACGTTGACCTGGATGGTCGGACGTTCCTCGGTAAGCGCGTCAGCGGCCGAAACGGGAAGATTAGGGGGCCATTGGTCGGTTGACTGTTGCAGCCACGAAGGGCCTGTCCACCAAAGGTCGTGATGCAACAATTGCGACGGAAGCAGGCCGCGAGACGCACAATCTGCGGGATTCTCGTCAGTCGGTACGTGGCTCCAAGTGGCATCGGGCAGAGTGGTCTCGATTTGAGCTACCCGATTCGCAACGAACGTTTTCCATTTTGACGCTGGTTGCCGTAACCAACAAAGGGTGATTGTTGAGTCCGTCCAACAATAACACGGGATGTTCTCCGGCAGCTCGTGCAGTGATTGTCGCACGAAGACAACGAGATGAGTAAGGAGAAGGGCGGCCGAAAGTTCGAGCCGTGGAACGGTCAATGGTTTGACTGGAGCTACTTTTGATTTGGCGGCGAGTAACGATATGACGATTCGACCGGAGGAGGTCACGATGCGCAGATATACCGTAGCGGCATAAGCCAAGGTGGATGCATCGGCGAAGCCATGTAATTCACAAGAAACGTTGTCGAGACTTTGCCTCGTCCATCGCGGAATTGATAAAGTATTGAGCAGCGGCAATTCTGCTCGGTATTTCTCCCAGCGCTCGAGAAGAACCGGGGGAAGTGGGGAATCCCAATTGCATTTCTGCAACCACAGCTGCTGCATGAGAATTTTTGCATACACTGTAGTGGGTGTGACCCATCCTAATGGGTCGAAAAGTCGAGCAATGGTTGACAAGACCGCTCGTTTGGTGCACGCGATATCAGAGGGAAGCGTGACTTTGAAGCGGAATGCATCAACATCGGGATTCCACGCGACACCAAGGACCTTCACAGTGTCATCGCAGTGCAACACTTTCTCCTGGACGGTTCCACGATCCTGAGGACTCATATCCGCCAGCAAATGCGAAGCATTGCTCGTCCACTTATGCAGACGGAAATGTGCCTTGCTGAGCAATGCAGTGAGTTGATTTCGAGTCTCGATCAACGTGGTTTCATCGAACGCGCCAAAGACACAATCGTCAACGTAAAGGTGGTGTTGAAGAACGCGCGTGGCTAATGGGAATTGGGTCCCTTCGTCCTCTATAAGCTGTTGGAGAACTCGAAGAGCGAGAAAGGGGGCCGGAGCTGTACCGTATGTCACGGTCAGCAGCTAATAATGACCAATGGGCTCCGACGGGGACGACCGCCAGAGGATACGCTGATAGTCAACGTCTTGAGGATCCACCAGTATTTGGCGGTACATTTTTGTAATATCGGACGTTAATACGTATCGATATTGTCGGCACCGAAGAATTATGGTCGGAAGATCCGTTTGGAGTTTGGGTCCAATCAACAAATGGTCATTCAACGAGGTTCCGTTGCTAGTGATGCTGGATGCATTAAATATAACACGAAGGTGCGTTGTTGCGCTGCTATCGCGTATCACCGCGTGATGCGGGATATACACGGCGAGAGGGGCGTCGATACTCGACGGAAGGAGCTTACGCATATGCCCAAGCTGCAAGTACTCGCGCAAGAAATCATCGTACTCGGTAGAGAGTGTGGGTTTCGATTGTAATCGAATTTCTGATTTGGTGAGCATTCGTTCGGCGATGCGATACGAGTACCCGATTTCGATAGGAGGGTTTCGTTTGAAAGGTAAACGAACGACATAACGGCCGGACGAGTCTCGCGTATACGTGTTACGAAAATGATTTTCGCACTGCTGTTCCTCGTCCGTAAGATGGGAGGTGGTTGGGATTTCCTCAATCTCCCAGAAACGACGAATGTCAGAATCAAGAGACTCAGAAGGGGAACAGTGGTAGGTTTGTACGACTGAACAGGACGGAAACGTGGTTAAGCCGGCGGGTCCGGATAAAAACCATCCGAAAATCGAATTTTGCGCGATCGGCTCGGATATCGATCCAGCGCGGATTCCATTCAACAATATATGCCCGTAGAGGTCCGCTCCGATGATAATCTCTATGGGATCGGAGCTCATCGGATTTTCGTCGGCTAACACGAGATCGCGAGTATGATGCCACGATATCTTGTGGTCAGTTCGCTCAGGAATGTATCGCGTCAGAGACTTTAGAATTAAGGCGGTAGTCGAGAGGGTAGGGCCGGTTCCGCGCCTGGACTTTATTCCGATAGTTGTAGCGTGCCGCACAGCAATCTCGCGATTTCCGATTCCGGTAAGAGCGATGGAAACGCAACGACGTTGAACGCGTAATCGTTGCGCGGGTGATTCCATCATCAAGGTGGTAGCGGAACCTTGGTCAAGCAGTGCGCGTACACATTCGCCTCGACCAGTGGTAGATTCTACGATGACCCACGCCGTAGCAAGCAAAATACGTGGAGTCGCGATCGTTGCAGACGACGAAACATGGGACGCAACCTGGTTGTTCGCCGACGGGAGCGAGTTGGGCATCGTTGATGCAGCGGGCCCATCGGCAACGGAGATCGTCGTATCGAAATGTAAAAGCGAATGATGTCGGCGTCCGCAATTCTGGCACGAGTATTTGCTAGGACACGAATTGACGCTATGTTTTTGGCTGAAGCAATTCAAACAGCGGCGCTCGCCTTTTACAAAGTCATACCGTTGCGAGACTGTTTTGGATTTAAATTGCGGACACGAATTTAACAAATGTTCCGTCTTACACAGCGGACATGACAAGGGCGCGCTTCCAGGACGCGACAAACGGCTGGAGGTTGCGGCATGTGTTTGAACGGCTCGCTTCGATTGTTTTGAAATCGCTTGAATCGCGCCGAGCGCTCGAATTCGCGTCGCGATGAATTTATCTAGCTCGGCATAGGTCGGATATTCGGTGGATTCGCCCAAATTTAACTCCCACGCCTTTCGAGACGATCTATCTAAACGCGAGACTATTAAATAGACAATCATGTCGTCCCACGTATCGACAGGGCGTTTCAAGTTCCTTAAAGCTTGAAGCGTTTTATGGACTTTGTCCTGAAGGGATCTTAGCTCGGTCGCGTCCGAAACGTGCGGAAGAGAATATAGCGTTTTCAAATGTTCATGAATTAGATCGCGCTTATTATCGAAACGCTTAACCAAAGTATCCCACGCGATCTTAAAATTGGAGTCCGTAACCGGGAGGTTACAGATAAGATTCTCCGCGTCGCCTTTCACGCACGAATTAAGGTGATGAAGTCGTTTAACGTCGGACAACGATTCATCATCAATAATAAGGGACGTGAACTTATCTCTAAAGCTCTCCCACTTGGTGGGCTCTCCGGAGAACGTCGGTAGGTCGATGCGGGGGAGATCGCTGCGTGACTGGGCTGCGGCAGGCATGGTTGGAGACGTCGAGGCTGGACCGGACGACTTCAGCTTCTCGATGTGGTCGGCAATGAAATCCGCAGCTAGGTGGTACTCATCCTCGCAGAGGCTGAACTGCTCATCAGCGAAGTAGGAGACCTTGTGGGCTCCTTCGAGGCGTCGGAAGGGTTGGAGGCGCCGATCAATGTCTCGACATTGGGCGAAGGCATCTTTCAAGAAGTCCATGCGTTGCCGGAGTTTGGCCACGGTAAAATTATTCTGTCCTAACTTCTTTAGGTTGGGAAGGACACGAGAAAGGGATCTCATGGCGGCTTCCTGCTCCAACATCACGTCTTCGAATTTGGCTGCCATCTTCCTTGTTCAACACGTGCTCACGATACTTTTTCACGATTTAACGAAATTTATCCGGCTGAAGGACCAAAATGTTCGGGAACCCGGGACGATTTGCGGTTTGGGAGTGGACTGTATGGATGGATGTTTGTAGGATCGGGTTTGAACACCGTAGGAAGTTCGGAAAGGGAAATCGTGTGGAAAGTGTGAGCGAGGTGAGATTGGAAATAGAAGAATCAGAACGAAAGGAGTATTGAGCCGGCAAATAACTATGTTTATTTTACACAATCGCGTAAACGATACAGGATGCACTTGAGACGTATATATACTGTCTACACTTGCGTACAAAGAAAAAGGGCGCGATTGCGTAACGTTTGACTCAGCTGAGCGTTCGAACGAATCTAACCGTTAGGTGCTGAGCGCGATTAGCGGCGGTTCTCGGTAATCACGTGATTACGCATCGCGAGCGTGTTAAGGGGAATTGTCAAAAACGGCGGATTTATGGACAGACTCTCAGGAGTGTATATCCTGGGACCGTCATACGCTGGGAGGCCACCCAGGGCTGTATCGCTCGACCTCGACAGCTTAAACTAATTAAATATGGACGCCTAGTCCTAAACAATTACAGTCGTGTAACAGACCTGTTCGTACCAGGCCTGTTACGAAACGGAATGCTAGCCGCGAACCCAAACCGCGCCGACGAGAACCGATTAACGCCGAAGCGCGACGGCACCGAAACGCGTCGCGATCCGACAACACCGCGTAGTCTTCCCGCCTGTAAACCACGTTCGGCGGCAACCGGAAGCCGAAAAGTGGATCAACCGGACGTACGACGTCACAGGAAATTCCGCAATCCACCGCACCACACAGTACCCCTCGTCACCCGTTCGACGAGGGCATAAAACGGATCGCGACGCGACAAGTGTTCTTCTTCTTAGGCCTGCTTCTTTTGGCGACTCTCGACCGGCCACGCACGAACGTCTGAGTACGGAAGAGAACACGCCGAGTAAGTAGCCTACGTTGTTAACCGTAACCGAACGGGGCTCCTCAATGATTCGTTGCGACAGCGAACACGAGTAAGGCCGCAAGAATTCGCGACGAATTCAAGACGTGGAAAACGTCTGCGTGCATGAGCCGCCGCCCGATGTTCGCCCTCGAGAGCTCGTCGTAACGGCGAGGCCGGAACGGCGCACAGTGGGGTATTTGGCCAGTTTAGCGCGCCAAAAGTCAAAATTTTTAGTTTGTTCAAAATGACTGAAACTTTCTTCTCATGTACCTAAATATATATGCGAGTAATATACAATAATATTTTTCTATAAACAGTACTATTTAGTAACATATAGACACTTGAAAGTGACATATTCTCGTGACCAAGAGAAGCGTCGAAAAACATGTGTTAAAGAAATGATTTTTTCACAAGTTTAGTGTATGGAATCGGGATAAAAACATACCTAGGATGTAAAGGAAGGTATATAAAGTAATTTTATAGCTTTTTGTTGTAAACGCTTCGGTGGTTTTGATAGAATAAACAATGGAAAATGGTACAATTTTTTTTACAAAAATTAAAATGTATTATGTAATAACTTCTTTTCTCCGCAAAACACCCCTCTAATTTTTTTTGACGTTATTCAGTAGACATTGCTTTATAGAATCCTGAAGAGTTTAGGTGCATCATAGTGCCACAACATTGAGAAATTTAACTTTCTGTGCGATACATATCAGTATGGTATGAATCGACCGTCTAGCATATGACTGATAATGATGAAATAATTGACCTGTAGGATGTAGATACTTGGAGGTAAATGAAGGAGAATGAATGTTACTATTGCTAGAATATTTAGTTTATATTATTGGAAAAATGTAATGTCGGTTAAACAATCGAGTGTCAGTCTTTCTTTGAATATTGTGGAGAGCATGAGCAAGCATCCTTGCTAGTAAATTAATCAAGGGTAAGATTTATGTATCAGTGCCTTATTTTATATTCCTTTCCTATTGTCCTTCGTTCTGCGCGGGTTTGGTCAGTGCCGGTTCACGCAGTCCTAATCCACGCTATTGGCTTTTCCAGGTTCTCGCTTGGGTCTGTGTTCAAGCCTACGGCTTATGTATATTGTAAAGTTGTTGTAATATTGTATATTGTATAGTTGTGTTTCGTTTTCAATAAATTATGATTTTGATATTTAGACTTTATGTTTAAATTTTTATCACGGCTACGCGTCAAATTTGTTTGTAATAGCAATTTCTCTAAATCTGACAAAAAAATGTTTCAGATAAAAGTTCAACAGTATTACTAAACGTATAAATTGCAATACAAACAACATTTTAAAAAATTTGTTTAAAAGAAAAAAACAAGATCGCTTCGATTTTTTAAACATTAAACTGTATTTTTGATTTGATAATGTTGTAGCTGGTATTAAGACGAATTCAACGATATATAATATTATGACCTTCACATTATTAATAATGCCATAATAGTTTTGGCGCGCTAAACTGGCCAAATACCCCACTATGCGGCGATCCGAGATCGCCGCGTTCCCGAGTCACGAGGACCGTGACGACGAGGTGCGATTGCCGGAGACCGACCACGTGCAGCAAGCGTCGCAACGACGTGTACGCGCCGTGCCGCTTTTCATATTTTCGACGCTCGCGCGTCGTTGCAACAACGACGCCGACGAGCGTGAACCGTGTTTTTCTCCGCCGGAATCCATCGCGACGATGCAAGCAGAGGGGCCACGAGGTCCGATAACGTGATCGACGCCGCCGACCCGTCCGCGACACCGTGCCGACGGAACCGATCTTCGCCGCGAGAGACCGGATTGACGCGCGTTCCGCGAGCAAGCGTGCGGTGAGGTGTAAATGTGAGCCGACATGAGTTTCAGTGTCATTTCATTCCTGCCGTAAACCCCGTCTCTCCGCGTTCCATCCGCGAACCCTGGCGCGGCGAGCTAATTCGGCCGCGGAGAACCGTTGCAACGAGCCGTCGGGAAACAGGCTCGTTACAGTCGTACTAAGACGTTAGTGTTTACTTACATGTGTAACATCTTAGCATGACTGTAATGGTATTTTAGAGTTATTTAAATTGAAATATCTCCTGAATTACTAACTTTTCGACATACGTAGGTTAGTACTTTTTGATAACCAATGTCCAGCTACATCGATTGATGTATTAAACAATACCTCATTCCATTTTAAAAAATGAAGGTGACCTTGATATCTCTAAAAAATGACATAAAAACAAAATTTTTTTGCATCGTGTCAGCCCTATTGTACCATTCAACTTTGTCCTTACCATATTTTACGTATCTTTAGAAACAACAAAGATATTTGAGGTGCTAACGTTTGGTGACTCACCCTGTATGTATATATCTATAGAATATATTTAGCTTTGGAAGCAAAATGAAAATATTATTCTTTAAAACATAAATACTTACTGCGCAAAGAGCAAGAAAGGTTTTCTTAGGAGATTCATTTCGGTCTCTCCTTGACTTGCATCCCTTGATGCTACAGGCCATTTTAAACAGGCAAATTCAAAATGAACTCCTAAAAAAAATAAAAATGTTAATATCGTATTTGCTCGCGGATGCGTCGGCTCGCCAATGTAATCGGATAGTTACACGCAATATTAATTTTGGTCAGCTAGTACAATAATTGTTTTACTTAAAGGAATCGCGTTTCTCACTGACTCGTCCGAATCTTTTTCGTCACTTCGCATTATCTTGATTGATTCAAGGAAATCACTGCTCAATTAAAAACCACTTAAGAATTGATGAATGTCACTTTTTTAAGGGGGTACGGTACCCATGGAACTAGTGTATATATCAGTGTAACCAACCTCCATGCTGAACCTTTGGCAACAGTGACGAACGCTTCGCCTGATGAACACGAGACGGAGCTGCTTGCTATTTCCATATTCTGTTTTTCAATAACCATACAATTACCTACTCTATCGTGAGCTGTCGGTACTGATGGTGTGCAATATATTAGTGTTTGGGATTGGCCGAGTGGACCAATAGCGTCTGCTGCCCGCGACAGATCATGCGCCGTTGATCTGAATCGAAGATCGATCGTGAGCTCGCGGAGTCATTGGCCGACACCGTCGAGAACGATTACAATCGATTATCGAGCGTAACGACACGCACTGATTGGCCTATCGCGCTATCGATCCGCAAATCATGCTCTCTCGGCGGTGACGGCCAACGGCCAGCTGATCGATCTTCCCAGTCTTTGTCTAGCACTCCTAGTAACGACTTTCGCTAACGTTCCAACACGCGCACTTCGCACACAGTTAAAATTAAACCGACACTTTTGGCTTAATTCCGTAAGGTCTCTGCACATCAGAGAAGCCTTACCCGTTTAATTATCAATTATTGACATATTCTTGTACAGTTCAGTGTAAATCGGAAGTGAACGAACCCTCTTCGGGAGAAATAAAGTTAACGTCTAAGTGAAGTGACTTGTTTCAACTCCTTCTAATCCTGAACATTTTGGTCCTTCGAGCCGGATACTGCGCTGCAGTCTACTGAAAGGAGAAGGTTGCATTATTTTTGAGCCGCTCGTGCTTCGACCGCGTGTTAAGAATAATGGCTGACCTGATCGAAAATCAACGGTTAGTCGCACACCGACTATCTCGAGTTTTGACCAACCTGAAGAAGAAGGGAAAGTCAAACCTCTCTCTGGGACCTCTTCGCTCGGGACTTGCTTCGACCGATCGGCTATGGTCGGAATATTGCGCGGGAGACGCCGAACTTCGGGCCGCTGCAAGAAAAGAACCGAGGCTAAAGGAGAGCTCATATTTTCAAAGGGATGAATTCGATGAGGCCCACATGACATTCATCGAAGAATCCGGGGCAATCCGAGATTTGATCGCCGAATTCGAAGCAGCGGAGACCGTTAAGGAGCCTCCGAATTCAAAGGCAACGGCCGGAGAGACGACCACGCAAAGGTCACGCGCAGTGTTGCCGAAAATGGCATTACCAACGTTCGAGGGCGATTACAAGGACTGGCGGCCGTTTCGCGACTTGTTTACTTCTCTGATCATAAACGACTCGACTTTGTCCCCTGTAGAAAGGCTACACTACCTAAAGAGTTGTGTGAAGGGCAGTGCCGCTTCTCTTCTAAAAAACGTCTTGACGACGTCCGACAATTTCAAGGTAGCCTGGGACAAACTAGAGAGTCGTTACGACAATACTCGCCTTCTCGTACAAGCCCAGATTCGCTCGCTGACTTCGCTGGCCCCAGTGCGGAAGGAATCAGCTGCCGAAATGAAACGACTGTACGACGAAACATTCGATGCCATCGGAGCGCTCGAAAATCTCGGTCGGCCGGTCAATCAATCGGAGGACTGGATAGTCGAATTGACCGTCGAGCGTTGGGACCGCCAGTCACGACGTGAGTGGGAGGAGGCTCTGCAACATTCGAAGGTGCCCCCTACCTTGGAGCAGCTGAAGACCTTCATGGAGGGCCGGATCCGCACTTGTGAGGCTCTGGAAGTGCCTCAACCGGATGGGTCCTCAGACGTCAAGAAGGCGTCAACCAAGACCTTGAAGGTGCATCAAGTGTCTAAGGCCAGCTCCTCCTCAAGGAACTGTCTTCTCTGCCACGAGCTGCACTACCTCCTGTTCTGCCCTCAGTACCAGGAGAAGAGCCCCGTCGAGAGGAAGGCCGCAGTCAAATACCTTGGGCTCTGTTACAATTGCCTAGGGAAACATTCGGCGAGTGAGTGCAAGTCGAGGAAGAGGTGCCAGAAGTGTGATGGGAAGCATCACTCTACGCTTCACGAGGCAGCCTCGAGTGCCAGGGAACCTACCCCGGGAGTCTGCGTCCAACATTCATCCGCTCACGTGAGTCCATCCGCTTCGGTCGTCCTCAGCACCGCTCGTGTTAAAGTTTCAGGCCCTCGGGAAACAGGCTGTCTGGTTCGGTCGCTTATCGACCCGGGCAGTGAGGTGTCCCTCATCTCGGAGGCACTGGCTCAGCGGCTCAGCTTGGACAGGAGACAGGCGCGAGTCCCTCTTCTCGGGGTTGGAGGTTCCAAGGCCAGGTTTACGAGGGGGAGAACAACACTAGTCCTCGCTCCTCACGACGGCGGAGATCTTCAATTGAGAGTTCCGGTCTACATCATTCCGGAACTCTCCCGATACCGGCCGAGGAATTTACCGGATCTTGCTGCGTGGCCGCACATCCAGGGTCTGAAGCTCGCCGATCCAGCCTACTACCGTCCGGATCCGGTCGATATCCTGTTGGGAGCAGATTCTTATAACCTGATACTACGAGAGGGCGTGAGGAGAGGACCAGTCAATACTCCAGTCGCCCAGGAAACATCACTGGGCTGGATACTTACGGGCGGAGTGGAATCTAAGAGCAGCAACGAGGCTTCTGGTCGGCCGGGAGTTCCGGTCAATCATTGTAACGTCGACCACGAACTGATGGAAATGCTCACGAGGTTCTGGGAGCAGGAGGAAGTTGAGGCTTCAATCCCGGACACAGCAGACGACCAGAAGGCTGAGGAGCACTTCGTCCGGACTTGTCGTCGCCTACCGGAGGGCCGGTATATGGTTCGCTTGCCCTTCAAGCGAACCCCGGAATTGGGGGATTCCAGACGCACCGCACTTCGTACACTGGAGTCCCTACACAGCAGGTTTCGGCGCTCTCCCGCATTGCAGAGCGCCTATTCGGAGTTCTTGGAGGCCTACAATTCCCTGGGGCACATGGCTTCGTCGCGTCGACCTCCTCCCCGGGAGGGATACTATCTCCCTCACCATGGCGTTTGGCGAGAAGGGAGTACAACCACGAAACTACGGGTGGTATTCAATGGATCGATGCCAACCTCCAACGGGAAATCGCTCAACGATTTCCTACTTCGGGGTCCGAATCTGCTACCAAATCTGGCCGATGTTCTGCTGAGATGGCGGCGTCACGCAGTTGTCTTCACGGCGGATATTGAAAAGATGTTCAGGCAGATAGTCGTCCACCCCGAAGACCGAAAATGGCAGCGGATCCTCTGGAGACCTGAAGGAGAAGACGATGTAGTTGAGTACGAGCTCAACACCGTGACCTACGGGCTCGCTTCAGCGCCTTACCTCGCTATCCGTTGCCTGCTTCAACTTGCCAAGGATGACGAGAAGCAGTATCCGCTTGGCTCCAGCGTAATCCGACAGGATGGCTACATGGATGACATCCTCACCGGAGCTGACACTCTGTCCGAAGCCAAGCAGAAGCAACAAGAGCTAAGGGAGCTCCTCATGGCGGGCGGTTTCCCACTTCGCAAGTGGGCCTCCAACGCGAAGGAATTGCTGGACGGGCTCTCCGAGGACGAAAGGAAGGGAATCGTCGAGTGGGATTCTCCGACGCTCCACAGCGTCTTAGGTATCAAATGGATCCCCTCCTCTGATTGCTTTCAGGTCACTGCTGCGACGTCTCTTAAAAACTCGGGATTCACGAAACGCTCCGTGCTCAGCGGAACTGCCCAGCTGTTTGACCCGCTTGGTTGGCTGGCTCCTGTCACGATCGCAGCAAAAGTGCTCATCCAGTCACTCTGGCTTCTGAAGGTTGACTGGGACACCCCGCTGCCGGAGAAGGAGGAGCTCATGTGGCAGCAATTCCAACAGCAACTTCCGGCGCTGAAAATTCTCCAGGTCCCTCGTTGGCTCGGAACGAGTTCTTCGTCACAGCCACTAGAGATCCACGGGTTTGCTGACGCATCAGAGCGTGCATACGCTGCTGTTGTGTATTCTCGCACCATCAACGCTGAGGGAGTTGCCGTAGTCTCCCTGATTATGGCAAAATCCAAGGTGGCTCCCTTGAAGCGGGTGTCTCTACCCAGACTAGAGCTCTGTGCGGCCTTTCTGCTGGCTAGGCTCGTCCAGCACGTTGTCAGAGTGCTGGATTGGCAAAGGGTCGACCTACACCTCTGGTCTGACTCTTCTGTAGCGCTCAGCTGGATCCGAGGACATCCGTCTCGCTGGCCGACCTACGTGGCGAATCGAGTGGCCGAGATCCAGAGGATGCTGCCCTCAGCGCGGTGGCACCATGTCCGGAGCGCAGAGAATCCAGCCGACTGCGCTTCCAGAGGCATTTCTCCTGCCGAACTGACCGAGTTCGCCTTGTGGTGGCGAGGACCTGAGTGGCTCTCTTCACCGGATCCTGTTTCCGTAGCCGCCATCGAAGAGGAGACCGACGAGGAGGAAAATAGGGAAGTCCACCACGTGATCCGCCGAGTAGATGGAACTTCAGGCCAGCTGATAGAGCGCTTCTCTACCTTGAACCGGCTGGTTCGAGTCCTGGCCTGGTGCCGTCGGTGGCTACCTAGAAATCGCAGGAAGGAATCGTTAATAACGGCTTCTGAAATGCACGAGGTAAAACTTACCCTCCTGCGGCTGGAACAGTCAGCGATTTTCGAGGAGGATATCGCTAATCTCCGGAAGGGTCAGTCAGTAGCAGCTAAGAGCAGACTGGCCAAACTCTGCCCCTTTTTGGATTCGTCCGGAGTCCTTAGAGTCGGGGGCCGGTTACAAGCATCCAACTTGTCCTATGACAGGATGCATCCTGCTATATTGCCGGACGAGTCCCCATTGGCTAAGTTGTGGGTCGAAGCTGCCCACAAACGATGCTTGCACGGGGGGACACAGCTCACCCTGGCAACGTTACGCCAGGAGTGCTGGATCCTCAAGGGTCGTCATCTGGTAAAGTCTTGCATTCACAAATGCACGGTCTGTATACGCTGGAAAGGGCAAACTGCTCAATAAAAAATGGGAAATCTAACACCAGCGAGAGTTATACAATGTCGTCCCTTTTTCAGGACTGGAGTTGATTATGCGGGACCGATACAGCTTCGAGTCGGTCGGGGCCGTGGTCGTGGTCAGCTCACGTCGAAGGGATACATCGCTATATTTGTATGTCTCGCTACGAAGGCTGTGCACTTGGAGGCTGTGACGGATGGATCCACCGAAACCTTCCTCGCTGCACTACGCCGGTTTGTTTCAAGGCGAGGACGATGCCTGGAGCTTTACAGTGACTGCGGCAGGAACTTCATCGGAGCCAATCACGAGCTGCGCAGCCTACTGAAGGAATCAGTACAACAGGGCGGTGGACCATTCGCCGCAGCCTCCAGGGAAGGTATCGTGTGGCGTTTCAACCCTCCTTCCGCTCCACACTTTGGAGGGATCTGGGAGGCCGCCGTCAAATCGGTGAAATACCACCTTCGTAGGCTTATCGGTGAGCAGCGACTGTCCTTCGAGGAGCTGACCACGCTCCTAACAGGTATCGAGGCATGTCTCAACTCCAGACCTCTGCTACCATTATCCGACGACCCTGAGGATCCAGCAGCCTTGACTCCAGGGCACTTCCTGATCGGGGGCCCCATTAATTCTATTCCAGAGCCCAGCCTCGAGGAAATCCCCGTATCCCGGTTGTCGCGGTGGCAGCTGATACAGCAGTTGCAGCAACATTTCTGGAAGCGATGGTCTCTGGAGTACTTGAACACGCTACAGACACGTGGCAAGTGGAGAAAAATCAAAATTCCAATCACGAAGGGCATGCTTTGCATAGTAAAAAGCGAAATATTACCTCCCACGCAATGGCCCCTTGCTCGCGTGGTTGAAGTACACCCGGGACCAGACGGCTCAGTGCGAGTTGCTACGATTCGCACGGCTACTTCGGAATTTCTCAGGCCGATACACAAGCTGATTCCCATGTTAGCAGCAGATGACGAGGAAAGGGATACGGGAGAGAACCACGAGGCTGGACCCTCCAGCGAGCCACCCGATCAGTAACTATTGCGAAACATCACTGCACCTTTCATTTCTTCAGTTCAGTAGTTTAGCACATTAATCTTCATTCACCGATGTATCACCGCTTAATTCACTGTATATTTCCATCACCATCACAATCACTGCATATCACCTCCATCTCGAACGTTTGTTTACTTGTAGATACTACGCAGTACGCTGACGCGTTATGGACCCGCTCGGCCTGGCCGTTCATTCACGCCGTCTACCGCGAGTCGCATTGTTTAATTTCGTCATTGGCTGACGAGGCGGGCGGAATGTTTGGGATTGGCCGAGTGGACCAATAGCGTCTGCTGCCCGCGACAGATCATGCGCCGTTGATCTGAATCGAAGATCGATCGTGAGCTCGCGGAGTCATTGGCCGACACCGTCGAGAACGATTACAGCTGATCGATCTTCCCAGTCTTTGTCTAGCACTCCTAGTAACGACTTTCGCTAACGTTCCAACACGCGCACTTCGCACACAGTTAAAATTAAACCGACACTTTTGGCTTAATTCCGTAAGGTCTCTGCACATCAGAGAAGCCTTACCCGTTTAATTATCAATTATTGACATATTCTTGTACAGTTCAGTGTAAATCGGAAGTGAACGAACCCTCTTCGGGAGAAATAAAGTTAACGTCTAAGTGAAGTGACTTGTTTCAACTCCTTCTAATCCTGAACATTTTGGGAGAGCGCCAAGAGAGTCGTTCTAACTCATCGCTACTGAAAACGTCGTGCGTCTCGTTGACCGGTTTTTCGCGAGTTAGACGATTCGCTATCTGGATTCACGGGCACTACCCGTGAAAGTATCTTGTTATCAACGCATCGTGTTCGCATAACATTCTTTATTCACAATCTGGCCCAAACGAGTCTGTGTTTTGGCCGGTTACAAACATCTACCTGTACATAATATACATTACAAATTGAACGATCCCAACTTTGGGAAATAAAGTTACGTTTAAGTGAAGTGGCCTAATTTAACCCCTTCCAATCCGTAACAATTAGGTTGGAACGAAAGTTCGTAATGTTTGTAAAGCTATAATATTCAGATATTTATTTATAGATTTGTATTCAATAACATATTTCCCATTCTGATATTTGTAAACGCTACGAACTTTCTTTTCAGCCGAATATTTTTTTGTTATTTGGATATTATCTGGAATAAAATAGATTTTTACTTCGTATAAAAGAACATTTATTCGTATCAAGTAATACAAATAAAGGGATTACCGTTTCTCTATCCTCTAACAACGAGTCTCTCGGACTAGTTCTCATTTACACACAACCTCACGATCTGCATTCTCTTTCGACGATCTCTCTCATTCTCTCTTCGCTCTCGCACGCATGTTCGGTATATAATACATATTCCCAATATATATATATATATATATATATATATATATATATATATATATATATTGTCACGTCGCTCGCGAGCGGAGGCTAGGAGACCTCCGATCGAGCGACTTCGGGCTTTTACAGGCCCTTAGGCCGGGCCGCGGGCCGCCGTATGCCCGTGGTCCGCCCGAGACAAAGGACGTCCGAAGGCTCGAAATTTCCGCGAGATTGTTCGGGCGCCAGACACCGTGAAAAGTGTCACGCGAAACACGATACGAATTTCGGACTCGGAAATCGAACCTTCGAAACACGCGGATCGTAACGAGGACGCGATGGGGTCCGATGGTTCGAACACGGAAGGACGAGGACAGCCCTTACGGCAGGACGGATCTCACGGGGAATGAACGACAACTTAATTGGTCTCGAGTGGATGTTTTATTTCCTTGTCAACGAATTTACAATATCGCGGTCACGTGACCGCAACCCGAGAGCCCGCGCTCTTTATACAGATTTTTGCGGACGGTTGATCGGTCGCAGCGCGGTTGTCGCTAAATCAAATCGCGCGAAAAGGGTACGGTTGACCGGTACCGACGGACGGAATCGCGCGAAGCGCAGATGGACGGCGCGATACGAGACTGTCGCGATAGCACGCGTACGCAAAGCACACGACGGACGATTCGAACGGCGACGAAGTTGAAACGCGTTCGCTACGCAACACGACACAGGATTCGAGACTTTTGCGAGGCGTCGGACGAAATACTCGCGAGACGCGATTCCTCCGAGGAAACTTCCGAGCGCGAGATTTTAGGGGGGAACTCTCACGTTACGGAATATTGCTCAAAGGGCCGTTGATACGGCCCGAGCCGACGGCACGAGACGCCCGGCGTCCCGGCCTACGCGAAAAATCAAGGGCGAAACGACAAACTTCGCCCTCGCGCGATAAACGTCGAGCCAACACGCTACCCGAATACTCGAAAGAATCACTGGTCGGCTTACCGTTTTTCCCCGGTACCCTCTGTTCTTCTGGGCCTTTCTGTCCGCCTCTCGGCAACTCGGCTACTGGGCCGGAGTCCTTCGGCTCGTCCGGGGACCACTCGTGCACGATAGCGCGATTCCACGAGACCGGGATCCTCGCGCGAAAAACTCGTCTCTGGCGAACGCGAACGTAAGTTGACTGGGTGCGTCTAGGATGGCGGATTTCGCACGAAATTATCGTTGCGTGTCGTTAGACAAGCGGGCTCGCGCGACAGTGATCATCGATATTCGGTCGCGTGCCGCATCGATTCTCGTTCCCCCCACCCGACCTCCTTGCCGAATTTCCTAGGGCTCCGTTTCACGCGCGACGTTCGCGTAACAGGGGCGTCTCGACGGGGTCTATGGCTCCTTGACCCTAACGCGAAAACGTCTCACTTTTTGTGAGACGTGTGGGGGAGGCTCGTGCCTCGTCCTGGCTTCTCGGTGGCACCATCCTCGCTGGAACCCTATTTATGGCGGGATGAGGCGGCGTCGGGACCGCGAAATGGTACGGTGGTCGGTATGGGTTCCTGTCCCTTCGGCGCCTCCAAGTCGGTTGACCGGGTGCCCTCGATAACCATAGTGGCCCGTATTCGGGCTTCGAAATGCCATTGGGTTTTCGTCTGACGTCCTTCTGTACCGGAATGGTCTCCTCGGAAAATCTCGAAGGTCGGGGCTCCGTTCCCTGGTCCGCTGCTCGGCCCTGGAACTTGCCGTTCTCGGCGCGCACGCTAGGTGTCAGTGCGCGCTCTAATTTATGGAAATTCCTCGAGGAACGCTCTCGAATCCTGTTTTTCCCGGCCTCGCGTCTCGTTATTGTACGGTCCGGTCCTTCGCACTATTAAAAACGTGCTCGCACATAACGGTGAAGTGACGTCGCTGATTTGCAACGTCACAATATATATATATTTATTTATTTATTTATTAATTTTCCTCACATGAATACCTATGTACAAAACACTAAGTTAGTCGACATGACTATGTGCATTTTTTCTCGTATTTTCTACAATTTTCTCTCGCACCCTCCTTATCTCTTTCTCGTCTTTCATTCCGGTATATATTTCAGCTGTCAATTGGGGGAGGGAGATACTAATCGGACGAAAACGAATCCACTGTGCGCGTACCCTAAAGCGGGTCCTACACGGTCACTCGGAATGATATTCAGGTCGAAGATTGACATTCTGATTGATCGTGTAAGGTTAATACTGACGAAATTAAGTATGAAAAGCTAGGGATGACAATCAGACTTTTCAATCAGACTGTCATTCCTGATTGAACGTGTAGGGCTCGCTTATCTTACTTCCTACGACGGGAAAACGGACGCGGTTAAAAACGGGCCTGATACGGTCCGCAGGTATACCTAATAAAAATAAAAATTGTTTATTACTGTTTTTTCTTACTGATTTTAACAGAGCAGAAATAATACAGTGAATATATCGAAAATTTTAATTCAACAATTTTAATTTATATCGAAGACTTTAATCAAAAATATTACTAATAATAATGAATAAAAAATTGCGATTCATTATTCCGTAATTAATTTATTTGTTTTCCCTTCACCAACTCGCTACGACGTTTAACAATTATTATGATTGAATCTAATTGAGTAGATTAATTTTTAAAATTGATGGGAAATTTTCGATATATTCACTGTATTATTTTTGCTCTGTTAAAATCAGTAAGAAAAAACATTCAATTTAGTTTTTATTCGAAGCAATCGATGTAAACAATTTTTATTTTGCACAAAAATCCTCAGTCTACAAAAACCATTGTAGAAAATAAAATTATAAAAATACATTATTCAATGATGTTTATCATTTCATCTTCCCTCCTTGCGTGCCAAATAACTAAAATAAGTAAAAAGAAGTTTCACTTCAATGAAACGTAAACAAGTAACAATTTTCTTTACTGACACCTGCCATACTAGTGCGACTTGCCCCACATAACGACGTTTGCCACATTAGTGCGGCCGTGTTGCTCACTTACAATCTCGGACCTACTTAAAATTTGGCAGAAACGAGGAACGACGTGCCGATGGCAGGTCCTACCGCGTTTCTACCGAGGGCATATTACGAGCCCTCACGGTCATAACTGCCCTGGGCAGAATCGAGGCATTTGGCTATCTGGGTACAGAATTTCCCGCACAGATCCAATACGGTGGGCGAATAAGAATTTCGCGGCTTGCGGAGACGTCGTGTAGACGGGGAGTATCTCCTGGAGCCTGTCTCCCAGCCTGCAGTCTCCAAATTTCTCCTTGCAGTGAATATTTCAGCCCACAGAACTTGTTCCTTCTGCTGGGCATCCTGGTTTCAGCTGAAAAAACAACAAATTAAGTTAGCGTGAATCAGATGTTGAGTTTCTAACGCTTGAATAGAGAATACAGTTTTAGAATCGATTACCTTTGTAGTTTGCGGTGTCCAGATGGGTGGACACTGTCTGTCTCCGGTGGCAGTAGGGTTTTCAGCCCACAGAACTTGTTCCTTCTGCTGGGCATCCTGGTTTCAGCTGAAAACACAACAAATTAAATTAGCGTGAATCAGATGTTGAGTCTCTAACGCTTGAATAGAGAATACTGATACTTACAGTTTCAGAATTCATTACCTTTGTAGTCTGCGACTTTTATTTTTTATATTTTTCCAACAGCTCTGTTTTTCGCTGTACTACACTCGCCGGTGTAGTCCTGATAATTTCTCAGGATCGTACGTACCTTTGCGACTTTTATTTTTTATATTTTTTCAACAGCTCTGTTTTTCGCTGTATTGTCATTATTGTGGATTATATGCGTCTCTGATTTCCATTTTTCTGGCTTTTCTAGAGTTCACTATTTCTGGTACCATACTTTCCAGGTAGAACTTTATCAAATGCGGTTGCATTTTTTCTACCCAGAAAGTGTCGTCTTTGTAGACTTCTGCAACTAGCATGTCCTTGGGTGTCCACAAACAGAACACAGCTCGCTCCTTGTTTGTTACGTGCAACTGTCCTTTTTTTTTTTTTTTTTTGCGTGAGGGAAATGCTTTTACGCATACCCCGTACCCCCTGGGAGAGATACGAGGTTATGTGGGGCTACGTGGCCAGAAGGGCTCACAATTACCCACTAAAAACCTCACGACAACCTTCCCTAAGCTATCCGGGGGCGGCTGGGATCTCCAAAGAACACAACCAGCCATCCCCCTTCGCCCTTGGCCCTGTGTGGGGCCTCGTCCCGGGGGGGAGGGAAGCTCCCCCCAGCAATACCTACGCTATCAGGGTGTAAGCAGGTTGCCCACTTACACCCCCCTTCCCTGGGCCGTTCGGTGGGCTTCGCGAGTCTCCAGCTCGCTCCGCCCAACGACCCCCGGTGACTCCGTTCCTCGCTCGCACACCGCCCGCGTTCGCCCCTCCCCCGACCCAACGATCTTTACGTCCCCCGGGGGGACAGAGGAAAGGGGGCGGGAATAGCCCCCCCAGCACAAAAGAACAACCCGTCTGGGATGCCTCTTCGGGGGAGGCGGGAAGGACTTAACGAGGCCCGCCTCCCCCGGTCCGTCGCCTGCCCCGTAGCGTGGGGCGGGCCGCTCGGCGAGGACGCCTCGCCAGAGCAATCCTTCTCTCGGAGAGGGGGTTGGCCTCCCTCTCCCTTTCTGCCACCTCCTTCCGCTGCATCACCTCCTCGCAGAAGGAGGTCACGGCCTTGTGCGACCTCTCGTCGCCAATCATGTGGTCGACCACGGCCGACAACGAGAGGTCGCCTCCAATCTCGCTTCTTAGTACACGGCGCGGCGCCGACCACGCTGGACACTCTTCCAGCGTGTGCCGCTCCGTGTCCAAAGCCTCCGGACAGTGGTGGCACCGTTCGGTGGGTTCCCTCTTGATCCACGCCAGGTACCGGCCGAAACATCCATGGCCGGTTAACACCTGGGTGGATCTGTAGGTGAGCCTTACTCGCCTCTCGCACCATTCCTCCAGAATGGGCAGGAGGGCCCGGACTATTGGCCGGCCCGTATTGGCGGCCAGAGTTTCCGACCGCCACAGGGCCAGCGATTCCTGCCGGGCCTGGCGCTTCACTTCTACAATCCTGTCCTCCTCGTCCGGGTCCGCTTCTCCCCTGCGCAACGAGCGGACGGCCAAATACCAAGCCGTCCGCTCCCTTGCCTGATGGTGCAGGGGAATCAGACCCGCGAGGAGGCACGCCGCCTTGGTGGAGACGGTGCGATAGCCCCGTATGGTCCGCAAGGCCAGCCGGCGCTGCACTCTGTTGCAGAGTGTTTTACTGCGCCGGCTGACCGACAATGCGTCGGACCACACGGGTGCCCCATATAGGAGCTTGCTATGCACCACCCCCGTATAGAGGCGGCGGATCCGTCCATCGGGCCCCCCAGTATTGGGCAGCAGTCTCCCTAAGGAGGCCGCCACCGCTTGAGCCTGGGGGGCCAACCGACCGAAGTGCTTCTCGAAGCGCCAGCGACTGTCGAGAGTCAGGCCCAGATACTTCATCTCCTGCCTGACCTCGACAACGGCATCACCTACCTGGATCCCGAGTTGGGGCGGCGGCCGCCGGTTCGGAGGCAATGCGTGTAGCCACATCGCCTCCGTCTTACCGGCGGCTATCTTGAGCCCCAACCCCTCGATCCTACCCACCACGGAGTCCACCACTACAGCCGCCAAGGCTATCGTTCCCCTCCACGACCACCAGTGTATCGTCCGCATAGCAAATCACACTGGCGTCGCGGGGGAGAGTAGCCCGCAGCACCGAGTCGTATGTTATGTTCCACAGGAGCGGTCCTAGAACCGACCCCTGCGGAACTCCTCGGTGCATGTTCTCCCTCTGCATCACACCGTACCGGCCACGGTACTCAAACCGCCTGTCCCGGAGATAGTCCCGAATGACCTCACGGAGGTAGGGGGCACCCCGTGATACTCCGGCGCCCCCACTACCTCATCCCAGGGCAGGGTGTTAAACGCGTTGGTGATATCAAGCGATACCGCCAACAACACCCTGCCCGCAGCGACTGCACTGGTCCGGAGGGAGGCGAGTCGATCGATGGCATCGATCGTAGAACGCCCCCTGCGGAACCCAAACTGGCAATCGCTGAGATCGGGACCACTCGTTGACAGGTGCTCGACGAAGCGATCTGCGATAATCTTTTCATAGATTTTCGCCACCTCGTCGAGGAGACACAACGGCCGGTACGCAGAGGGAAGCTCTGCGGGCTTGCCTGCCTTTTGGAGGAGAACAAGCCTGGCGACTTTCCATTCCCTGGGGAAGGTTCCCCGGCTCAGACACGCGTTCAGTACGCCGATCAGAGCCGGGGCGAGGACGTCGAGCGCCGCGACCAATACTTGTCCGGGGATACCATCTGGTCCGGGGGCCTTAACACCCCCTTCCCTTATCCTCCGGACCGCCTGGGAGAGCTCAGCGCCGGATATCCGGAGACCCTCATCCCACTCTTGGGACGGAATGGGCGGGTACTCCCTCTCCCCCTCAGTAGGGGGGAAGAGGGTGGACACGACCCGCCCCAGGAATTCCGGTTCCAGCTGCTCCGTCAACGGGGGCGCCCATGGGCGTAATTTGCCAAACACCATTTTGTAAGGGCGCCCCCATGGGTCACTCTGAATAGTGCCCAAGAGCTCTTCCCAGGCTTTGGCCTTGGCGGCAGCGATTAGTCGCTGCAGGGCCACTTGGGCCTCCCTGTAAGTAACATACAGGGAGGCCATCCTTGCCTCGGCTTCGTCGTCGTCCTCTTCAGGATCTCGACGACGTCGCCGCGCGCGGGCGTACTGGCGTCGGGCCCGGATGCTAATCGTTCTAGCATCCTCTATTTCGCCCGACCACCAGTACACTTTCCTCAACGGGGGGTGGTTCTTAATCCGGGGCATCGAAGCGTCGCATACGCTTTTCATGATGCCCCGGAACCACTCCACCCTCTCTTCCGCGCCGCGCTCTGTGGCCTCCGGCCACACGCAGGCAAGGGCAGAGGCCCTCAGGACGTCCCCGTCCAGTTTCTTCAGCGCCCATTTCACGGGCGCTGGGTGGGCTGCTGATTGGGGGGTGCCCGCGGGCTGGGCGGCCTCCACCTCCATTGTGATATGGAGATGGTCGGAGAGGGATTCCCTCTCCTCAGCCACCCGCCAGGCGGACACACGTGCGGCGGCGGTCGGGGAGGCCCATGTCAAGTCAACAATGGACCAACCGTTCCACCGCAGGCACGTGGGTACGGAGCCCCGGTTCACCAACCGGAGCCCCAAGCCCCCCGCCCAATCTTCTGTCGCCTCGCCGCGTGGGGTGGTCCTGGGGTTTCCCCAACTAGTGGACTTCGCATTGAAGTCCCCCAGGACCAAGACTGGACCGTTCATGCTGGGGGCAAGAAACACCCCCAAACGGTCCAAGTATTCCCCGTATTCAGCGAGGCTACAATTGGGCGATATGTAGCAACCCACTACCAGAAACCTTCCCCATGATATTGCTACCATCCCCTGGCCCCGTTCGACCACGGTGCCGGGGGGAAACTCCTGGCGCTGATTGCGCCATATTGCCACGGAGCCCCCCAGGTCCCCTACCCAAGGGGACGGGGCGTCGGGGACCCTATAGGGCTCCGTGACTACGGCCACTGCAACCTCCCACTCCGCCAGGCCCTGGATGAGCAGATCCTGAGCCCGGCGGCAGTGGTTGAGGTTGATCAGTGTAACCGGGAACGTGTGTGGCATTATGGGGCCATCGACGTTCCCGGCACCGCCGACGCCTCGTCAGCCGGAGATGGAGCAGTGTCCAAGATCTACTGTTTTGATTCCGGAGACGGTACCTTAGCCTGTTGGCCAACCCGCCCCTCCCCTATTCCTAAAGACGTTCGGAAATCGGGGATTGGGATCGTAGTGATGCACGATCAACGCACCTCGAGACGAGGTCTCGAGTACCAGTTTGGCGCGAGATTTGCAGTTTCGCGCCGCTACTGGTTGAGCACGGTCTTCTAGCTGACCGATTTTTGAGCTGACGTTTCATCCCACCGCGCGCGAGGCGCGCGCAGAGCGATGGAAACGCCAGCTCGTACCCTAGACAGTCCGGGCCAGACACCACTGCCACCTCGAAGCCAACGCCTATTGTTGGGGGGCGATCGACGGAAGCCTATTAGCCGTTCGTCGATCGCTGGGCTCCCCAACCCCGAGGTACCGATTTATGGACTCGGGTGGACCATGTCAGAGGGGGGGCCGCGCCAGACGCGCCTCCACCTTCGACCCGGGGACCGAGCGGCGAAGGCGCGGAACGCGCAAAGACACCCCCTCCTGTTTGGCTCTGCAAAAGCCGCTAGAGGCAATAGGGAGCATGCAAAATGCTGAAAGGGCATGCAATAATGTGATTATTGGGGCCGGCGTTTAGGGGGGAGCGCGTCGCGGAGGAGGGAGGGTGGGGAGGATTAGCGCAGGTCATGCGGCGCGGTCAACGGTGGCCGGCCGCATCTCCTTCTTTTGCAGCACTTTGCGTGCGAAGGAGCTGAACGCTTCGGCGACGTCGTCGCTTACGAAAATGCTAAAAGGAGGTGGCCATGTGTGCCCAAGTGAATTTATTAGGGATGATAGTGGTTCTCGCTCCGTCGCATGCAATTTGCAATGAAGGAGTACATGTGTAGATGACTCAGTTTCCTCGCCACAGGCGCAATCAGGAGAGTCTGTCAATCCGAAGTAACAGAGTTTCTCCTGAAAATCGCCGTGCCCGGTGAGGAACTGCGTTATGTAGAAGGTGATGGGGACGCGACAGCGGGCCCTCTCCGTCAATGTTGGAAAGAAACCGAAAGTGGTTCTTCCCTTGACCGATCTGGCCCATCTGTTTTGCCACAGTTCGAGGGTATCGTCGCGAAGGGCTTTACGAGTGGCCGTAATATGGTCGCGAGGGTCGTCGAAGAGGCCAGGGGCGAAGATAATCCCGCGATGTTCGAAGGGGATATTTTTTCTGACGAGGAAGCGGAGTCGCTTCTCCGTCAGATATAAATCTATCGGGGGTTGGAGTCCCAGCACGCAGAGCGCATCGTTGGACGTGGTGCGGTACGCAGCGCATACTCTGAGAAGGGCAGTGCGCTGCGCACTTTGGAGAGTGGAAATGTGTTTTTGGGTGAGCTTGTGGGCCCAGCCAATCGCACCGTAGGAAATTATGGAAAGGAAGATGCTTTTGAATAGCAGAGATCGGGCACGGAAATCGTATCCCCATTTGGATCCCATTATGGAGCAGTGTCCACCTCCATCATCGCCTCCGCCGTGGGTGGAGACGCAGGGGCGGAGGTTGGGTGCGTGGCAGTGCCAGCCCCACTTGTCCCCGCCTCCGCCGGAGTGCCGGTGACTCCCTTGTCACCAGCCTTCCGACCTTTCCTCGCCGGCGGGGAGCCACATTTGCTCCCCACCTTGTGCCCGGCGGGCCTGCCCATCTCTGCACAGATGGGACAATTAGGCCTCGCCGAACACTCCTTGGCACGATGGCCCTCAGCGCCACACTTGTAGCACTGGCCACTGCGGTCCACCTCCGATGTGCATCGTTGCCGCACATGGCCGATGGCCAGGCAACGGAAGCACTGGAGAGGCCTTGTGGCCAGTGCCTCTACTCGGGCGGAGGACCATCCGACCCTCATCCTCCCTGCCCCGATGAGGGACCGCGCCGCCGCTGCGGGACACTGGACCCATATGGTGCCCAACCCGGCAGGCTGGGGCTACGTGCAACTGTCCTTGCACTTGATAATAATATTGATGAGTTTTGCTCATTTGGCCGTTGTGAAAAATTCTTCTGATATGTGGTATATGCTCCAGTGCTTCTTCGGGAGTCATGTCTTTCGCCGATTCCGGACATTTGATTTCTAGAATCGTATCGTCGTCTATCACTCCATCGGGTGTCGCACCCAGGTAGGTTATAACGGCATCGATGAAGAGGCCACACGGTTTAACCTTGACCTGGTACTCTTCTTCATATTGTCTGCGGGCGTTTGGCTCATTTGGCGTCCCGTAGAGCATGCTTCGAATGTATTTCCGGTCTGGGTAGAGCAAGTCCTTTACAACATTTTTCCTTCGTCTGATTTTCCTTAATTTGCATATTCTGCCAAAATTCGATGCAGTTAACATCGATTTTCGGTACACTCCCCACTCTTGGCTTAGCGCCTGATCGCGGGTGTTTATCTCTATTATGGCTCTATCCTGTTGCCATTGAAGAAGTGTATCTTTCAGCTTTTCGCGCTTTTGCAAATACGTTGCCACGTCTAGGTCCGGCTGTTGTGCGTTGGGGCCGTAATCCTGATCGCACGATTGTTTTTCCCACGATGATTTTGTCATTTGTTTATGCTTCGTTTTCCTCTGTGCTGCATCCTTCCGATGCTTTTCCATGTTTATTACGCATTTTGTCGGTTGTTTGCCCATTGTTATTGCTAGTCTACTAGCCACCTATCTCGTGTTGCAATGGACGACAGCAGCAGTGACTCTACCGTGGTATGAGCCCTTTCGTCCAAAGTTGATTCATTTCCCTCCGATGAATTTCGCAACGACGTTGTTGAAACACTCCGCAGCGTTGTTGTTCCACCCGTGGAGTAAACTTTTAGCATGGGTGAGGAGCGGATCCATCGCCAATTCGATGCTTTGGTAGATGCCCGTTGCTTGCAATGCCGGGACATAGTTTTCCTGGTCGGGTTTTGAATGTTTTGTGCAAAAGTATGCAAGTGCCTGGCACTCCTTGTGTTCTCTGAAGACGTGACTCGGCACATTTTCCAGATCTCTTTTTAAATTTGTTATCTGGACCGCTAATTCCACATTTTCCGCGGAGCGATACTGTGCTGCCTTCTGTATGGAAGTGCGCATACGTTGAATGTTTTTCTCTAATATACAGGGTGTCCCAAAATTCCTCCGACACCCGAAAATGGGAGGTTCCTTGGGTCATTTGAAGCGACATTTTCCTTTACAAAAATGGCGTCCGCGGCTTTGTTTAGGAGTTATTAACGAAAAATACGGACCAATCAGAGCGCGATCTAGACATGCGATGACACGTTCGGCTAAACGACAGTTGGCGCGTCGGGCCGACTGTGCTACTCGCGTCTAGGTCGCACTCTGATTGGTCCGTGTTTTTCGTTAATAACTCCTAAACAAAGCCGCGGACGCCATTTTTGTAAAGGAAAATGTCGCTTTAAATGACCCAAGGAACCTCCCATTTTCGGGTGTCGGAGGAATTTTGGGACACCCTGTATTTCGCAGGTCCTTGTGATAGCCTTTTGCGGCGGCGTCCCTCATCTTTTTGCAAAAATTGCGTAAAAGATGGTTCACACATTCATATTTCCTCACCTCCACCACATAATCGCGGTACGGATTGGTGTCCAAGATAGTGTTGTACACGCTGCTGTCACCATCGGCTACTAGGATGGAATAAATTAGGTCGTGCATTTCCACGCTGCGTTTAAATCCTTCGGCGATGACGGCGCTTTCCATGCCTGTCGAACTCCTGTTGCGACCCCAATTTTTGTAGCAACGATGCTCGCGTGCCTCTTCATTCTTCTCAGACGCTCTTTTGCAAGTGGCACAAAACTTGTTTTTTACAGCGATATGCAGGACTTTCTTTGTATAATATCCAACGATGACTCCACATCCTGATAGGGAATTGTAATCCCCGCCACGGTATGATCTCCTCATCCAGCTGTCATCTGCGACTACAGGAATCATTGGTATTCCATAGACCGGATGAACGTCGCCTCTTGCGATGGCCAATGCTTTTTCTTCTTCTCCAGCAGCTTTCATGTCTGTGGGAAAGTGACTGTAGCAAGTTACGTAAACACTGTTTATTGACGGATATTATACAAGAGACGATACGGTACACTGATTTACACGTATTTGATTGCGAGGACGACTACTTTACAACGACTATCGACGGATACTTGAACAATTACGACCTAGCAATTAACTCGACTGTGCTACGATTCGACTCGACTTTTTCGACTAATAATCCTCCTCGCCGCTCGCTCGTCCTGTTTTATACTGTCTGCCTTCTTTGTCTGTTCGCCCGGGCCAACGGTCGTTTGCCCTAGTCGCGTATCGTCTTCGCGTTTTTCTCCGCGATCGGCAAAACATTGCCGTTGTTGTGATCGCCCGTACAGCTGACTCGCGTGACACCCCGCGAAGGTGCTATACAGGGCAATGCCCGCTGCGAACAACATCTATCCCACATGTCTTCTAGTGCAGCCTTGTCGAATGCATCGATTATGTCCTGGTGACATTTCTGGAACTTCTTCTTCGACGTGCACGACACGTTCATCATGGACATCGTGTCTTCCAGTTGGTTATAGCCGCCTCCTGTTACCATTATTGCGGCAACTGCACTGTGGTCGAGAGTCATGACGGCATCGTTTTTTGAAACACATCATCGTATGGTTTCTTTGAATGCGCACTTCTGGCATTGTACTTGATAGGTTTTCTCGAAACCGATTTTCCAAAAGCCAATTATCTTGAAGTTTCCGATGCCATGACAACCCTGTGAAGAATGTTCTTCCAGCTTTATTATCTGGTCGAAAACATAAGAAAAATCGGCGATGCTAAGTTCGTCGTCAATTTTTTGTGCCTCCGGCTGAGGTGCGCTGTGTCCTTCCTCCGCTTGAGGTGCGCTGTGTCCTTCTTGGTCATTGACTTTGTTCATCCATATGACGTCTTCCATTTCTTCCATTTCAACTTCGGCTGATTCGGCCAACAGCTCTCCGGGAGTTTGTCTTCCGTACTCAAATTCTGTTGTTGTTTCGTTTGATCTGTCAGGAAATGAGGTATTTGCCTCGGTCGCGGTACCCTGAGTCGCCATTAAATTTCCTAAACTTTTTACCCGTTGTCTGTACGTATGGAAACAATAATTATGAACAAGTTCACAGAACAAAAACAAAATTAAAACAAAATTAAACGTATTCTCACAATGTGTATTGCCAATTAAAAATTATTTACTTTTCATTACTTCTTGGTTTCATTGACTTTATGGTGTCACTGTAGGATATGGAAGAGGATAGCGAGTAAGGAGAAAAGAAAAACTGTATTGCATGCTCTATTCTTTTAAATACCAATGCGATTAACACATTTATTAATAATTTATTAAATGATTATTTTTCTGATTAGGTATTCCTTGAGAACATATTTTCGAGATGGTTAGTTGTTCATTTAAACATATGCTATAGCGTATGTCGAATGTATGATAAATTATAAATTATGCTTCTCACATGTAGACTAAATACAGTAATGTCGCGATAGTTGCCGCAAGAGGTGTACACGATAGTTGCCGCAGTGCCTACCCATTCCACCAGCTGTCAATGCTGCGCCGGGCCGCAGGGCGGCGATGTTTGATGTCGGCTCGGGTATATCGGTGTGAACACCACTACATTGACACCATGAATCGAATTTTCAAACTGTTTAATTTTCATAATTTTTTTATGAGATTTTACTGGCTTATTCCTGGCATTTTTCTGATTAAAACAAGACCAAACACGATATAATTTCAATTTTATTTAGTGGTGTAATCGACGATGAAAGTTTCATTTGCAAGGAATAATAGTGTATAGGAAAGAGAGAGACGTGCATAGTCGTCGTCGCCAGCACATTTCAAAGGCTCGCCGGCAACTGTCCTTCCTTGCGCCCGAAACTTTGACTGTCTATTACGCAAGTAAATATCATCGGAATTATATCATGTTTGGTTTCATTTTGCATTAGAAAAATGCCACGAATATGATAATCGAAGTCTCATACAAAAATGATGAAAAATAAGGAAGTTGGCAATTTGGATTAGCTATGTTTACATTTCTCGGCGACGGACGCCTCTCGAGCTCGGCAGTCCTTTTCTACGTGACTGCGGTGCATAAATGTCCCTCGGCAAACCCGTGCTAAGGACCTATATGGATATTTTACTGTATGGGCCAAATTATATCGTGTTTGGTCTTGTTTTAATCAGAATAATGCCAGAAACAAGCCAGTAAAAGTCTCATGAAAAATAAAGCATTTTGAATTGGCATTACATTGTGAGAACACGTGGGCCTTTAAACTATGCCGGCGACGGCCGCACGCTGCGACAACGCGATCCGTGTTCGACTTTATTGAAGTCTCGCTCGGCGCGGTCGGCGCGGTAGACGCAGCAATAAATAAAAACCACCCCTAGTAGCACAAAATATTGTATACTGTTGCGGAATCGGTAAGAATCTCGCGGGCTGGATCTTTCCCAGTCGGTGGGATTACGGTCGAGGTGAGAATGGAGGGAAGTGAGAGAAATCGGATTAAAGCGACCACGTGGTGGTTTGTCTTTATTTGAAAGTCGCGTACTGACGAGAATTGACACTTAAATGTACTGTTGTTAAACTGCTCAATAAATCACTATTGTCAATGAGTTGGTCTGTAATATTTCGAAGAGATAATTACGACGGTCCACGGTCGTGGCGGAAACGCAAAAAGTTTAATTGGTCGCCCGTGTTGACAAAGGTGTCGATAGAATTTGATTGAGAGAGAGGCGGATTAGCCAGGTGCCGACCTGTGTCTCGGTAAGGGGTTTCCTCATTACGGGGCACACGTATGTGCTAACGCATTGTTTTGCCCTACTTTTAAGGCGCGTACGCGTTGATTCGAGGAACCCGCTAGTGTAGCTCTCGTGGTGGCCGATCCGCTGATCGGCGGGCGATTCAATTCTGAACATATACATATTCATATAATATTAAAAAGAGATTCAATCTTTTTTTAATATTCAAATATACATACAATATTTATTTCATATTACGAGAAAAATATTGTTTTCCGAGCATTAAATGAATCTTTATTTCATATTATGAAAAGAATATTTTGTTCTCATTATAAAATGAATCTTTATTTAATATTAGAAAGAGAATTTATTTTTTTTTAATGTACAGGAAACATTTTATGTTTATCATGGAAAAATATTATTATGTATTCCGGAATATGCTGGAAGACATACACACCTTTTATATTACAAATTAAGTATTGGTTGCAAATATAAAATAAATCGTCATTGAATATTGGAAGTAAAATTTTTACTTCCAATTTACTTTGAATTCGTGTGTGTCACTTAATCGACATACATTTATATTATAAGAACATTAATTAACTATGAGTCTGTTGCATACAAACTTTTAAATCTTACGTTTCAATCACATATTGTGTAAGACGTAAGAGCTACACGATTATTTTTCCTGCAACAACTTCGTCGCATTAATGTTCTTATAATATAAATGTATGTCGATTGAGTGACAAACACGAATTCAAAGTACATAAATTAAAAGTAAACATTTTACTTCATATCATATTTTGGAACAAATATTTTTCCATGATAATTCCTATTTTAAATATTTTTTTCATGGTATGAAATAAATATTATCTGTATATGAGGAAAAAATATTCTATTTCTAATATGAAATAAAGATTTATTTAATATTTAGGAAAAAATATTTTTCTCGTGTGACGTCCGTCACTCCATTCCCTCCTCATTTTGTGACACACGTGTTCACACATACACATTCAAAAAGCTATTTCTTAAACGACGCGTCATCAGACAGGAATTTCGTTGTGCTCCAATGATTTTGGGAAACAATAGGAAGCTGCTCACTCAAGCCTGCGATCCTATTGTTTCCCCCACAAGATCCACTGTCTGCTTACTCAAGCATGAGATTCCTTTGTTATTTCCCCCACAAGATCCACTGCCTGCTCACTCAAGCATGAGATTCCTTTGTTATTTCCCCCAAAAAATCCACCTGGCAGTAGCTCTATAAAAGCCAGAGTCAAAGAGCAGGAAGGCAGTTAGTATTCAGTCGAAGAGCAGCTTCCAATCAAACAAGTCACTTAGAATAGTCATTCGCAGTCAAGCAGTCGTTCATTCGCTCATCGAACAGTCGTGGAAGAAGTCATTCAGCATAAACCAATAGTTACGACGATTCAACCTCCTAAACGAAATAGTTCTCGTTGATGAAACGAATCGGGACGCTGTAAATTATTTATAGTTGGTCGCCGTAATCTGAGAGAACACCACCTTCTCCTAAAATTTCCTAACGAGTGACGTGTGCGCGAGTGCGTGTGTGTGTGTGTCGTGGGGTCGTGTCATCGGCGAGGTTGAGAGTTGCCCATCGGACCCCTTTAACCTTCTTCCTCTCGAACTAGGCGGACTTGGTCCAGCCATTCGAGCCAACGATCCAACCCTGAACTAGGCGGACTTGGTCTGGCCGTTCAGGCTCCTTCCACTTCACGGTCAGGCGGACTTGGTCCAGCCGTCCGGGATCCCTGAAGCTCTCTCTCTTTCTCCTTCTCCCTCTCTCTCTCTCTCTCTCTCTCTCTCGCTGGGAACGAACCCCCGCCGCGCAGCGTACCCCGCAGTAAAACGCCATAACAAATAGCTTTCGCGCTACTCTCCCATTCAACTTCCCCTTTCGCATCTATCAATCGCGTCATTATTCGACACTTTCTGTGATCCATCTCATTACCTCTCGAACCCAAATTTCGGGACGTAACACTCGTAACACGAAATAGATATTCCCTGCATATTTAAAAAAAAAATTTGTTACTTAATATAAAATAAATATTGTAGGAATTTTTGAAGATTAAAAAAAGATTGAATCTCTTTTTGATATTATACGAATATGTGTATAATATTTTGTGGTACTAGGGTCTACAAGATGCAAAAGGTTTCGTACCGATTGGTACATCCATCTCAGCGTAATCGGTGAATATACATAGAAAAAAAGCGAAAAAAAGGCTCATGCAGGTCGAATTAAAATTAAAAACTCTATAAATCTTTGCCGAAGAGAATGATGACTCTTATTAAATGTAAAGGAGGAGCCACAATTAAATATTATAAAACGTCACCTACCTTTTGCGATACTTCCTATTCATTGACAAGCGCCGTGTCGATAACGCCTTTCTCTTGTTCATATGTTTCTTCTTCAGGCAGTGATTGATTTCGTCCTCGGCTCCTTGCTCCATGGTCACGGGAGATGAGGAATCTCACAAAATAACACCCATACAATTCACCACAATTCGCGGAAACTGCACGAAAAATTCGCGAACTGTCTTCACCGTAGCAGCAATGACAAATTGACTTGTCAAAGCGGTTGCGCGGTCTTGTCAAATCTTCCCAACTTCGAGGTTAGAAATTTGACGCGGTCCGATGACACTTGAAGTGTCGTTCGATTATTAGTGCAATTGTTTAGTTGAACAAAAAGACGATCGTGGCTCAGTGCCAGTGTTGCCAGATCTACTGCCATGAGCACACTTCAGCGCCCCCTCCCCCACCCCCAATAAGACCGTTAACTGGTAACGTGTCGCGCCGCGTGGTGCGGGTGAGAGAGGGTACCTGTATTTCCCGCCATTATCTCGATCTGACAACACTGTCCAGTGCTACTCGGCGGGACGCAAGTGCTCGAGCACGATCGCCAGTAACGAAAAAACATTCGAAGAGGAGATACAGTAAGTACCTTGATATAAGCATCTTGAAATTGTCAATTGTTTTCCTACAGTTTTCTATTTTTCTGTTATTCTTTCTATTTCCTGTTATTTTCCTACAGTTTTCTTTCATTTTGAACAGGTTGTTCATTTTTATTCCGCCCTGTTTCATTATGTTGTGCAGCTTTTTTTACACGATCCGTATTCAAGAATTCACACTACAGAAAGACAACCACGTGCATCTGATCTTGTAACTTTCACTAAGTATCCCTTCTCGCTGTTCATTTGTAGGACTGAAATAAATTTGTAATTTCATTTCGTTTTTTATTTCAACAATGGATTCTAAAGAAAGAGTTTTTACATTTCTATTCAACTCAGAAGATTGCAAAATAAGATACGCGTCGTCATCTTGTTACACTGTGAATGCTGGAATATGCACTGTGTAAAAAAAGACTGAACAATATAAAGAAACTGGGCGGAATAAAAATGAACAACCGGTTAAAAAAGAAAGGTCTTCACAGTAAATTCAAATACGAGACAAATATTAATTATTATGATATTGTAATAATTTTTATAATTGTTTTCAGATGGCGGACAAAATGGAAAACCACGTGCCAAAACCGACATTGTCACCCCGCCGAACGCTATCGCGCTCACCTCGCCGATCGCTATCACGCTCACCTCGCCGATCGCGGTCGCGCTCACCCCGGCGATCGCGGTCGCGGAGGCATCGCCGATCGCGGTCGCGGAGGCATCGCCGATCGCGGTCGCGGAGGCATCGCCGATCGCGACCTCGTTCATCGTCGCGGGGTCGGCCGGAACGATCTTCCTCGCAGCGGTCGCCGTCACGTAATTCGCCAACGTCCCGCTTGGCGATCACAGGGTCGCCAAGCAGAACCAACGCTATCATGGTGGCGCATATGAAGGCAGTACGTATTTCATAAATTTTTATATTTTCTATTTCAAAAATTTAATATTGCTTCAAAAGGAATAAAAAATTGTATGTTCTTCGTTTTTAATTACAGACGAATAAAATGAAAAAACAAATGAAAAATTTGAAATATGGGCTGAATGCTGCGGGACGTGAAGGTGGACGATGGCGAGGAGGTGGAAGAGGGCGAGGAGGTGGTCGAGGCGGAGGACCGGGTCACCATCCAAAAAAAAAAACGATTATACAGAATGTATATTGATTTATGGATGTGTGTGTGTGAGAGAGAGAGAGAGAATGGGTGAGTGAGTGAACAAAATTTTTAAAAAATATGTATGAGGTTTTCAAAATAAATGTCACAATAATTTGGAAATATTTTGCCAATCTTTATTATTTATTCCGAGTCTTATAATGTATAATACTCGCGCCTAGGTCCTCCAGACCAGTGATAGGATTGTTGGCGCTTTTCACGCGCATGCGCGTCGATTCTAGCCTCAGACGGCCTCAGTCAAGTACGAAGATCGGGTACCTTGGCCGCCACGCTAATTTCAAGTATCATAAACCCCCACTATTCGCCTCCCAATAGTTCCCCACTGTTGGACGCAGACGTAGACACGGCCCTGACGAAACTCGCGCATGCGCGTAGAAAGCGCCAATAATCCCATCACTGCTCCAGACGGGTTGCTCTGGCAGGCGGCGCACAGTGACTTACTGTGTCTCTGTGCTGCCATCCAGCGGTTCTGCTCGGTAATCGGCGCGCGCTAGTCAGACCGAATAATATCGATCGAAAGATACCACATATATACCTTTCTTCTTTATATAGATACCTTACATTTACATATAATGCGTATACTAATTTATATACTTCTAGTTTTTAGTAAACTAGTTTTTATTTGTACGAATTAATTTTTTATTCACAAATATTGGCGCTTCTCCTGGTAATAGTCCGCGCCTTCCAGGTTGGAAATCGCTGACCTAACGCACGAAAATGCATACATTGACTTCATCGCGCATTCACTGTGGCACACACACACACACACACACACACACACACACATATATATATATATATATATATATGTGTGTGTGTGTGTATATATATATATATATATATATATATATATATCAACCTAACGCTTCAGTTTAGTTTATCCGTAACAATGCGTTAGCCCTCCTGACCAGGCGCCATCTCTTCTGAACTAACTGAACTAAAATTGGTTCTAGACTTGCTCTAGACTCTGTCTGTATGGACGAAATATGGGGAAGTTGAATGCAATCACGGGAAACCATTGTTTGTAGTTATACAAGTATGTTACGAGCTGTGTGAGTGCTCATTGTAAAGAGGAAGGTTGATCCCGCTTCGCTCTGGTCATGATTTATGTCGGAAAAATCGTTTTGTATTAGAAAAGTACATAGGAACCTCAGGGTGATCGTCTCGATTTTTTCCCCTACTTTGGACGCTCATATTATTAAATATAAACATAATCTCTTTAAATCATGACCAGAGCGAAGCGGGATCAACCTTCCTCTTTACAATGAGCACTCACACAGCTCGTAACATGCTTGTATAACTACAAACAATGGTTTCCCGCAAACATTGTTTTTACTTGTTTTTCTAGTAATATTCTAGTAAGATCCATGGGTACCGTACCCCCTTAAGTGATAGGAATAGGGAGTATAGCAATAGAGAATATAGAAATAGAATGCGTGAAAAAGACAGAAGCGATACGAGTAGGTAATATACGCGGGTTCTAAATACTAGTTATCATTGTGGGTAGATTCCTACCTTACCGGCATTTTAGCTTATAGCGCGAGCATATTTTTGCGGGGTGAGGGGGATTAGCTTAGAACACAACCATATTTTGCGGGGTGCGGGGTGAGGGGGATTACCTTATAACGCGACCGTATTTTGCAGGGGGAAGGGGGGGGGTAATTTTTAGTTTTCCTGGTATTGACCAGTTCCAGGTATTGCGTACGTTTATAATAATACATCCTGTCGATGGCGCGATATCGGATCACCCAGCTTATCATTTTTAAATGTTTATAATAATACATCCTGTCGACGGCGCGATTTCTCACATCATTTTTTAAATAAACATCCTTTGACCCAGATCTCTGTTCTCACTGACCGGGGGGGAGGGGGGATTTTTAGTTTTCCTGGTATTGCATCGAAGATCAATTTCCTGGTATTGCGTATGTTTATAATATACGGCGGGCGTCGTGATCGCATCTCTGTTCTCGCCCAGCTTATTGTTTTTTAAATAAACATTCTTTGGCTCTCTCCTTATCGTTTCTCTCCTCGTCTCGTTCGTAACAGCAACACGGCGGAGTCGCGATATCTGACGACATCTGTTTTGTCTTTTCATTATCGTTTCTTTGGTGGGAGGGGAGGAGGGTGGAAGGTATCAATGAATAAATAGGGCACGGTGGACCGCGAACGCGGTCATACGGGTCGTGAACGTTTACCGCGCTAAAGTTATTCGAATTCGCAATTATAAATGGCCGCTCCAACGTTGAAAAATTTAGCTTGGGCTCACGTTATAAATTCATATTTGAGCGATCATTTCTCCATCGAGCAGAAATCGATGGTGGAACGTTTAATGCGAAACGACGCAACGAGTCGTGTATGTTTCGCTTACACGAAAAGATTTAGCCAAGTTGTTGCGCAATGGCCGGCTATCGATTCTCCATCCGCGATATTTGACATCATCGAAACGGGCGAACGTCGCATCGTTGGTTGCGAAGTATAATTATATTTTGATAACTTTTTCGGTGCCGAGTTGACCAAGCCTCGAGACACATCGAGTTTTTCGATCAGTTCTCACGATTAGCGCGATACAAAGTGCCATCGTCCGGGGACGGTTCTGTTTACTCTCATTTTTGAGAACTTTTCCGGTGTCGAGTTGTTCAAGTCTCGAGACACATCGGATTTTCGACCAGTTCTCACGATTGGCACGGTCCAAAGTGCCATCGTCCGGGGACGGTTCTGTTCACTCTCAAGCGTCCCTATTCAGGGCGACCAGGTCATACCATAAATCCTTCCAATCTTAAGTATCGTCTCGACATCGGTCGAGGATTTGTTTAAAATACGTTGACGCTACATGGATCCCACGATTAGCGTCGATTAATACGTATACATTCGTGAACGGAGATTTCAAGGAGCGTCTTGAGGGAGAGATTTCACCCCCATTTTTCCGGGGAGGGGATACATGCATAAAAGAACAGGGTGCAGTCGACACTGCACTCAATTTCAAAATGTTCGTTGACGTAACTACGAAGAAAGAGTTCGTGGTGGACGAGAAGATGCCGCTGTCCGAGGCGATGGAAAAATTGGTAAGTACAAAAGAAGTATTACATGTAATGTATTATATTATTTATTGTTATTGATAAATATTGTTACAAATATTTTATTTTTCAACAGACATTTAACTCTCCAGAGGAGAGGGCGGCGTTTATACGCGGATGGCGGTACGCGATGCGGAGGTACCACATCGCCGTAGAGGAATGGGACGAGGAGTATGCCGCGGCGATTAAGACGCTGTTCGTTGATACTGTGAGTATAATTAAAAATAATTTTAAAAATAATTTTATATATTCATTTATTAATTTAAAAATAATAATACTTAATAACATTTTTTTTGTTTGTTTACAGGCTCAACAATGAAGACAGTATTATATATATATAATATATAATCTATAGATTTTTAAATTTTGTATTCTTTTTAATAAAAACTTATATTCATTATTTTACGTTTTAGTTTTTTTCAAATTTCATTATCACGTTCGGGCGACGATTCTTTCGCGATTCCACAGATATCCACACCACGAGGGTTTGGCGGAATCGTATCCGGATCGACTCCGATCGGCACGTTGCCGCAGTCCAGCCCGCGGACGTATCCGCAGGATCTCGACCAGGAGCCATGTTCCTCCATGGGGTCATCATCATTTTCCCATTGGCACAGACGAACACGGCACTCGAAACATTCGACGCAGTCCTCGTCATCCAGATAGAAAAATCCTGCGGCGGCGAGTTTCTCCGGCTGAACGACGTGTGAGTAACGCCAATCGCGAAAACTCTCAAATCTGTCGCGTTCGAGACGGTAATCGGGTGGTGGTGGTGGTGTTGCGTGATCGGCTGTTGCGACGGTTCCCTCGGATTTCGCGATCATTTTTATATTCTGTGTGTAAAAAATCAAAACGTAAAAGGAGGTGTCGCGTTTATGATTTTGACGGGGAAAATTTAAAGACGCGTTTTTATAACTGGCCCGTGATTTTATAATCGTTAAGCCATGCTAGAAATGTTTGCACTTCGCGTAGACAACAATGATAGGGGTTCGTTTTAACGTTTCTCGTCGGCTGCCAACAATGAAGTCTACACGGTTCGGCATTTTCGTACACGGGATCTTGAACTAGCACGTCGTATTTCGGACAGTTGAAATCTTCCAAATTTATCGAGTTTATTCGCATTTTTCGAAGGATGTCTCTCTCGAAACATCCACCTTTGTAGGCTACGACGGGATTCGCGTAATCGCGCACAAAATTTCGTATAACTTCGACTACGTCGCGCTGTTGGTATTTTTCATAGCCGAAATCTTTAAATGGAATCCCGTGCACGAAATTGCTGACATACCAGGCAGACTTTTTGTCAGCGTCGGATAAACAACGAAAGTTTTTTCCCAAGCGAAATTCGGAGAGTTCGAACGAGCCGTCGCGACCGATTATGGCTAATTCTTTAAATATAAATTTTTTTTCAACAACAAATCCGTCCGCGTCAATGATGTGAGTAATTCGATCCATCTAAATAAATAAAGTTTTCACTGGATTTTTTGCATCGTTTTATTAAATTTTTTATCATACTTACCGTTAAAGAATGCGTGACCGGTCGAACGATTAAGATTATACACGCGATATAACTTTAGGATAGCGACTGTGATTGTTAGCGTTTGCGACAATCAATTTATACTTATACCCCCACCCTCATTCTATTGAGAGAGGGGATAATATTATTAATTTATTTGTGCGTGTGCATATATGTATGTAAAATTATTTCCAGAAGATATTTTAAAAAATAAAATTAATCTAGAATATCTCTTTTGTATTTTATTACAAATTCCTTTATAATTCGTATTAATATATTTGTTACGGATTAGAAGGGGTGAAAACAAGTCACTTCACTTAGAACTAAACTTTATTTCCCCAACTAGGGTGCGTTTGAATTGTAACGGAAACTATGTACAATGTTATGTTTTATCTGGCCAAAACACAAGCTCGTTTTGGCTAGATACGGATAATAAAGAGATTTGAGAACAAGGGGAGAACAAGATGAGTTTTCCCTTGAGAAATATTCACTTGTAGAAGTAGTGAATCCCGAGAATTGAATCTACTAACTCGCGAAAACCGGTCAAGCGACGCACGACGTTTTCTGAAGAAACGAGTTAGAACGACTAACGTACGTTGAGATCGGAGTCGAACAGCTGGCAGTTTACCGTCACCGTCGAACTATTGATTGGCGGATCGATAGAGCGATCCGCCAATAGTAATCCCAATTTTGGGTCGATAATCGATTGTAATCGACGTCCGACGGTGCTGGCATAAGCTACTGCGAGCTGCTTATCGACTCTCGATCTCGCTGTTACGCGTGAATCCGCCAATAGCGCGGCGGCGCAGTAAGTCGGCGCGTTCACGCTGCCGACACGCTCAGCCAATCCCAAACATTCCGCCCGCCTCGTCAGTCATTGACGAAATTGTACGAAATGATTAGCCAATCAGGTGGGCGATAACGTACGTGATGTGAGGAATTGCTGAATGGGTCGACAACGTGCTGCGTAGTACCTAAAAGAAACTACCAGTAACAGTGATTACAAGTGAATTCCGTGATAGTGAAATGAAGAGATGATCCGCGTGATTACAATTTAGATGAACGAAGTGATACCGAGGTGAGTGAAGGAACACTTCGTTTGATGATTTCCGAGAAAAGTGAACCGTGTAGGTGATCCACTAAGAAAATAGCTTAACCTAAATTACGCTTTTAGGTATGAATCGAAGAACCGCGTGTGACTCCAGCCTCAGGAGTTCCACCAGTATCCTTCTCCTCGTCTTCAGGCGACAACCGAGTGATAGACTTGGCCACTGATCGACGAAATGGCGACGACAAGATGCGCACGGTTGCGACGAGAACCCGATGCCATCGAGGTACCCTGGATACTGGTGGCTCCTCGAGGTTGGGTTCTGAAACAGCGGTGAGATATTCTCCGATTGAGAAGTGCCCCAGTGTCAGAGCTGCAGGATCCTCAGGGTCGTCTGTCAAAACACATCTGAATTTTGTGAGACGGCAAGCTTCGATGCCAGTCAGGAGCGTGGTCAGCTCCTCGAAGGACCGTAACTGCTCTCCGAAGATCCTGCGTAGGTGATGCTTAGCTACGTTCACAGCAGCTTTCCAGATTTCTTTGAAGTGTGAAGAGGTAGGCTGTTTAGATTTCCAAGAGTTGCCTTCCTTGGAGTTCCGCTGACCACGATCCTGCCTGGATCGAAGGTGCCTCATAATAGTCTCCGAATCTGTAATACCAGACGTGATTAGAATTAACTGAAGTTTTTCCAAATTTAGGTTGGGCAGTTTGCCCTTCCCAGATTATACAGACGGTGCTAAAGTCGATACAGGATTTCACCGACTGAAGACCGCTGAGGATCCAGCGCTCATGGAGCAGCGCTGCCAAAAGAGGTTGTGTCCCCCCGTGCAGGCATCGGTTGTGGGCAGCTTCGACCCACAACTTAGCCCGAGGGTATACATACAGTAGATATGTTCCGCCGAGCGCAATGAGCTCGGGGAACCCAGAGTTCCAGCGAGAAGGAGATGCAATGATCTGACAGCAGTCAGATGAAGAGAGCCCGTGGTTGTTGAAGACGCAGCGAAGCATGGGCAGGTCCCATTCGCCGACTCCTTTCTGCTCCGAGGTGGATTGAAAATCCAGTAGATCCCTGGATTCGGCTGTCCACGTGCCACGTGAAAAGCCGCCCGCCATCAGGATCCAGCGTCCCAATGAACGACTGAGTAGATTTGTTCCACCGAGCCCAGAGAGCTCGGGGAACCCAGAGTTCCAGCGAGAAGGAGAAGCGATGGGCTGACAGCAGTCAGATGAAGAGGGCCCGTGGTTGTCGAAGACGCAGCGACACATGGGCAGGTCCCATTCGCCGACTCCTTTCAGCTCCGAGGGGAGTGAAAATCCAGTTGATTCCTGGATTCGGTTGTCCACGTGCCACGTGGAAAGCCGCCCGCCATGAGGATCCAGCACCCCAATGGAAGTCCAAGTAGATATGTTCCGCCGAGCACTGAGAGCTCGGGGAACCCAGAGATCCGTAGAGAGGATGCCGATGTGGTCTGACAGCGGTCAGAGAGAGAAACCTCGTTGTCGTAGACGCAGCGAAGATTCCGGGTGTCGAAAGTCCCCGTGTCACGTGGAAGGTCGCCCGCCTTGAGGATGCAGCATCCCCATGGTAGCCCGAGAAGATATGTTCCGCCGAGCACTGAGAGCCCGGGGAACCCAGAGGTCCAGAGAGAAAGAGAAGCGGTGACCTGACAACAGTAAGACAGCGCGTACCCGTTGATGCTGAAGATGCAGTGAAGGACGAGAGTATCCCATCCGCCAACTTCCTTCAGCTCGGAGGTGGAGTGACCATCCAGAAGATTCCTGGAGCAGGATGTCCACGTGCACCGTGGAAACTCGCTTGTCTGGTGGATCCAGTTCTCCGATGGAAGCCCGAGTAGACATGTTCCGCCGAGCACTGACAGCTCGGGGAACCCAGAAATCCAGAAAAAATAAGAAGCGATGATTTGACAGCAGTCAGTTTAGAAGAGATCCAGCTGTCGAAGACGAAGCGAAGATTCCGGAAGTAGGAAATCCACGTGCCACGTGGAAGGCCGCCCGTCATGAGGATCCAGCACCCCCATGGATGCCCGAGTAGATATGTTCCGCCGAGCACTGAGGGCTCGGGGAACCCAGAGTTCCAATCAAGTGGATTGGAATCGGATTTCAACGTGCAACGTGGAAAGCCGCCCGCCATGAGGATCCAGTACCCCCATGGATGTCCGAGTAGATACGTTCCGCCGAGCACTGAGAGCTCGGGGAACCCGAAGTTCCAATCAAGTGGATTGGAGTTGGATGTCCACGTGCAACGTGGAAAGCCGCTCGCCATGAAGATCCAGTACCCCCATGGACGACTGAGTAGAGATGTTCCACCGAGCACAGAGAGCTCGGGGAACCCAAAGATCTGGAGAGAGAGAGAAGCGTCGACCTGACAGCAGTCAGAGAGAGAGACCCAGTTGGTGCCGAAGAAACCTTGAAGTAGGGGAGTGTCCCCTCCTCTAATTCCTTTCAGCTCGGAAGTGTAGAGGTCGTCCAGCAGACTCCTGAAGTTGAATTTCCACGTGCGACGTGGAAAGCCGCCCGCCTTGAGGAGCTCTCGAAGTTCCTGCAACCTAGGTCCCGCCTCAGGAGGTGTGTCCACTCCGGGATGATGGTCAGCCAAGTAGCTGACTCTCCTAATGCGGAAGTCCACTGGGCGGAGGGGCTCCTCCACCTTGGCGAGGTGACATCTGGGTGCCAGGTAAGGTGCACAAACTGGACCGCAAGTGACGGTGCTCAGTTCGTTTTCACCGAATTTAATTTCTTTCGCAGATCTCCATCCGACTTGCTGCTCGTTTTTTCCATCAGGATGACCGAGTATCGGCTGATGCATCCTGTCGGTCTGTGTCTTAGATTGGGCTTGCTCCCAAGGCAGAAGATTGACGTAGATGTTGTCCAGTTCCGCCCAAGCGACTTGGAAGTCGGTTGTGTTTGTCACAACGTTCTTGAAGTGGTTGACAGCTTCGCCTTTCAAACTCTCCTTCAAGTAAAGAAGACGTTCTGGTGGGGACAACGATGGGTCGTTGACGACGAGATCTGTAAACAAGTCTCGAAAGGACGGCCAGTCTTTGTCATTGCCCTCGAACGTGGGCAGAGACAATGTTGGCAACAAAGAGCGTGACCTCTGAGAGTGAGTCTCGATGGCCGTTGCATTTGAAGTCGACGGTTTTGTAACGGTCGCGTCGGCTTCGTGTTCGGCGATCATGTCGAGTAAAGAACCGGCCTGCTCACAGTAGCTCATCTGCGTTTCTTCGAATTCTTCGTCATCCACGTTGTAACTCTCCATCAACTTTGCGTCCTTTCTAGCGGCGGTTCTAATGGCCGAATCGCCCTTATAGTATGCAGCCCAGAGTTGTTCGATGAAAGCGTGGGAGCTACGAAGAATTTCGAGAGAGATGTTGCCCTTGTATCGAGTCTTCAGGATGTCCGCGACCCGAGAGATGCGTTGCGCGAGAAGCCGTTGTTTAACGATGAGGTCAGCCATTGTTGCCAGTATGAGGTCGAAGCACTAAACGGTTCGAATAAAGTAACTGTTCACTTTTTCAAAAGCGAGACGGTTGCGATGCACTAACTTTCTTTACTTTCCAGTGAACTGCAGCACTGGATCCGGCTCGAAGGACCAAATGTTACGGATTAGAAGGGGTGAAAACAAGTCACTTCAGTTAGAACTAAACTTTATTTCCCCAACTAGGGTGCGTTTGAATTGTAACGGAAACTATGTACAATGTTATGTTTTATCTGGCCAAAACACAAGCTCGTTTTGGCTAGATACGGATAATAAAGAGATTTGAGAACAAGGGGAGAACAAGATGAGTTTTCCCTTGAGAAATATTCACTTGTAGAAGTAGTGAATCCCGAGAATTGAATCTACTAACTCGTGAAAACCGGTCAAGCGACGCACGACGTTTTCTGAAGAAACGAGTTAGAACGACTAACGTACGTTGAGATCGGAGTCGAACAGCTGGCAGTTTACCGTCACCGTCGAACTATTGATTGGCGGATCGATAGAGCGATCCGCCAATAGTAATCCCAATTTTGGATCGATAATCGATTGTAATCGACGTCCGACGGTGCTGGCATAAGCTACTGCGAGCTGCTTATCGACTCTCGATCTCGCTGTTACGCGTGAATCCGCCAATAGCGCGGCGGCGCAGTAAGTCGGCGCGTTCACGCTGCCGACACGCTCAGCCAATCCCAAACAATATTATTAGTTTAGTATGTATTTATGTACGTGTAAATTATTTTGAGGTATTTTTTAAAAATAAAATTATTTCATAAATATTTTTCTCATATTTATTGCAAATTCCTTCCTTACAATCCCTTTCTTACAATTCCTACAGAACAAGAATGTAATTAAAGTAGAGAAATGATAAAGTATATATTTTTATCGGTATAAGCGGTTTAAGTAATTTTTCTAACAATATTCGTCAATGGACTGTACTCCACGATGCGGTCGTGTATCATCAAGCAGTAGGCTGTTGTCGATGGGGGGACGTCGGTTCGACATTCGAATTCGATTCGCATGTCGACCGTAGCATTTTTTAGCGCTTCATTTTGTCGAGAAATCCGTGACGTTGAGTAGCGCTTCGCCGTTTCCGTAGTACGATTCTTGGAATTTTGCATACATGTCGTGGAGCAACGCGTATTTACCTTTCTCGAAATCGATATATAAATCATCGTACGGATAGGTTTCCGAATTCAAGTAAAGCCGAATATTTGTCAATGCGCAATGATCGAATCGCGTAGCCGTTTTCGCCAAGTTATTCTTTCGATTGGTTTGCAAAGCGAATATCACGTATTGCGGTTTTTCAATTTGCTGAGACGTTTTTATCGCCCATGTATGCTTGGTAGTCGTCTGTAGTAGAGGATATTCGTACAGATCCCACGATCGAAAACTCATGCCAATCGGTTTATCGCTGTCTAAAATATGTAACATCGACAGCTTGTGTATTTCTTCCAATGCGACGTGTGGCATTCGCCATTGAATTTTGTACAGATCCAGAATAGGTTTCGCGTTCTCGGAAGGACTGTACAACGCGTTCACGTCGGTACGCGAGCGAATCAAAATCAATTCGTGTCGAGCATTTATCACAACGCGTTTGTAGTCTCCGCAGAAGCCTAATAAAACGCTCATAGGCACGCAAAAATTGAAATGTATCGCAGCCGTGTTCGTTGCAGTCAGTCTCCGTCGATCATCGCTATACAGTGCAACGTTGCCCCGTGCGAACGACTTTTTATGGCCGTCGAACAGGGTCAACCCCGGGGATTTACGGGCTCTGAGGCCGGGCCGTGCGCGGCCGCGCGGGCACGGTCCCCTCGGGACAAAGTGCTTCTCCGGGGAGGCTCAATCGAGACGCAAAAATTCGAGTTCGGGCGCCAGGTACTCGGGAGTACCGCACGAATTGCAACAGAGCACCGGGATTCGGGGAAACCGAATCCGAAGGGAGCCTCCGCGGAGCGCGAACGAAAGAATGACGCGAACGGCCAGGAATTCGGACACAGGGAATAACGGGGACTACCCTCGCGACAGGGTGGATCACGCAGGTCGACAGTAAGCAAGACGAAATAGGCTCGAAGTCATTTATTGAACTTTGTTCAACGTCCGGATTTACAGGTGGGCGGCCACGTGGCCGCGAACCGGGAGCCCGCGCTCCTTATACACTTTGTCGACGGATGTTCGGTCGCGGAGCGCGTTCGTCGTTCTGTACCGTCCGCGAAATTGCAGGTGGTCGGGATTTTATGCGCCTCCGCTGAGGCGGAATTTCGCGAAACACAGGTGGACGGCGCGACGGATTTTCGTGACTGTCGCGGGAATTTCACGTCCGATCGCCGACGGGAATCGACTCGCCACGCGCGCTGAATAATCCGCCTCCGCGCGTTCGCGTGCGAATTTCGACGCCCGGCCGCGGTTCGCGATTCGGTAATTATTTCGCGACGCTATTCAATTTCCGACGCGACTCCTGAGGAAGACTTCTTATTCGCGGAGGGAAACGATGCTTTTGCTCAAAGCGTCCTCAAGACGGACGCGAGCCGAAATTCGAGGACGAGGCGAATCCGCGTCGTCCTCACACCAAAATGGACGAGCCAACGCTAACGCGAGATCGGGGAATCACAGATCGACTTACCGTGGATGACTTTCTAGGCTCCGCCTGTCTCGCCTCCGAACTTTGGACCGGATTGTAATTTCGGGAACCAAAACCCACTCGCGACTTTTACTTCGGGAATCGGAACCGGGACTTCGGAATTTCGGAACTACTTTTGGCGTGCTTGCCTTTCGGAATTCAGTGCGACAGTGATTTCGCGATGCGCGTCGATCGAGAGCTTCGATTCTCGCTCTCCCCCCACTCTATCGGCCCTACCGAATTCCCGATTGGCGCTCCTCGCTTCGCGACTAGAAGATCGCAGGATCGTATCCTCGGGCAGGTCCTCGGGCCCCAGACCTGTAATTCTCGCCAAATGTTCGCCTTTTTCGACGAACGGGGAAGAGCCATTCTTCCCCCTTGGAATTCTTCAAGCCACCCCCGCCGGGATTCAGTGCGAACGGGGTGAGACGACGGCCGGACCACCCATGTACGATGATTAACCTGAATCTCTTAGTCCCGGTACGTCGTCTCCGTGGGTCGAGATTTCCTCCAATGGTACAAGTACTGGATTTTCGCCAATTAGTGGCCAATGGTTTTCCCGGGACGATCCTTGAGCGGGCGCCTTTCGGTATTTCTTCTCGGCCAATCGTGCCCTCGGCACGTCCCTGAAACGTTGCCGTACTCGGCACGCACGATAGATGGCGTTAGTCGCGTGAATATTTTCGGAAGTCTTTCCTTCAGGAGCGCTCTTGTGTCGACGAGTGGTTTCGTGCCCGTTTGAGGTCGGTCCGGTCCCTTATTAACGGTTATGTAACCGTTTTTATAAAACGGGGTGACGTCGCAAACCTGCAACGTCACAACAGCCAGCCGGCGTTGGACAATGCATCGCTTCTCGTTCTGGACAGACTCACGTAATTCTTGAGAGTTGTCGTCGCACCGGGATTTCTGGACCGATCGATTTCCACTCCGTTCAATTCGTAGCGTATTTCCTCGAACATAAACGCAACGGCATTGTTCTCGAGAGTTGCCGTATCGATGCGTGATTCTCCTACTGCTCCAGCGGCTAATTGAAATTGTCCCGGCAAACTAAGTTTTCCCTCAACGTATAGGAAGCTTTTACACGGGAGCGTGTACAGGTCTTGTTGTTGAATGGGTATCCTTATCTCATCGCTGTTTTCGAACGTCGTGTTGGCATACGGATTGTACGTGTGCAGTTCAATCTTCGTTATGCGATTGTCGAAGATCGGCGCTTTGGAGATGTTCAAAATATCGTCGGACATGATTTTTCCGTTCACTTTTTAACAATAAATCCCAAAGATCGTAGATACTTGACGTTTTCCGCGGTTAATTTCTTACGAATCGATGACTTTACGTTCTTCTCTGCGGTTATTTTCTTGCGAATCAATGTGTTGCTGTTGCTGTTGTTGCTGTTGCTTTTGCTGCTGGTGTTGTTGTTGTTGTTGTTGTTGTTGTTCAACGTATAGAATGCCGTATTGTTATGAATTAGCATTGCTTCGTCGCGCATGCAGTCGCACCGTGATTTCTTCACCTCGAAAATCGATCAATCGTCCCGATTGATCAACTATGCGGATCGTTAAATCGTCAATTACTCGTGCAATGATCGGAAGGTAAATGACTTGCGCGGGCGTTTCCGACAATTTATACCCTGGTGGTACCTGAGGCGCGAATTCGTGTATCGTGTGAACGAGTTTACCGTTGTCGTACGATCCGGTGGTTACGTTGCATTCCACTCGTACGATATTCACGCTGATGATGTTCACAGGCGCGTTCGACGTATGCCACGCGTTCGGCGGTAAAACGCGATTCATGGAAAATCCGAGGATCGATCCCACGTTGCAAGGCTTTGCAAAGTTTATTCAATACTTGCTTATAATTTCACTTTTCATGGTGTTGGTGTTCGCTCGTAAGATCAGAGGATATTCGATATCGGAGGTGATGGACGACTCGTCAACATTTTTTGGAGGATATCGCGCGCATATTTCGCGTCTCAGGTACGCGTTTATCGCCTCCAATTCGTACGAACCGTCCGGTATGACGATCTCCTCGTCTTTTTCGCCGAAATAGAATCGATTGTTTCCGATGTTGGCGCTGATGTTCGGTATCGTGTAATAAGTTTGCAAATCGAGCAACCCCAGCTCGTATTCGCCATTGCTCAGATCTATGGGTGGAAAGTGCTTGGACGACAGTACGCTGCTTCTTCCCGACAACGTGAACGTAAATGAATTTTTCGAATGCATCGTACAGAGAGAGAGAGAGAGAGAGAGAGAGAGAGAGAGAGAGAATTTATAACGTGGTTTCTCGGAGAAACTTCGCACACAATTGTCCACACACGCTTTCGTCGTAGTTTTGAAAACGTTCGTGGTTATACAAGATGGTCGCGTTCGCACCGAAATAGCGAATCAACTCGATCGGCGGTCGAAGATTTCCAAAACTATCAAAATATTTGATACGCGAGCCGTGTTTTATATAGGCGACCCAGTGTGTCCCCGGCCCACGACTATTATCTAGATTGACTATACCTCGCTCGTTTATCCACGCGCGCGGCGGCAAATCGTCACGCATAAAAACTCCGCGAAAGTATGGTAATCCTTTACAGATGCCGATCAATTCGACACCTGTCGTCGTGTTGTCTTTCTTCGTTGTTTTTTTTCTTCTCTCCCACCCTTCAAACCTTTCCCATGCTTATACGGTGCGAGACGTAACCCGCGACCCTCCATGACTTGATTGTGTCGCTCCGCTTCTTGCAATTGTTTCTTCGCAGCTTTTGCATCGTTTATAACTTTGACTACTCCCGCGGCACCACCCGTCAATGCTCCTATGGCCGACAAAGCAGGCAACAACAACGGCAGAAAACCACCGCGTTTGGCGATCGGAAGAATTCGTTTTCCCGTTTTCTTTTTTCTCTTTTCACCTTTTTTCTTTATCAAACCCATGCCCAATTTCGTTTTAGCTTTCATGGCTGCCAACACTGCAGCCGCGGACACTTTCTCTCCCAACGCAGCGTCTCCGGACGTTAGTCGATGCAGCGCTCGATCCGCCAAAACGCGATCGGGGCCGCAGAATTGATAACCAGGTATATGCAATTCGAACGGTAACGCGTTTATAGCTCTGTTTAAAATCCCCTTACCCGTATGCGGACCGAGACGTCGTCGCGAACGATGATTCGCGAGCATAAGCTATTTTTTCCGCTATCTCTCTCTCTTTTAAAGAAAACGTGGATCCTATTTTCTCTCTCGGAGGGGTGGAGGATGACTGATATCGACAGCGTTCGAGCTCTCGTATAAATACTGCCCACCCACCCTGCTCGTCGAATCAATCAGATCATGCGTTTCGTAAGACAATCTTTGGATATTCGCGTTCCAATGTGTCGCGCGTTCGACGATTGCGACGAGACGATGCGAAAACGTGGATCACTGTTACCACGCACTGTACGATGCGTCATAAGCGGCCCGTCAGGATGCGGTAAAACGAACGTTATGATTAGCCTGTTGGAAAGCGTGAACGGACTACGATTCGCAAACGTTTACGTGTACTCGAAATCGTTGAACCAGCCAAAATATCAATACTTGAACAAACTGTTCTCATCCGTGGTGGAAGATGTAGGCTACTTCGCGTTCGCGGACAACGCCGACGTAATCTCTCCCGCAGATGCACGACCCGATTCGATATTCATCTTCGACGACGTGGCGTGCGACGAGCAGGATATCATGAGAGAGTATTTCGCGATGGGTAGACATTCGCACGTCGATTGCTTCTACCTGGGTCAGTCGTACGCGAGAATACCTAAACATTTAATTCGCGACAATGCCAATATGTTGATTCTGTTCAAACAGGATACCATGAACTTGCGTCACATTCATCAGGATCATGTAAATACCGATATGTCGTTCGAAACGTTTAGCGCGTTATGTGCGAATTGTTGGCGAAAGAGGTATGGATTTCTTGTAATCGATAAAGACAGCCCTGCGAATCACGGTCGTTAGAGACGTGGATTTAATGAGTTTGTCGTACTGTAACGGGTACAGTTGTTCGGTGAGGGTTGTCGGTGCTGTATCGCGGTTTGCAAATCTCTCTCTTGCTCTTCCAATCAAATATGTCGTCCCAAAAGGAAAAGAAGGAGAAGCTGCGAGCTTCGATCGCGAACGAAATAGCGAAGACCAGCGATACCATACGGAAAAAGTATTTGGCGTTGAAAGTTGGGAAAATGGCGACCGAGGAGAATTTGCAAGTGAATTTACGGCCGATCGTCGAACCGTTGAAACAGATAGTTCAAAATACGGCTACTGTTGACCCGAACGACAACGCGGATATCAAGGAAACGCCACCGTCGTCCCCCACCCCGCGAAGAAAAAGAAGATATCCGGATATTGGAGGAACACCACCATCCTCTACGAAGAAAAGGATGATTGAGATCAACGAGCCTGCGACAGCGGTACCGCGACAGGATATCTTCGAGTCATCGAGCCCGGCACCTTTGGAAATTTCGATGCGCGATATTTTTGAAAATCCTGAAACTCATCGAGAGGAAAATCAACATCTATCCGAGAATTTAGGACCGTTGGCGCGCGAGTATTTAACAAATTTTTTCACCGGACCATCGATAAAATTTGACAACGTGTACGGAGTATATCCCCAAGACGATAAGCTGATGCTGGGAAATTCCACGTTCGACGTGGGCAGCAACGATGACGTCATCGTTGACGGGGTACGGTACGCGGGGACTCGCGGTCTTTACGAAATGATATTCAACAAAGTGCCTGATGAGCGGCTGTACACCGAGGACGATAAGAACGCGTACAAAAAAATTCTCTTACGAATGCGCATCGACGCGGGAATCAGCTAAAGGGAAACAGAGGTTACCAGTATAAGAAAATTATAGGGCCGTTGTTTTCGTCGCAAGGTGGACGAGGGATTAATCTTCCAACTTTTATGCGCGTGACCGACCATCCAATCGATTACGTGCATTGGGACGATCCGAACGAACTCGTCGATCGTCTGAAATTGTTAACCGCTTCGAAGTACGCCGGCCATTCCAACCATGACAATGAAATAATGTCGATAATCGAGGAACTTCGCGAAGTCGGTATAATTATAAATTAAAACGCGCGCGCGTTCGTAAAAATGCGTATTTGTCTTAATTGTTGCGAAACGAATCAAACGATATCCTCGGGAGGAGACGACGACGACGGCGAAAGCTGGAACTTGAAATTTCAAAGTCTAAGGATAAAACTGGATGAGATATTTCAACGAATACTGTGCATCGAAGAGCAGGTAAAACGGTTGTGCAAACGATACGAGTTGTTGATAACTGAAGAAGAAGAAGAAGAAGACTAACTGGAACGAAAAAAAAATGTCTATCAACAAATTTGGTATGGTGCTCCGAGAAGCGAACAAACACGAGTCGAATGTTTCTCCGATTTTCTATCCCGGCGTTTTTAAAAGTTGTGTGCGCGATAACGCTATATGTTTGAACGACGATGCCACATTGTACGACGCGAAACGTATGAGGATCGTACGCGTGGCGAATCCCGAGGCGAACGATCACGCTGCAACCAAACTATACGTAGACACTCTTAACGCGAAGCTCGAATCCGAGATCGTGAAAAAACTGATCAAAGAACTGGAAATCGCTAAAGAAACGATAAAGTCCGAAATACTGGCTACGATACAAGATGCAAACGAAAATATGAAATCAACCGATTCACGCATCGACGAGGCGTTGAAGGAGAAGGTATATGAAGTAATAAGAAATTAATCGTGTAAAAGAAACGCGCGAACCGATATTGAGAGATCCATGGATAGATGTACAACAGCCATACCGCGTACCGTACAACAGCTGTACCTGTAGCTGTAGCTGTAGCAGTAGCTGTAGCTGTACCTGTACCTGTACCTGTACCTGTACTGTGTGTCGCCACGAAAAGTATATATGGGAAACTCGAGAAAGTATACGTCGCGCAGATACGTCGCGTCGAGTAGAGACAGCAAGAGACGTCGCTTTCAACGGTCAAATCAGTCATCAATTATTGGAGAGAGAGAGAGAGACGCGATTGAAAAGCGAATAATCGGATGAGACTACGACAAGAACGACGACGAGTAAAAAGAACGTTGTGGAAGAGCTGCATGCTCAGGCGAGACGTTTTTACCCGCGTAGACGCGTGGTCGTGCGAGGTTTCGACGATCTTTGGCAAGCCGATATAGTCGACGTTCAAAAATACGCGCGAAAAAATCGTGGGTATCGATATATCAAGAAGATGAATAGCCGAGGGCATAGCGAGGAATGCTAGTAATTGGGAGGTTGCTGGTTCGAGGCTCGCTGGCGATATTTTTGTTTAGGTATTGCTGGGGGGAGCTTCTCTCCCCCCCCCCCGGGACGAGGCCCCACACAGGGCCAAGGGCGAAGGGGGATGGCTGGTTGTGTTCTTTGGAGATCCCAGCCGCCCCCGAATAGCTTACGGAAGGTTGTCGTGAGGTTTTTAGTGGGTACTGTGAGCCCTTCTGGCCACGTAGCACCACATAACCTCGTATCTCTCCCAGGGGGTACTAAAATTCTATGTATTTTCAGCAATCTCAAATTATGTTTTAAACTTTGTTGGAGGTATCGGTAATGTACAACGTATCGCTCCTTATCGCGAAGTGTTGCCATCAACTTTTTCTGCGAACTCGAGTCGTGAATTTCGCGCGGATACTCTAAATCGACCTCCAAAATGTATCCTACGGCACTATCGGCCGGAACGGATTCGACGTCGAAAATGTCCACGTCCACCCACCGAAAGTCTCTGTGCGGCAGAGGTTGCGACATTGCCCAACCGTACAGATTATTAACGTCGAAATACATTAAATAGGTTGACGGTTTGGCCGAATCGTGCGTGGACATATATTTGTTGTTGGCGTGCGCATATCTGTGAGAACACTGGCTCAATCCGCCGCGTATTCCCCGCTCCACAAACAAAAGCATGTCAACGTCTGTCAACAACTCCAATTCGATCTTTGTCATTTTCAACATCACGTCCCACGCGAAACCGGGGAGCGTGTAATAATGCGCCGGATCGAGCTTGTAATTCTCGAGACAGTCGTCGCGAAAATTTTCAAAAACATCCGCCAACAACAAAACATCCAATTTTAAGTACAAATCGCTGTACTGTCCAAGCGTTTGTACAGCGAAACGCGACCAAACCGTATTCGCGTGAATGTAATCGACGTCGGATATCTCGCTGCCGTACAACCGATTGTAAAATGCCTCGCGCGGCGGCAAACGCGTGTCGTTTAATTTGTCGTACGACGTTAGATAGTCGTATGGAAAGACGCCTTTTCTGGTCAACAGTTTAAAATCGTCGCGGGAAAGATGCGCAAATTCACCTCGTACGATGCGTAATTTACTTTCGTCCAAGTATGACGACAGTTTGTCCAGACTCGAGTTCAAGAACTTGAACGAATCGATGAAACGGAATTTCAAAAACTTTGCATGCTTTAACTCTTTACCCGGCTGTGTCTCGATATTTACGTTTGTCGTGAAAGAGATATACTTCTCTTTCGTCAATGGCAACACGTCTATCCGTCCCTCGAACAAGTTTGCTAATTCCTTGATGATGAAATGCGCGTCGTAGCCCGATAAATTATGGAAAACCACCGGTACCACGTACGAAGATTGTTAGCTTAAATTGCATCCGTTATGAGCCGGACCGCGATACGCGCCCGTGAGATGACAATGATCGTGCACCCTCGTCGCGTCGGAAGTGTCGAACGGTTTCTCGCAGACGTGGCAATGCGTGGCCGTACGAAAATTTAACTTTTCCGATTCGGTTAGTGGATTCATCGGTACCGTTTTGTCGAATATCGGCTGTAATTTACGACTGAGTTCGTACAACCTGTTTGCGAACCACGCGGCGCATCCCTCTTTATCGCGATAAACCTGATACTCGCACAACGATTCGTCGTAGCGACAATGCATGTAGTATCCTATGCTAAACGCGTGGTGACGTTGATACTGTACGCGTGCCGCACGGTCTTGCCCTTCCCGTCCCTCAGGCAGCAGCAGGCACTCCAAGAATAGAGGTGAACAAACAATAGTGGATTTAACTTTCGTAGGAATAGACAGTGAAAGGAACTATGAAGAAAATGAGAGAGAGAGTGCCAATGGAAGAGAAGCAGAGAGTACAAATGATAACGATGAAGCAGATAATGAAGAGGAAAGGGATGATAATAACACAAAAATAGAAGAAGTAAGGAATGAAGAAGAAATTCCAAATGATAGAGAAGAAATACCACAAAGAAGAGGAAGACCAAAGGGATTAACAAAAGAAGTGATACAGGTGCGTGAGCAGTTAGAGAAAGAAGAACAAGAGCGAAGAAACAAAGACAAAGGTGTTAGAAGATCATTGAGGATCCGAAATAAAGTCTCAGCAATGTTAGTGACAGAGAGAGAGATACCAAAAACTATTGAAGAGGCAAGGAATTCAGATAAATGGATGAACTGGAAAAAAGCAATGGACGAAGAAATGGAGTGTATGCGGAAACAGATTGTGGGACATAGTAGAGCGACCAAAAGAAAAAAGTATTATAAATAATAAATGGGTATACAGTATAAAAGAGGACCCGAACACGAAACAGACAAAATATAAGGCTCGTCTGGTAGCAATTGGATGTGCGCAACGTCCAGGATACGATTTCGATGAGACATTTGCACCAGTTGCTCGAACAGAATCAATAAGACTGATTTTTAGTATTGCTGCAGAGAAGGGAAGAAAAGTTAAAACATATGACGTAAAGACTGCTTTCCTACATGGAAAATTAGACAATGAGATTTACATGAAAACGCCAGCAGGATACCAATATGAGAAGGATACAGCTTGTAAATTACATAAGAGCATTTATGGATTGAAACAGGCTGGAAATTGTTGGAATGATTATATGATGGAAGAATTAATCAAGACTGGATTATGTCAAGCAAGAGAGGACCCTTGTGTATTTTATGTGAAAGAGGGGCAACAATTTTTATATTGTAGTGTTCATGTAGACGATATAGTGATAGTGTCTAGTGATGACGAAATAGAACAGCGATACATAACAAAAATTAGTAAAAGAATAGATATTAAGAATATGGGTGTTGCGAAAAGTGTTTTGGGACTACAAGTTGAACATGAGAAAGGAATGATTTATGTGCACCAGAGAGAATATATAGAAAAACGATTAATTATGTATGGCATGAATGAATGTAACAGCGTATCGACTCCAATAGATGTTAACATAAAAATGGACAATGACAAAAATTCAAACAAGTGCGATGGAAAAGATTTCCAAGAGCTTATTGGTAGACTAATGTTGTTGAGTGTAAACACGCGACCAGATATAGCGTATGCGATGAGTTGTTTATCACAATTTAATAATGATCCGAAAGAGATACACATGAATGGATTAAAAAGAGTGTTGCGATATTTAAAAGGGACAATAGGTTACCGATTATGTTTTGGTAGAAACAGAGTAAGAAATAGAATAGATTGTCATACGGATGCCTCATGGGATACAACAACAGATGCAAAATCATTTACAGGTATATTGATTTATAGGAATGGTGATTTAATTCAGTGGAGGAGTAGAAAACAAACTATTGTAGCACTTTCGTCTACAAAAAAGTGAACTGGAGGCAATAACTGAGGGTGTGAAAGAAGTCATCTGGTTAGAAAGAATAATAAAAGAAATAACTGGGGAATTAGATATAGTTACAGAAATTAAATGCGACAGTTTAAATGTGGTAAAGTTAGCAAATGGAGGTAATTTTAAAGCTAGATCCAAACTGTTAAACAGAAGATGTTATTTCGTAAAAGAAAATGTAAAGATGAACAATATACATATAACACATGTACGTAGCGAGAACATGCGAGCGGATTGCTTGACAAAAGCTCTAAGCGGACCGAAATTGTTAAAAAACGTCAAGGATATTGTGGAAGTAGATTGTCAATAAAAACAAGATGGGAGTGTGTGTGTGTGTAATTGTTTTTATTGTGTGTGTGTGTATGAAGAAAGATCGAGAAAGAATGATTGGGCGTGTGAGAGAGAAAGCGAATAGTATGAGTGAGAGAGAAGGCTAGACTGTGAACTGCGCGGAGTGATGCGCTGAAGCGAGTGAAGTCGAGTCGTGAGCGAGCGTTTGAGAAGAGTGATTACCAGAGACCCAGAGTGCTTATATCTATGTATATCATATTAAATATATTATTAATTATAGTAAAATTATCTTCCAAATCTCTCCTAACCAAGATCCAACAAAAAATAAAGGTCTATGAAAAATGGAAAACTTGTATTAAACAAAGGCAAACTACAGGCAAATCAATTGACAATATAAATATTTAAACCAGTTGTACTCGTACTAATAAAACATTGTTCTCAATATTTGTCTTGTATTCCAGTTTACTGTGACAATATGTTCATGAACAAAATAATTTAATTGCATGCATCTGCATATTGTCAGGTGATAAATAATCAATCAATAAAAATATTCTATAAATGTTAATATTTCAACTTATAAACATGTCTTCACGGTAAATTCGAATACGAGTTAAATATTAATTACTATGACATTGTAATCATTTTTATAATTGTTTTCAGATGTCGAACGCATTCCAAGAAAACATCCAAGAGATGAAATTATCACCGCGACCGCAATTGTCCTACCGACCGCGGTCGGGGGGTCGCGACCGCTCGCGGTCGCCGAGTCGCCCGCGGTCCCCCAATTACTCGCGATGGCGGAGTCGCCCCCGCTCGCGGTCTCCTAGGCGCTCGAACTCCTCGCATAGCCACTACCGCCGGTCGCCGTCTCGGCTGTCAGAGTCTTCCCGCTTGGCGACCGCAGGGTCGCCAAATAGGCTCAGAAAATTGGTGTTGGAGCAGACGAAGGCAGTACGTATCCTCATCAATTTTTTAAATATTTTCTATTTAAAAAATATAGTATTACATTATAACAAATAAAAAATTGTATGTTCTTTGTTTTTTCAATTACAGATGAGAAAAATTAAGAAGGAATTAAAAAGTTTAAAATGCGGCGGAATGTATTCCGGGGGACGAGGAGGAGGCCGCGGACGAGGGGGAGGCCGCGGACCAGGAGGACGTCTCGGCCGAGGAGGAGGCCGCGGACGAGGGGGAAAATGGCAGCAACAGCCATAGAAGACGTTTATACAAAACATCTACTGATAACCGCGCGCGTGTGTGTGTGTGTGTGCGCGCGCGCGCGCGTGAGAGAGAGAATGAGTGAGTGAGTGATAACAAAAATGTATAAGTCCGAAAAAAAATATATAAAAATAATTTTAAAATTTTTTGTACATCTTTATCTCGTATTAGGTGAAGTGCCCAGTTATTTAATCTCTTAATTATTGATTTTACTATAGAAATTCAATCCATATTTATGGACTGTAGGCACTTCACCTTATATACCTTTCTGCCGCGTTACAAATTCTGCGTCGACTGTAAAAAATAGAATTGACGTCACTGTAGCGTGGCTACAGCGGATTGATTCTGGCTCGACCAACGCCGATGCGACGCGCTACGCTAAGCGAGATCTGTCGCCGAGTTGGACTCCGTTAGTTACAATCGTAAACATAAAAATGGGACTTTTGAGAGCGATCGCAGCCTAGATTTATCTTTTATCTAGCGCTTTCGACTATTGATGGGCGCCCATCTTTGCATTATCAAGGAATGAAAAGGCGCATCTTGCACATTTGCAATCCTGGAAACGCGAGTCTTATAATGTTTAATACACGCGCATGCGCGACGATTCTAGCCTCAGACGGCCTCAGTGAAGTACGAAGATCGGGTATCTTGGCCGCCACGCTAATTTCGCATATCATACTCCCTCACTATTTTCCTCCCAATAGTTCTCAACTGTTAGACGCAGACGTAGACACGGCCCTGACTAAACTCGCGCATGGGCGTAAAAAGCGCAAACAATCCCATCACTGCTCCAGACGGGTTGCCCTGGCAGGCGGCGCACAGTGACTTATGTGGAGATCGTGGTGACTATGTTGCTAAGGCCACCAGCAGGCTCCAACACCTGCAGGACGTGTGGGCGAGGAACCGACGAAGGAGATAGCGACTGCGTGCTATATATGGAACTCGGCACAAACCGAGCGAGTTTATTTAATCAATAATGCGATAACAATGTTGAGGCGTGACGCCTAGAGCCACGTGGTTGATCACGTCTGAATCGTATGACGAGTAGAAACCGACTGACGGTTCAGCCGGTGCGCACACTAGCGCCGGAAACGAAAGCGCGCGGACGGCGCTGAGCCTCGTGGCTTCCGCCGTGTCGCTGTGCGCGCGGTCTAGGGAATACACGCAGAATTCCCCACAGTACTCCCCCCCCCCCAAATGAGAAGAGGGTGACCAGCCTTCTTAGAAGCCTGTGCGTCGCAGCACGTACAAAGCGGCTTTTGGTCGCTACATAGACTTACGCTATACGAAAAAAAATGCTTTGGTCTTGTATCACAGCTTAATCTATTATTGCGGTACGCAGGTACAAAGTCAGTCTTACGTTAACTTAGAATTATGGGCGGCGCGAGAAATAAATCTAACCTGCGCGACGGGTTCCTTAAATGATGTTTTTTTACGCGCGTACGTTTTAGGCGTAGTTGGCCTTGCGCTCGCTGAAGTACCGGGCGCGGCGGAAGACGCGTGATCGCTCAGTGCGAATGGTAATTGCGCGTCCGCTGTCAGCCTGTCGTCAGACGAAGCGGACCGCGGGCCGGCCGACGGTGGCTCCGCATCTTCCGGAATAAAATACGCCGGTTTCAGGTGTTCGACGGATACGGTGCACGGTCTCCCGTTGATCTCTATGACGAACGACCGGTCTGAGCGTCGCTCATGGACCTTGTGTGGCCCGGTATAAGGCTTCTCTAAAGCCTTCTTCGCCCTGGCTTGGCAGAACACGTGCGTGCACGATGCGAGATCTTCGTAAAAAAATGTTTTTCGCTTGTCGCGGTGTGCCACTGGCACGGGGCGGACCCGCCTCATGTATTCCCGGAACTCTTCCAGGAAATATCGGGGGTTGGGGTCGAAATCCTGAAGCAGGAAGAATTCGCCCGGCACGCGCAATGACGTACCGTACAGCATGTCGGCTGGGGACGCGAGGGTGTCCAACCTCACGCGCGTGCGGAGGCCGAGGAGCACCGTCGACAGGACACGCGTCCACTGTTGCGAGTGGCAGGTGAGAGCTGCCTTGAGATCGCGGTGCCAACGTTCCACCATGCCGTTGGCGGCAGGGTGGTAGGGCGCCGTGCGAATGCGCTGACAACCGACGAGCGACAGAAGCGCTGAGAAGAGCTCGGATTCGAACTGTGCGCCTTGGTCGGAGGTCAAATACGTGGGTGCACCGTAGCGTGCGACCCAGGTGTCGAAGAAGGCTCGCGCTATGGACTGCGCGGAGGAGTCCACCATGGGCACGGCCTCGGGCCATCGCGAAAAACGATCGACGATCGTGAGCAGGTAACGAAATCCCTCACTCACGGGCAGAGGTCCAACCACGTCGATGTGCACATGTGAAAATCTCCCGTCGGGGGCAACAAATTTATTTGGCAAAAATTTGACGTGCCGTGCGACTTTAGCCTGCTGGCAGGGGACACAATTTTTGCACCATCGCGCGATATCGCGATGCATGTCCGGCCACACGTATCTTTGGCGGATTATCCGGTCCGTGACCTTTGCTCCCGGGTGCGAGGCGGTATGGAACAACGTGAACACACGTTCACGCATCGAAGAAGGCACGTAGGGACGTAGGGATTCGTCCGAAATGTCGCAGTAGATCGGAGAATGTGCGGAACCGAACGTTAGTCTCCTGAGGTTGAGAGAGTGGTCGGAACTTTCGAGGAGCTCTTTCAGCTCAGGACATTTCCCTTGTTCCGATGACAGCTCGCTGGCATCGAACTGAGTCGGAAATCTGATCGCCTGAACTCGCGACAGAGAGTCTGCGACAACATTCTGCTCGCCGGCGAGGTACACGATGTTCGTGGAGAACTGTGCGACGAATGATAGTTGTCGACATTGCCTGGGTGAGGCCTTCTCGGAGGATTGCTGATACGCATATATCAGCGGCTTGTGATCCGTACAGATCGTGAATTCGCGTCCCTCCAAAAAATGCTTGAAGTGCTGCACGGCCTCATAGACAGCCGTGAGCTCGCGGTCGTACGTGCTGTACTTAAGCTGTGCGGCGTTGAACTTCCTCGAAAAGAATGCGAGGGGTTGCCAGGCGCCGTCACGGGCCTGCTCGACGACTGCGCCCATCGCGAAATCGGACGCGTCAGTGACTAGGCGGATTTCCGCTGTGCTCGAAGGGTGAGCAATCATTGCCACGTTGGCGAGGGACTCTTTGCACTCAATGAACGCCGACTCGGCCTCGGGCGTCCACTTGATTGGGCGCTTATCACGCTTGCGAGCGTCGCGAAGATACGCGTTGAGGGGACCCTGGATGCGTGCAGCGTGCGGAATGCACCTGCGGTAAAAGTTTACCATGCCGAGGAATCGTCTGAGCTCGTCGATCGTGCTCGGCTTGGGAAATTGAGCGACTGCCGCTACCTTGTCTGGGGTAGGCTTGAACCCGTCTTTGTTCACCAGGTGGCCGAGAAAGACCACCTCCTCGACACCGAATCGGCACTTTTCGAGGTTGAGGCAGAGATGAAACTCTTGGAGCCTCTCGAAGACCGTGAGGAGATGACCCTCGTGCTCCTCCTGTGAGGTGGAAGCGACGAGGATATCGTCGATGTACGTGAAGACGAAGTCTAACCCGCTGAGGGCTTTATCTATGTACCGTTGGAAGGTTTGCGCGGCATTCCTGAACCCGAAGGTCATCGCGTGGTACTCAAAAAGGCCGAAGGGCGTGATAACCGCGGTTTTCGGAACATCCTCAGGTGCGATAGGTATCTGGTGGAATGCTTTTAGCAAATCCAACGTCGAGAATACCGATTTGCCGTGTAGAACGGTAGGAAAGTCGTGTAAATGCGGTACCGGGTAGCGGTCGGGCACGGTGATGTGGTTCAGGCGGCGATAATCGCCGCAGAGACGCCGCTCACCACCCTGCTTAGGAACCAGGTGTATAGGGCTGGCCCAAGGGCTATTGGACGGTTTGCAAATGCCCGTCTCAACGAGGCGCTTCATCTCCGCCTTGGCGGCGGCAAGTTTTACCGGCGGAAGGCGACGTGCGCGCTCTGCCACCGGGGGGCCTGACGTGGCTATGTGGTGGAACACACCCCTGGACTCAAGCGGAGCTGGCTGTTCGGCACCCACCACGCGCGGAAATCTCGCGAGGATATGCGCATATTTTTCGCTGGGGTCTACCCTGTGAATGGAGGGTCCATTGAAGGGTCTGGTGACCCCGAAAGCCTGGAGTCCGGTTTGGGAATCGACGAGGCTGCGCCTCTTGAGGTCCACGACCAGACCGAAGTGCGCTAGGAAGTCCGCTCCGATGATCGGATAAGGAACATCCGCGACACAGAAGACCCACTCCAAGGGTCGGCGCAGGCCGAAGTTCAAGGCGCGTCGTGTGGTGCCGTATGTGTTAATCTGCGAGTCGTTCGCGGCGAAGAGCTGGAGGCTTTGGGGCCTTCTGCCGAAATTGGTCGGCTTCGGAATCAGTGATACATCCGCTCCGGTGTCTATTAAAAACGATTGCCCGGAATTACGGTCGCGGAGGTGGAGGCGTTTCGAAGCTGTAGCCAGATCGGACGCCTCTGACACGGCTGGCCTTTCTAGTTTCCCGCATCGCGCTGTGTGTTCTGCCAAGCGCACGGGGAAACGCACGTTCTCGCTGCCGCGCCGAATTTGCGGTGCTTCCAGCACAACGCGTGCTGAGTACGGCCGGTGGACCGGTTTCGGCCCTGCGGGCGCCGATCGGAAGTCGCGGAACGCCCTCGTGGGCGGTGATCGCGCGAACGTCTTTGCTGACGGACCACGGCGGCGATGTCAGCGAGGTCGCGCGCGAAGCCATCCAGGCGCCTGTGGAGGTTCTCATCGCTGAGGGCACCGTCGGCCACAGAACGATCGCACGCGGTGTCGCGCGATGCCGACGCAACCCCGCCACTGCTAGAGCCCACCGCCTCGACGACGGCATCCGCCAGCTCTGCAAGCTGCTGCAGGGACTCTAATTTGGACGCGGCGAGGATGCCTCGACACTGCTGCGGCAAGTGTTCCAAAAACACACTCTTGAGGACTGCGTCGCTGCAGGCCTCACCGTTCAGGTTTCGCATACGCGCGAGTAACTGCGAGGGCTTGCCCTCGGTCGTGAGCTGACCGCGGAGGAGCTGACGAAGTTTCGTCTCACTGGACGACGAGAACGTATTTATAATGCGCTCCTTGACACGGTCATACGGATGCGCTGGATCCGGGTTCGCGATTAGGTCGCTGATAACGAGCGCGACGTCCGAATCTATCGCCGCGATCACGGCGTCGGCCATCGTGACCTGGCTCGTAATTCGAGCTACGCGGAACGACGCCTCGACTTGTTGGAACCACACGTATGGTTCCTTCTTAAAAAATGCTGGCAGCTTCGGCACGCGGTACGAATCCACGCGCGGTTCTGCGGTTCGCAGTTCTTCGAGCTGTCGTCGAGTTCGCTCAAGCTGGGCTTGCAGCTCCGCGGTCGTTGGCTCTGCCATATTTTACGAGGGAAGCGCGATTTCCGCGTGACAATCGCGTGACAGCTCTTCAATATGGCGGCGCGAGCAGACGAAATGCGATTTGCACGACCCTAGCGGCGCGACAGCAGACCAATGTGGTGGCGCGTGTAGACGAGACGCGATTTGGCGCGAACAGTATGGCGACACGATTCGGCGCGAACAATATGGCGGCGCGAATTGGCGCGAACAGTATGGCGGCACGATTTAGCGCGAACAATATGGCGGCGCGAATTAGCGCGAACAGTATGGCGGCACGATTTAGCGCGAACAATATGGCGGCGCGAATTAGCGCGAACTGGCGCGAACGATATAGCGGCACGATTTGGCGCGAACAATATTGCGGCACTTGCGCTTACCGCCGTTGCCTAACGCCTGGAACACCGCTAACGATGACTCCGAGCGGGGTCGACGTCGTCATGCCGGAGATCTCGTGACGCTCCGCTGCTGGCAGAGGCTGCGACGTCCTGATGCGCTCGACGCTGTCCCTTACGCCGCAATCCACGTGGCCACGCTGTCCGTGTGGTCCGTTGGCTCGATGCAGGTAGCCGGGACTCCTGAACCCGAGGTTGCTACCAGGACCCTGTGTCCGTGGCGATGTCGGTTGCGATGTCCGCCGAGGATTCGTCTCTCGAACCCGACGTCGCTCTGCTGACGATGACGTCGGTTTTGGCTCTCAGCGACGGTTATAGTTCGTCGAGTCGGCTTCACGTAATCCACGCGTCGGTTTTCTCTCGCACGTCATCACGTCGGGGTCACCACTGTGGAGATCGTGGTGACTATGTTGCTAAGGCCACCAGCAGGCTCCAACACCTGCAGGACGTGTGGGCGAGGAACCGACGAAGGAGATAGCGACTGCGTGCTATATATGGAACTCGGCACAAACCGAGCGAGTTTATTTAATCAATAATGCGATAACAATGTTGAGGCGTGACGCCTAGAGCCACGTGGTTGATCACGTCTGAATCGTATGACGAGTAGAAACCGACTGACGGTTCAGCCGGTGCGCACACTAGCGCCGGAAACGAAAGCGCGCGGACGGCGCTGAGCCTCGTGGCTTCCGCCGTGTCGCTGTGCGCGCGGTCTAGGGAATACACGCAGAATTCCCCACACTTACTTTGTCCGTGCTGCCATCTAGCGGTTCTGCTGGGTAATCGGCGCGCGCTCGTCAGACTACGTCAGACCGAATAATATCGATCGAAATATACAACATACATACTTTTCTTCTTTATTTAGGTACCTTATATTTACATATAATGCGTACATTAATTTATATACTTCTAGTTTTTAGTAAACTGGTTTTTATTTGTACGAATTAATTTTTTATTAAAAAATGTTGGCTTTTCCCCTGGTAATAGTCCGCGCCGTCCAGGTTGGAAATCGCTGACCTAACGCACGAAAATGCATACATTGACTTCATCGCGCTTTCACTGTGGCATACATATCAAGTTAATATTATCAACCTAACGCTTCAGTTTAGTTTTCCGTAACAATGCGTTAGCCCTCCTGACTAGGCGCCATCTCTTCTAAACCAACTGAATTAAAATTGGTTCTAGACTTGCTCTAAACTATGTCTGTATGAACGAAATATGGGGAAGTTGAATACAATCACGGGAAACGGCTTTTCGTCCTCATACGAGCATATTTTGAGCTGAGTGAGAGCTCATTGTAAAGAGGAAGGTTGATCCCGCTTCGCTCTTGTCATGATTTAATTCAGAAAAATCGTTTTGTATTAGAAAAATACATGGGAACCTGAGGGTGGACGCTCTATTATTAAATATAAACATAATCTCGTTATATCATGACCAGGGCGAAGCGGGATCAACCTTCCTCTTTACAATGAGCCCTCAGTCAGCTCAAAATATGCTCGTATGAGGACGAAAAGCCGTTTCCCGCAAACACTGTTTTTACTTGCTTTTCTAGTAATATTCTAGTAATATCCATGGGTGACCGTACCCTCTTAAGAAAGTATTGAAGCATAATTTACCAATTCCGACTTTAAATTTTATATGAGATACCTCAATTTGGAATTTTAAAACATATCATAAACGAGAATTATACATAAATGTTTAAAGAATCGATATGTGGGAACAGAAATACGTTGAAGAACAGAGTAAGAGTTACATCAAGACTATACTGTAAGAAAATTAGAATGATAACAGGATTATTATAAACATTAAACAGCTAGAATCAATAAATTTATCATAGTATTATGTTGAATAAATTAATGCGAATGTTTATGCTTTAGAAGTTATTCTATATCTCGAAATCTATTGTCTATTTTTACTAAAAAATTAGATGGTCGGATGGGTAAAGGAGTGCTGGTTAACATCGTTAGGAAAATGAATTGTTATAAACATTGATCAGCCAGAAATAATAAATTTCTGTGTAAATTGAATCGAATAAATTAATGCGCGCGAATGTTCATGTTTTAAAAGTTATTCTATATCTCGAAATCTATTGCCTATTTTTACAAAAAGTTAGATGGAAAGATGGTCAAGAGAGTGGTTGTGGACATCATTGGCAAAAGGAATTGTTATAAACATTGAACAGACAGAAATAACAAATTTATCAATAATTATTAACTCGGCGATCGAAGTCGGTCAATAATAGACGCAGTGGGGAGAGAGGACTCGCGGGAGCTCTCAGTCAGTCGGACCGGCGGCGTCGACAAGAGCGGATGTGAACCAAGAGTTCTCCGGTAAGTTTTAACTCAAATATTCTTCAATACTTATTTCGTTTACTCTTGGCCCACATTCAACTGTTCACTCAACTATTATCAATTTTTATCTCTACTATTCTAATTGGAATCTCCATCGACGAAGAAACATTCACTCTTCACTGTTCCAAAAATCTATATTTCTGATTTGGATTTGATTTAACGCTGAAACTGCTTAGTACCGCAAGCGATTAAAATGTTTTAGCTGGTGAAAATGACAAGGTTCTATTCATTTCAGTGCCGTGAAATTTTTATTGCGATACGTGCTTGACTGAAGAAATTTATTGAATCATTTTCTGGCAAGCGAAATCATAATTTCAATAGTTATAAAGTTGAAAATGTAAGACCGTTCATTTGACTGGTTTAGTGTTAATATCACTCACGGATGGAATCGTGAATGAGTAGAGTTGTCCATCTTCACTCAACTATCACCATCATTTATTATTTAGAATATTCTACTTGGAATTTCCATCGAAAAAGAAACTTTCGGTCTTTGGTGTTCTGAAAATATTCTGATTCAAAATCAATCACGGATGGGGCCGTGAGGATGTCGTTGCGTCCACGTTTAACTAGGTTCAAGTTGGGCTTGTGTTCTTTCTCCTGCGTATGTTGTTCAGATTCGCATTGGCATATCTAATTTTTGGATTTGATTTGAAGTTGGTATCCCTCCGATCGGAGGTCCCTCAGGGGCTCGCTCACGGATGGGGCCGTGGGTGAGTACGGGGACTGGCGTCCCCGGGGCTACCCGAATCGCCTATAGGTCAGGTTGCACTTATGGTCGGGGTTTGTTGGATTCTCTTGAACTGATCTTAGGTTTAATCTCGTGAGCGAGTATTAGTTTTGCTCTCGAGAGCGGGTGTTAGATTTGCACTCGTTTGCGGGGTTACATTGGCTCTCGTGAGCTGGTTACATTCGCACTCGTGTGTGGGGTTGATTTGGTTCTTGTAAATCGGTCTTGGGTTTGCTCCCGTGTGCGGGTTTAAATTTGCATTCGTGAGCAGGGTTATTTTGGCTCTCGTGAGCTGGTTTTAGATTTGCTGTCTTGAGCGTGTGTTCCGTTTGCACTCGTGTGCGGGATTTTGTTTTGCGTCTAATTACTGTTTCAGCTAGAACACCCTAAAAAGAGGACTCATCAAGAAGAGGACACACAAAGAAAAGGACAGACCAAGAAGAGGACACACCACGAAGAGTGAAGACCAGAAGACTACGGTTTATAGTTGAGTTGCGTCAGTGATTCAGTTATTAAGATGTTGTACCGTCGTTGTAAATACGCCGAGTAATTATCGCCTTAACTTCATTTTGCTCGTTTCCTTTTTACTCCGACACAGTCTTCCACTGTGTCGGATGCTTTGCTCGTATGTAGTATGTACCAGATTGATTGGTACGGGAGTTCGCGATACATTATTTTAATGGGGGGGGGGGGCGAGACGCGTTGTTTGGCTCTTTACCACTCTCTCGTAAAAATTTTCCACCCATGTCCGTCTCTGGCGGCAGGTGGTTGGAGTTGTTGGTATTGTTGTCGAACTCCTCTCGACCATCGCGTTACCCTGGTTTTTCTCTTTGAAAGAATCAGAGCCTTCTGCCTGATTCGCCTTTGGTCCCCGTGAATCGGAGACTTCTTCTCCGATTCACACCTTTTGCTCCGCGATAATTACTCGACGTACCTGCGTAGTTTAGTATATGTATCGTTGTTGTAAGTGTTACGAGCCGAGGTTTGGCAGCGTGCGGAAACCGAGGATAGTTTGTGGTAATATTTTAGAGGCTTTGATATAGGTAGGAATTGTACACGCCGGACTAGCCAGTGTATCTTTCACCACTGGGGTATCCTTATGTGTGGAACACAGGAAGGACTAGCAAGTGTATCTTTCACCACCTGGGTCTCCTTTTAAAGGGTACACTCCGGACTAGCCAGTGTATCTTTCACCACCGGGATATCCGTATGTGTGGAATTTTGGGTTCAGTGGAATTACTCCGGACTAGCCAGTGTATCTTTCACCACCGGGATATCCGTTTGTGTCACTGTCGGAAAGGATAAGGTCGTGGTTCCGCCGACTCGTAACTTATTTGAATTTGTTAGATACACCTTGAGCGGCAAAGGTGTATCGTCGTAGGATGCTAACGACTGGGGATCGAATAGGAAAGGTAATAATTAAACTTGACTCTAGGTTTAAGTTTAACACACGATAATATAATCTTGAATCGAAAGGAATACAAATGTTTAAAGTGTAAATTGTCGCGGTGTCGCGGACTAACCTCTCTGTTTACGCAACGAGGGATGCGGGGGCTATCTACTACAGAATCCCGTTTTTGGATTCGTACCGGAAGAGATTTAACAGTTTTGCTCGAAAGAGAACTAATACCCGATCTTGCTCGACAGTAATCGCGACGTGACTCGACGCGTACAGTATAAAACTCTTGAGATGAAAGCCCGAATATGAAGGGATTCAGTGCCCTTATATAGTCCCCAATATCGGCCTAGACAAGAGTGGGGACTATTGATAAAACAGGGTTCCCAGAAACGATGCAGATTGATGTATCGTCTCTAAGTGCCCCAAAATCCTAATGAGTGCCCTAATCTGAATGATTGCCCTGTTCTGAATAGACTCTTTATTTCGATGTGCAGCTCCAGAAGGGCCAAAGGTTAGCAACGGTCGCTGCCGCATACGTAACACCTCCCCCCTTAGATGAAACATCGCACAATGTGCGATGCTTTTACCCCGCTGGAGCAATGCGCATCGAAACGTATGAACCGTAATTTAAGGAAAGAAATCAAAAGTGTGCAAGGAGATAGCCTATTGCGATGTGTACGTAGTGTATAGTGTAGTGTGGGGTACTTAAATTAATGGTGATGGTGAGTGTTGTCCTTGGCCGCCCTCGTCGTCACTGCTTCGTCCTCTCCTTCTCTCCCAGAGCACCCAAATTACGCCAAGGTGCGTTTGTTCTGCGTGGCTCGCACCCAGGATGCTCTCCCATTACCTTGTTCTGGGTTTTGCCATCCAGAGATCTTCCCGTTGACTTCCTCAACAGGGACAGTTCTTAAGCATGAAGATCCTCCCCAATCTGGATTTTTGCATCCCCATGATGTACAAGGTTGTTGCATATCTCTCCTCAGCCTGGGCGTTGATAACTTCTCGGTCGAGGGTTTACTTCTTCGCTGTTGTTGAACCAGAGTCTGACGGGAATCCGAATCTTTGTGTTCTCCTTTATGATTCCTGCGTAATATTGCGACGCGTTGTCCTATCGTATTAGTTGACGCATCTGTTTTCCCTTCCGATGTGATAACTGGACGAGATAATGGCATATTTCTTGGTATTACGGCGGCATTCTTGTGAGATTTTTCGGATTTGTGTAGCACGTCGTATTTGTATTCTAAAAGCTTCAATTTCCATTTTAACAGACGTGAAATGGGATTTTTAACGGAGTGCAGCCAAAGCAAAGTGTTCCGGAATTAACCGTTCCACGTTTCGGTCGTCGAGCGTCCAAATACAAACGCGATCCGATCAAAACAATCGATTGGTCGCATCGATCGATAGCGCCGCGCGTACCCGTTACGAATACGGATCGATCCGGTCGTAACGTCCTTTACCACTCTTGATCGACACCTCGAACGATACAAACGTATTTTTGACTCGCGACTTTTACACGTTACTGTCCATAATTCGAACGTGCAATAGCTAACGCGTTCTGTTCATCAGCGTTTTAACTTTCGGATTCAACGAATTAACGCTCTCGTGCCTATCGCGGGACGCTCTTATCCGAAAAGATTAACGCAAGTTTCGTACAATAAACAGTTTTGTGTGACCCGTGAACGTGCTTCGTTAATTAACCTCTCACTGCATATCCTTGTCAGGATAGTTCTAGCTATCCGCCTCCTTACTGCCACGCGCAAACACAAAGGTTGACGATTCGTAGCTAAGATGAATTTTCGGTCGTGTATGTATGATCTGAAATGTTGAATCGCATATATTATTGCGAGACATTCCTTTTCTGTGGTCGAGTAGTTCCTTTCATTCCGATTTAAACAACGGGATGCGTAAGCAATTGGTAAGTCCTTGCCTATTTCACCTTGGCTCAGTACTGCTCCCACTGTAAAATCAGAAGCACTGAGGGTTGGTGCTCTGCAGATTTCGTCTTGTAATTGTTCGAAACTGTGCCGTTGTTCTTCTGTCCATTTGAATATTATCCCTTTTCCCAAAAGCTGCGTTAAAGGCACTGCCTTAAGCGAATAATTAGGTACGAAACGTCTGTAACACTCCGTTAGTGCCAAAAATTGTTGTAACTCCTTCTGGTTTCCCGGTTCTGAAAAATTTTTTACGGCTTGTTGTTTTTTGGAATCCGGCCGTACTCTGTGTGACAATACTTGACGGGCCCCATTGCGATTACGTACTGTGGTCCTGATGGTATAGACGGTTTTCGGTATTTCTTGATGCGGTGGGTAATCTGTAGTAACTATTTGCTGTGGTATTCTTCCAGGACTTTGGTATCTTGTCCACGAATCTCTGCGTCCATCTTCCGTATCCGAAAAGTTGATGAATGGTATAGATTTAAACGGCTGAGCGCGAATTATTAGCGCTTTATGTTCGAAAGAGATTTCCGCGTTTTCTTGTAATAAGAAAGCGCTTCCCAGAATGCCATTTGTTGGTATTTTACAATTTTTAACGACGTAAAATAAAGCTGGAATCCCATTGATATGTAGTTTGGTGGTGCCCATTGTTCGAATGGAAGATAATGCAAGGCCCTGTATATCAATTTCTTCACGGGAGATAATGTCAGCCTTATCTCCCAAAAATTCCAGGTCCACGAGGTTAACAGACGCTCCTACGTCTACGAGGAATTCCCCCTCTCCGATTTTCAATTCAGGAACTTTGACCCTGATTTTGGGCGTCGGAGCCTCCTTGAGTAGTTTCTTTCCTTCCCCGAAACTAATTTTTCCCTGGCGATATTCTTTTGATACGCTTATCGAATCGTCCGTACGATGAGCGTGATGAAAATCTGGATCCTCTGTACATCTGGCAGGAGAATTTCGAGATCTGAGTTTGTTTGGCGGCTTACCCTTTTCCCAGCATCTCTTCCCATCATGACCTTTGACACCACAGTTCCAACAGTAGGTATGTAGTCCCTCGTCGGTTTTGTGGGTGTTATGGCGTTCCTCCTCTGCCGATTCATAGGAACGGCTAGGGGAGTGCGAGTCAATCCTATGCAGAAGCATAGCTGTCGCGTGCCTTGGACCTTCTTCGTACCCCGTTTTTGACTCGGATGTCTCCTTATCTCCGGAGTAATAGTCCCGATAACGCCAAGAAGATGGCGATTGGGGATACCGAGGTCGTTGACCATGGTCCCATTCATGGCTTTGTCGTTCGTCTAAAAATTCTTCTCCTTCGGCCCATCTCGATGATCGGGCCTCCCTAATTTCGCAGCGATTCCTGAGCCAACGCTCTATTTGCAATACAGCTTCAAACGCGTCTTCAAGACTTTCCTGTCTCTCCCTCAGATTAGCGAGCCTCCATCCGATTTGGTCCGGCAATCCCTCGAGGAAGTTTTCCAACAAGTCGCTTTCCATCTCGGTGGAAATTTGTTGCGCGTTATTTCCGTATCGATCATATATCGCCGTACGAGTGCAGTCCGCGAGATGACTAACACGATCGATGTATTTTCTAAGCGATTCGTCGTCGCGAATTTTTAAGCGAGCGATTTCACCCCGGAAAAACCCTAGATTCCGACCCGGAGCGTATCGTTTTTTCAGATGTTTTAAGAGATCCGCTACGTTAACGAACGTCTTACCCCGAACACTGATTCTCGCGGGCCCGGTAAGCTTCGTTAGCACTATCGCGAAGTATCTATCTTCCATACCAGGCGGTGTCAACGTTAACCCGTCTTCGACCCGTTGCGCGAAAACAGAGAGTTTCGGGTTTTCCCCATCAAATAAGGGTACTGAATCAGCTGCATATTGAACGCTAGTCTGATCATTTATTAGAATCATGGATTTAGCCATGGAGGCAGTTAGGTTGGCTATTTCGTCTGCCATAATTAATCCCTAGCTCGGACTAAAATTTGAAACCGTGAACTTCCTTAGAATCTTGAAATTCTAATTATCAATTGCATCTAGATGCAATATTAACGAATGAGAACAGAGCAATTTCTATATTGCGTTGAGTACTGATGCTCTATCGTGAAAATCTTCTCTGAAGAAAAATTTAACATGGGTAATCAAAGCGCGCTGCGCATAAGTGATTTAACCCCTAATTTCTTCGCGATTCTCCGACTATATGATGACGGTCCCTCAGGCGCCTCGTCGGTTGTTTTGAATCGCGGGCAATTCACTTCCCAATTCGAATGACCAGGATTATGCTAGCATCCCACCGCTGTCACCAGTTTGTTACGAGCCGAGGTTTGGCAGCGTGCGGAAACCGAGGATAGTTTGTGGTAATATTTTAGAGGCTTTGATATAGGTAGGAATTGTACACGCCGGACTAGCCAGTGTATCTTTCACCACTGGGGTATCCTTATGTGTGGAACACAGGAAGGACTAGCAAGTGTATCTTTCACCACCTGGGTCTCCTTTTAAAGGGTACACTCCGGACTAGCCAGTGTATCTTTCACCACCGGGATATCCGTATGTGTGGAATTTTGGGTTCAGTGGAATTACTCCGGACTAGCCAGTGTATCTTTCACCACCGGGATATCCGTTTGTGTCACTGTCGGAAAGGATAAGGTCGTGGTTCCGCCGACTCGTAACTTATTTGAATTTGTTAGATACACCTTGAGCGGCAAAGGTGTATCGTCGTAGGATGCTAACGACTGGGGATCGAATAGGAAAGGTAATAATTAAACTTGACTCTAGGTTTAAGTTTAACACACGATAATATAATCTTGAATCGAAAGGAATACAAATGTTTAAAGTGTAAATTGTCGCGGTGTCGCGGACTAACCTCTCTGTTTACGCAACGAGGGATGCGGGGGCTATCTACTACAGAATCCCGTTTTTGGATTCGTACCGGAAGAGATTTAACAGTTTTGCTCGAAAGAGAACTAATACCCGATCTTGCTCGACAGTAATCGCGACGTGACTCGACGCGTACAGTATAAAACTCTTGAGATGAAAGCCCGAATATGAAGGGATTCAGTGCCCTTATATAGTCCCCAATATCGGCCTAGACAAGAGTGGGGACTATTGATAAAACAGGGTTCCCAGAAACGATGCAGATTGATGTATCGTCTCTAAGTGCCCCAAAATCCTAATGAGTGCCCTAATCTGAATGATTGCCCTGTTCTGAATAGACTCTTTATTTCGATGTGCAGCTCCAGAAGGGCCAAAGGTTAGCAACGGTCGCTGCCGCATACGTAACATAAGAAAGGGAGCCAGAAGGAATATTGCATTCGTTCTGACTCCCTTTCCGGGTCTCTTGTGCAGCAACCTCCTCATGGTGAGACCTGGGCAATCTACATTATCCTCTATTCGTAAGAACTTCTACTATCTTACGAATAAAGGATAATGTCGAGCTAATAGCTGCACACTTTAAATTTTCGTTAATATTGCATACTAGAGTGTAAATGAATATCCACGATTATTTCAAACCTATTTCTTTCCATAACATTTTGCAATATCAGGTTGCCTTAGAACAAAATATATTATTCAAGCTTGTTCATTTGATGTTTGTTACAATGCGAATAATATTGCTTCGAGCCTCGAGCTCCTATAATTCTATTACTTTCCCCAATGTCTATGTAATCATGTGCTAATTGTGTTCCTCTCTGTTCCTAGCACTTCAGTACGCAGTAAGTTACACTCCTCTCTGATGCAGAATTTGACGAGAATTACGCTGATTGAAATAAAAATTAGCTGCCGCTGCCTGAGGAGAAACTACCTATATTCGTATTTGCATGGATATTCGTATCTTCGTCTCCACAATGCTGCTAGACACCTTAATTTCACCTCGCCACAATACACATACATATAATATTGTAATTTTTTGATGAAAAATAAAAAATATTAGTTACAATTCTTAATGTGTTCTTTCCTCCCTACTCTCTACACGAATATGCGATAGCAGAATTAGCTTAACATCTTCGAAAATTTAAAGTAAAGCAAAATTAATTAAATTCGACAAAACTTGAGGATTTTCGGTGTTCTGGCTCGATGTTGAGTTGTACTACTGAATTTCGTGCCATCTCCTTCTATATCTCATACTCCTACTACTAGAGTCATTTTTCTAGATTTTGGAATATTTTCATAGATTTTCGGCCATCTGAATTGTCGTTGATTTGTACGTATGAAATTCAAAAATTCCCGAAAAAGTTTCAGTAGTACAAGTTAACGACAAGCCAGACGGCTAAAAATTTTCGAAAATCTCGAAAATTGAACTTTGTATTAGGAGAGCACGATATAGAAGGAGGTATACAAAATTCAGTAGTACAAGTCAACACCAAATCAGACGCTCGAAAATTTTTCGAAAATTCAGTAGTACAACTCAACGTCAAGTCAGACGGTCGAGAATTTCCGAAAATTTTTCGATTTCCTCGAAAATTGAACTTTGTATTAGGAGAGCATGATATCGAAGGAGGTATCCGGAATTTCAGTAGTACAAGTCAACGCCAAATCAGACGCTCGAAAAATTTCGAAAATTCAGTAGTACGACTCGACGACAAGTCAGACGGCCAAAAATTGGCTAATATTTTCCGAAAATCTCGGAAATTGAACTTTGTATTAGGAGAGCATGATGTCATAAAAGGTATCCGGAATTTCAGTAATACAATTCAATGTTGAGCCAGACATTCGGGAAGAGTAGGTGGTTCAATCAATATAAGCGGTTCTTTATGACATTGTTTTTATTTATTAATTTTATATTCATACATAAAGTGTTGATATTGTACATATATATATATAACTTATATTTTATCGCATATCCATACATAAACGTAAAGGAAATTATCTACACTTTTATACTAGTGGTGGAACTTTTAACGACGTGGTCTTTCAGGTCACTGTAATTTCCACCGTTACCACCTCGCCCATTGCGCCCATTTACCGGACCGCGGAATAGCACGGGACGCTGGCAGTCTTTAACAGTATCTCGTCAGTGATACGGCGCGCGGCGCGGTGTAAGTTCGCGCTTGTGGAAGAGCGCCACTGGCGGCAACTCGAGTCGGGCGATGATATTTTGCTTTCTGGTAAGGTAAAAATGTCGATGTTCAAAATCTGACAGGGTGGTTTCTCAAGATAAAAGTCTGCTCCATCGCGTGGTGTAGTTCGATTTTCCGCTGGACCCTTATTTTTCAGATAAATTAAAAAATATCATCAAAAAACGGCACAAAAGCGGTGCATCTCCGTCTTTAATGTTTGTTTAAACATCTTTAAACAATCATAATGTATTACTATTGCACATCTCTGGATTCGGGAAAGTCTAGAGAATCTTTTGCTGTAAAGAACAATACAATATCTTTTATAATAACATCACAATCTTTGTTCAAAGTCGAAAAATATGTTTTTTTTCAACCTCAAAGGGTATAGCCGGATAAGATAGTCAAAAATGCCCTTGAACCGAATTTTATCGACGATGTGCCATTCGATAGAGCACCAAGAAAAAACATACTGTGCAAAGTTTCAACCCTGTATCTCGATCCGGAGGGTAGTTATGGGGTAAAATCGAAAAATCAGTTTTTGGCCTATTTTCTCCAGTTAATGATGTTTAGAAATTCTGAAAAAAAATGTGATACATGTCAAGAACCCAAATACATACTTTGCAATTGGTTTCAGATTTTTAAAGTTAAAATCCTGCTTGTAAAAAATCAAAAACCTGAAAAAAATCGAAAAATGCAGATTTCACATGGAAGTTCTAGAGTGCCCACATCTATATTTTTACAGTAGCAGTATATTGTTATAGGTATTGTTCATGAATTTTTTCAGATTTTTTGGTTTGGTGCGCCGTTGTTAAAAAAAATAAAAACCGATTTTTTCGACGTTTTTTCCGCGAAGAACTAAGCTAACCTTAAAATTGTTGCGTTCTATTCATTCTGTAAGTCCATCAGGCACTGATAAACCTTGAACATTTGTAAAAAATAATTAAACAATGAAATCAGCTTCATTAGTATTTTTACTATGTCAGCGTATCGCAGCTAAAAGTATTAACCACATTCTCAACAGCTCGGTTGGCTCAGCGCGTTAGGCGTTCGACTGTGGTGTCCCTATTAATATCAAGTATATACGAAGTGTTTCATAGTGTTCTATTTGTAATAGTGATCTACATCTCCTATCCTTTCGGGCCTTCGTTCCCTAATCTGCAAAACAAGAAACACGACAAGCATACATAACTGTATTTAGAATATTAGGCCCTGATACACGGCGAGTGAAGCTCGCCGAGTATCGGGCCTCATGGCGCCGCCATTAACGCCACGACCCAAGCGTCCCTTTTCCCAGACTAGTGAAGATAAAGAAAATTACCCGAACGGGGATAATATCAAGGGATCGGCAACTAAAACACAGAAAATTTTGTCTTTCCAAATCGACAAAAAATTTCATGCCATTGGCGCCTTCTACGAAACTATCAATTCCCCACAACCCCTTAACGAAGGCACTCGCCTTAAAGAAATAGTAGACAACACAGCTAACGCACTAAAACGGGAACATTCAACCAATAGACAAATCAACAACACTATCACTCAATTTAATAGTGAAAACAAAGCCTCTAACCCAAAAGACACTATAGACACTGAAGATTCACTCTCACCCTTCTGCAGCCCCTACTCCGTATCTTTCATCCTGTAACAGACCTGTTCCCGGTACAGGCCTGTTACTAGTAGACGCTCGCCGTAACCCGAAACACCCCGACCGCGACCGAAACAAACCGAACCGCGCCGCGCCAACCATGCGCGACGAACCGACCGCACCGCGCGTCCCCGCGTCTACGAGCCATGTTTGGCGCCAAACGGAAGCCAAATATGGGCAACACGGAAACGCGACGTCACCGGAACTTCCGTCAAGTTCCACACCGCACCGCCCCGCAGCATCACGAAGCGAGTGCTATAAGAGTCGCTGCAGAGATCACGCACGCTCTCGTTCCTCGCCGATCTCCGATCCGACCAGGCCGCTCCAGTAAGTAGCCCCTTATCTAGTGTTCGAGCCCGTGTCCCACGGCTCCTCGACACCCGAAATCCCCACGCGCACGGATCCGTGTCCCACGGACATCGACGCGCCCCGGTCTGCCCCGCGGTCGAGCCCGTGTCCCACGGCTCCTCGACACCCGAAATTCCCACGCGCACGGATCCGTGTCCCACGGACATCGACGCGTTCCGGTTTTCTCACGTGTTCGAATCCGTGCCCCACGGATCCTCGGCGCGATCCGTGACTCTCTCGCGTACGACTCCGTGCCCCACGGAACATCGGCGCGCTCCGTGTACTCTCACGTGTTCGAATCCGTGTCCCACGGACATCGACGCGTTCCGGTTTTCTCACGTGTTCGAATCCGTGCCCCACGGATCCTCGGCGCGATCCGTGACTCTCTCGCGTACGACTCCGTGCCCCACGGAACATCGGCGCGCTCCGTGTACACTCACGTGTTCGTATCCGTGCCCCACGGACCATCGGCGCGTTCCGCCCGAACCCCGCGTTCGAACCCGTGCCCCACGGACGCTCGACGCGTACCATATCGCCCACGCGTTTGACTCCGTGTCCCACGGACAATTGGCGCGTCCCTTACGCACCTACGCGCTCAAACCCGTGCCCCACGGGGATTCGCGGCGTTCCCCGGCGAGCAGCATCGAGGACGGATATCACCAGGTCCCCGAGATTTCCGCGTCGCGACCGCGACCGCAAGCCGCCCGCGAGCCGGCGATAACGAGCCGACCACCACCGCGAATACACCGCGTTACCCCGGACGCGCGGTACCCCGGGAGCGAGCGATCCGCGAGCATAAAAGCATATCTGAGGAGGTTTATTTCATACCCGCACCTTCCCGTAACCTCCGAGCCGGTTAGTTCCTCGACGACATGCGAACCCCGGCACGACGAGCTTTCACAGGCACGAGGACCCGTTGTAACGAGCCACCGCGGAGAACGGACTCGTCACAATCCTAAAAAGATTACCCAATAAAACCTCTGTTGGGACTGATCGAATCCCCCCAATCGCTCTCCAACACTTGCCTAACAAAATTATAAACCACCTAGCAATCCTATTTAATAACGCTATAAACAATAACTACTTCCCCAGTCTGTGGAAGACTGCAAAAATATTACCAATAGCCAAAAAAGACAAAAATCTATCTGACCCATCCAGTTATCGACCGATCAGCCTTACTCCCAGTCTGAGCAAAGTCTTTGAGGCAATCATAAACCAAAAAATAACGGAGTTTTGTACCAGCCACAACATCATACCTGATAGCCAGTTTGGGTTCAAACATCGCCACTCCACTACCCACGCTATACACAAACTATTATCTGACGTCAACGTTAAAGTCAGTAAGAATCACCAAGTAGGCGCAGCCCTGCTAGACCTTGAAAAAGCTTTTGATTCAGTCTGACTTAACGGCCTCCTTTACAAATTGCACAAAAAAGAATTCCCAAAATGGCTACTATTCTTAATATGGGACATGATAACAAACAAGAATTTCGTCACCTGGGATGGTAAATTCACCTCCACCATAACATTCCAGATTTCTGAAGGTCTTCAACAAGGCACCGTTAACTCCCCCATCCTTTTTAATATATATATACCAGCGACCTCCTCAAGGCATTTGATTTCAACAAGCCCAACAAGCTTGCAATTTTAGCATTTGCAGATGACATTATAACATACACCTCCAGCAATAGAGTCAGCAACATCCAACAAGAACTAGAAATCACAGTTGAAAAAATTAATAACTATTACTGTAACTGGAACCTGCGACTTAACCCATCCAAATGTGAAACAATTCTTTTTCGCAAACCACTACGATACCTCTCCTCCAACATCAAAGCGGGCTATAAAGAATTCCAAATACAAACCACTGTCCCAGGTACCTCCACTAAGAAAGCTCTAACACATAAAAAAACGGTCAAATATCTTTGAATCCACATAGATTACCTCCTCCGTGGCAACCTACACATTAAGGGGGTAGAGGCCCCACGTGACCATGGTATTTTTCAGTGTGACCAACCCCCGCGCGAAAAACCAATTTGGCAACAGTGATGAACATACATCTGTATGAACCTAACGCTTCAATTTCGCTATATTACAGGTTTTTTTCTTTTCATCAATATCTTTATTGCTATTAATGCATCCGAGTGGCTTCATGCCCTTTACACTTTTGTTGTTATGAAACTACGCTGATAATTCTCCTGACAAAGCGCCATCTCGTCCAAGTAGCTGAACTAAAATTGCTTCTACTCACCCTTCATGAAGGGAATCTGGGAAACAATTGAATGCGATCACGGGAACACACCTCACATCCTCATACGATTTTATATTGAGCTGAGTGAGGGCTCATTTGAAAGAGGAAGGTTAAACGAAGCGCGCGTGGGTCCCTAAATAAGCAGGAAAAATCTTTTTGTGATCGAAAAATACATTAGAAAATCCGGAATTTTTCTTCATTTGTTTTCCCTACTTTGGACAGTCACATTACTGGATATAAACATAATGTAACTGAAGTTGGACCCACGCGCGCTTCGTTTAACCTTCCTCTTTAGAATGAGCCCTCACTCAGCTCAAAATATAATCATATGACGACGTGAGGTGTGTTCCCGTAAACCCCTGTTTTCACTTGTTTTCTAGTTAGATTCTAGTAATGTCACGTGGGTACTCTACCCCCTTAATAATCAATTATCTAAAGCAGGAGCAGCTTTTAAAGCAAACAGCCGGCTACTACACAACAAATTCCTTACACATAAAGCCAGAACCATCCTTTACATGCTTTTAATCAGATCGACAATCACATATGCAGCCCCCATCTGGTGGAATATAAACCACACCACCATGGAACGGATCAGAATGTTCGAGCGAAAGTGTTTGAGAGCTTGCAATAGTCTATATCGATCACGAAACACCAACTGGCAACATTATGTTAATAACTCAATCCTTTATAACACAGCTGACATACCTAGAATTCATCTCTTCATATTATACCTGACTAGAGAATACCTCAGCAAACTTCCTCATATCAACAACGAACTAACCAACGAACTAGTCTCACTCGACGAGGACGAAACACACAAACAGTTGAAGAACGGTTACATCCCGCCATAAGCATTTATACTGTGCGATAGAATAGGCCTTATACAAAATAGCAGCAACGTGCCTTTAATATATCACTGGCGACGAAATAAAGCAGATAAAAGAATTGCGTACACCAGTGGAGAATTCCTAACTCATAGAGGTAGATTTAAATTCTCTACCACTATCCCACACCGAGACTGGATAAATTTTGAACGCCTTAATTTTAAAAGATACTGGTGGCTCTCTATAAATTGTGACCACATAAGCGAACTACTTAGCCGTAAAAACTCTAATCTAACGCCATAGATTTAGATATAATATACTCACAACAGCTAACCCGTAGCAGTTATCCATTAGACAAAAAAATGTAGGGCCTAGACCCATTGTATATAATCATTAGTTTTAAGTCGCGCCTAGTATTTATCCTAGTTTTAAGAACCTAAGACTGTATTTTTGGGGTTTTAATATAGTGCAACACTATGTTTTTCCCTGAAATCAAACAAAACCAAAGTTCCTGCCAATATATTTTATTAGTATTATTATACATTTATAGAACCGTAATATTTAAGTAAGTATAAGTAAGTATTAGTAATTTTTATTAGTAATTTATTTAATTATTAAGTAAGTATAAGTAATTTTAAGTTAATCTAGAAAGTTTACATTAGAGTATTGTATTGCGTGCAATCAATTATGTATTAATTCCTAAGAAAGACTGGTTATATTTGTTATGTTTAATTTTGGTACCACTAATTCTAAGAAATTGTTATCTTTTATAAACCAATAAAACATATTTACAAAAAAAAATTAGGCGTTCGACTGTTGACCTGCAGATACAATGTTCGCGCCCGGCTACGTATACTTTTACTTGATTATTTCTTTTTTTTATGTCATAAAAAGATGTTAAAAAAAGAAATAATCAACTAAAAGAGTACGTAGCCGAGCGTGAACATTGTATCTGCAGATCAACAGTCGAACGCCTAACGCGCTGAGCCAACCGAGCTGTTGGGAATGTGGTTAATACTTTTAGCTGCGATACGCTGACATAGTAAAAATACTAATGAAGCTGATTTCATTGTTTAATTATTTTTTACAAATGTTCAAGGTTTATCAGTGCCTGATGGACTTACAGAATGAATAGAACGCAACAATTTTAAGGTTAGCTTAGTTCTTCGCGGAAAAAACGTCGAAAAAATCGGTTTTTATTTTTTTTAACAACGGCGCACCAAACCAAAAAATCTGAAAAAATTCATGAACAATACCTATAACAATATACTGCTACTGTAAAAATATAGATGTGGGCACTCTAGAACTTCCATGTGAAATCTGCATTTTTCGATTTTTTTCAGGTTTTTGATTTTTTACAAGCAGGATTTTAACTTTAAAAATCTGAAACCAATTGCAAAGTATGTATTTGGGTTATTGACATGTATCACATTTTTTTCAGAATTTCTAAACATCATTAACTGGAGAAAATAGGCCAAAAACTGATTTTTCGATTTTACCCCATAACTACCCTCCGGATCGAGATACAGGGTTGAAACTTTGCACAGTATGTTTTTTCTTGGTGCTCTATCGAATGGCACATCGTCGATAAAATTCGGTTCAAGGGCATTTTTGACTATCTTATCCGGCTATACCCTTTAACACCAATAATTTTTTTTTTAATTCCAAAGACTACATACGTCGTGTGATTGGGCATACTCTATATGCCTTGGGTTGCGCCTTTAGAAAATTTCGTTATTCTTGCGGTAGGACGCACCGTTCCCTGACATTATCGTTTATTTACTAGTTTCACGAAATTATGAACAGAAATCTAAACGAGTGTGGAATATACAACTTTGCTGAAGATACTGGTTACGTTCGAGCTTTCTCGAGTAATTTACAAGAGATCGCAGAACATGAGACGAATATTTAGATAATATACACTGGTGAAATTGGAAAAAGGTAGTAGGACATTGGATTTACACAAGATGGTAACGGAAATGTACATATCTATGTTAGTTTTAATGCTACTCTTTTGAAACATGATGTAATAGATTATTCGAATGGCCTTTATGAATATAATAAGAAATATATATTTCAAAGAGTACAATATCAAAACAATGCGTTTGATTGTGGAACATTTGCAATTTATTTTGCAACATTACTATGCTATAATAAGGAATCAAGCGAGCAATGAGCATACGATGTTGTTTTATGCGACATCATATAACAAACATTTTGGTAAGTAGGAAACTATTGAACATCCCTGAAAACGTATAATCTTCTTAAGACGTACACTAAATAATGATAATAATATATTGCAACTAACGAATCGGGAAGTTCTTTGTGTGGTTCTTGGAGAGTCACATACCAAATAACATCCGTACCACTAACCCTCTCCCCAGATAACCACGCTGCAACGGGCAGCTATGTCGCGTTTTGGATGCGAGCTAGCGCGAGCTGCACGGAAAAAAGTGCTGGATACTGCATCGCCGTAAGAGGGCAACACGGTCGAACTAATGTTTCGAATTCCGTATAGGACTTGTGCTAGGGGGCTCTCGTCGGTGCGGTGATACAGAGCTGGTCGTACTGATGTGGATCTTCCACATCAAGATGTCGGTAAAGTAAATGACTATTGTACAAATGTGTAGCAGCAGCCGTCTTCTTTTTTATGGACAAAATTAATATTTATTTAAATTACATACTACATGGAATTAGGTCGTTTTTGGGAAAGTAATTTCGTTTTCGTGTAGGGATCACGATGCTTCCGTTTGTCATTACCAGACTGCGAATCTTTATGCAAAATAAAAATTGACTACATCGGTTGCAAGAAATAGAAACCAAATTTAATGTTACTTCTTCAGAAAAGGAAAAAGCGAAATGACTTTCGGCACGACCTAATACATTAACATATTACAATAGTAGAGCTGCACAAAGTCTAAAAAAAATCAATCTTATCATTTTTACACAAAGAGATCACGTTTACAGTGTTGAAACGTCTTCGTATAAAAAGAAAAGTGTCGTACAAGCGAAAAGGAACTTTATAGTTTTCGGGTCGAGCGTTTTGGGCTACCCGAATGCTTCAGGCTGCTCCGTGGTTTCGCGCTGCCCGGGAGCGACCCGCTTTCGTCGGGCGGGTTCGGAGAGAATCGGACAAGTTCGGGCGAGCGAGTCATCGCGCTACTCCGAGATTCAACTCATCTGCGTTCGCGCGAACTTCACGGACAGACTGCGAATAATGACTAAGGAACACATGTAACCACGTTTTTCTCAAAATTTAGATCACTCTGACGGCTCATCGAAAAAGACGTAAAAAAAGAATTCGGCTTCGTACAGACCTAAACGTTTTGGCCAACCGTTCGCCAAACCGTTTGACGAACCCCGCACTTCGCCGCGCCGAACGCCGCGCATTTCGGCGCGCACGAACGCGAACGGGTAGCGCTTGCAAATCTGTTCCCAAGACAGACAGAGCATATCCTAAACATTCATAAGATAAAGAATAAATGTCAAGAAGTAGAAAGAATTTTATAAACAAAGACATCGGTGATTTAAATTATGTGAAAAAATTATACCTCTACTTCCTAATTTGTTTCAAATTATTGAAGAGACCGTTGCTGTGAAAACATTGCATTTTTTTGTGGTTGTTTACGGAACGCTCTCTCGGAACTTAACCCTTTCGTTTTTATTCAGAATATGCATCGCAAAATCGTAAAAAGACGAAAATTCATCATGTTGCGACATCTCCAAAAATTCAAGTCATTCAGTCTGGAGTCTAACGTCTTTAATGCTTCGTACTGTCTTGAACATTTCACTTTGAAGCCTTCGCTTAAATTTTTCTGCTTCATACAGTTGATGGTCGAGGTTAGAAAAATAAATTTGCAATAGCCACCGAAAGAAAGTGTGGCTCAATCGGATTTCGACGAAAAAATGATTTCATTAGTTGTGTTGACGAAAAATTCGATTTCGCACAAATTTGGTGGTGCACAAATTTTGAGACTAGATTTGAAGTCAGCGTGGTAGAATAACTGCGGGACACGATGTACGGCATGTCGCAAAAAAATCTGTTACGCTCGTGGTATTATGAGAATCGAAGTTTTACATCAGTCAAGGTTAAAAAACGTTCGTACCATAATTTCCCTACTTCTCCCATTTTCTTCAAAGTTTCAGCTTCGATTTAAAAAAAATTTCATCGTTCTATCTCGTTTCTATCGAAAGTTACTTGATTTTAACGCAGAATTCATCGGGTTGCGACCCGGCGGTTGCGCTACTTGCGGCGACCCTTGCAGCGACCCTTGCAGCGACCCTTGCAGCGACCCTTGCAGCGATCGGGTCGTCGCAAGGACCACTTCCTGAATCGCGACGCAGAGCATAAAAATATTTGTCGGCACTGACCACCAGTGGTACTGGACGGGCTAGAGGACCCAACCGTAAAGCTACCCAGCGGGCCCTGCCTGAAACGCTGCGATATGGGAAGGTGGTTTAAAGCTGTATATATAGAGATCGGTGATGGATCAGGTAGCAGCGAGAAAGGTCTTTGCACGACTACCTTCTGTCCATCTTGTGGCGAGTGTAGGAAATTAGCTGCCACAAAAGATTACAAAATTCAACGATCTATCTCATTTGTATCGAAAGCTCTTTCGATAGAAGAAGAGAGGTAGTAATCGCGATATCGGAGATTCAACTCTGCTTTCGCTCGAACTAGTCCGTTTCTCATCGAACGCGCTCGGCGCGGCGAAGTGGAGTCTCGCTCGGGGAACCCGCCCGATGTGTTACGGATAGACTGCGGATCTTTATGCAAACTGAAAAATGTTAGCGTCAATTACAAGAAATAAAGACTAAAATGAATGTCATCTCTTCCCTTAATGATTTTAATAGAGGAGAAATCATATATATTGACGCCTTCGTTTCGACGTCGCTGCATAACACGTCCATGAGAACGAAGCGGTTAATTAGATATACTCTTGTATCCAAAACTTATTAAGTGAAAATTTTTCTGGTTAGGTATTTGTTTATGTAATCGTTTAAATATTTTTTATTCTTTAATTCTGTGAGAACATATTTTCGAGATGTTTAGTTGTTTATTTAAACATATGCTCCAGCGTATATTGAATGTGTGATAAATTATAAATTATGCTTGTGACATGTAGAGTAAATATGGGCCAAATTATATCGTGTTTGGTCTTGTTTTAATCAGAATATTGCCAGAAACAAGCCAATAAAAATCTCATTAAAAAAAATGAAAAATAAAGCATTTGAAATTGGCATTGCATTGTGAGAACGCGTGGGCCTTTAAACTGTGCCGGCGACGGCGCTATGCTACAGCCACACGCTGCGCGTTGCCGTCGCTGGCACCGTTGCTCTATCGTAGTCTTGCTCGGCGCGATCGAAGCGGTAGACCCAGGGAGGGAGAGAGTGAGTGAGTGAGAGAGAGAGAGAGAACCGCCGGGTCGCTACCCGATGAGAGGCAACCGCCGGGTCGCAACCCGATGAATTCTGCGTTAAAATCAAGTAACTTTCGATAGAAACGAGATAGAACGATGAAATTTTTTTTAAATCGAAGCTGAAACTTTGAAGAAATGGGAGAAGTAGGGAAATTATGGTACGAACGTTTTTTAACCTTGACTGATGTAAAACTTCGATTCTCATAATACCACGAGCGGAACAGATTTTTTTGCGACATGCCGTACATCGTGTCCCGCAGTTATTCTACCACGCTGACTTCAAATCTAGTCTCAAAATTTGTGCACCACCAAATTTGTGCGAAATCGAATTTTTCGTCAACACAACTAATGAAATCATTTTTTCGTCGAAATCCGATTGAGCCACACTTTCTTTCGGTGGCTATTGCAAATTTATTTTTCTAACCTCGACCATCAACTGTATGAAGCAGAAAAATTTAAGCGAAGGCTTCAAAGTGAAATGTTCAAGACAGTACGAAGCATTAAAGACGTTAGACTCCAGACTGAATGACTTGAATTTTTGGAGATGTCGCAACATGATGAATTTTCGTCTTTTTACGATTTTGCGATTCATATTCTGAATAAAAACGAAAGGGTTAAGTTCCGAGAGAGCGTTCCGTAAACAACCACAAAAAAATGCAATGTTTTCACAGCAACGGTCTCTTCAATAATTTGAAACAAATTAGGAAGTAGAGGTATAATTTTTTCACATAATTTAAATCACCGATGTCTTTGTTTATAAAATTCTTTCTACTTCTTGACATTTATTCTTTATCTTATGAATGTTTAGGATATGCTCTGTCTGTCTTGGGAACAGATTTGCAAGCGCTACCCGTTCGCGTTCGTGCGCGCCGAAATGCGCGGCGTTCGGCGCGGCGAAGTGCGGGGTTCGTCAAACGGTTTGGCGAACGGTTGGCCAAAACGTTTAGGTCTGTACGAAGCCGAATTCTTTTTTTACGTCTTTTTCGATGAGCCGTCAGAGTGATCTAAATTTTGAGAAAAACGTGGTTACATGTGTTCCTTAGTCATTATTCGCAGTCTGTCCGTGAAGTTCGCGCGAACGCAGATGAGTTGAATCTCGGAGTAGCGCGATGACTCGCTCGCCCGAACTTGTCCGATTCTCTCCGAACCCGCCCGACGACAGCGGGTCGCTCCCGGGCAGCGCGAAACCACGGGGCAGCCTGAAGCATTCGGGTAGCCCAAAACGCTCGACCCGAAAACTATAAAGTTCCTTTTCGCTTGTACGACACTTTTCTTTTTATACGAAGACGTTTCAACACTGTAAACGTGATCTCTTTGTGTAAAAATGATAAGATTGATTTTTTTTAGACTTTGTGCAGCTCTACTATTGTAATATGTTAATGTATTAGGTCGTGCCGAAAGTCATTTCGCTTTTTCCTTTTCTGAAGAAGTAACATTAAATTTGGTTTCTATTTCTTGCAACCGATGTAGTCAATTTTTATTTTGCATAAAGATTCGCAGTCTGGTAACGACAAACGGAAGCATCGTGATCCCTACACGAAAACGAAATTACTTTCCCAAAAACGACCTAATTCCATGTAGTATGTAATTTAAATAAATATTAATTTTGTCGGTAAAAAAGAAGACGGCTGCTGCTACACATTTGTACAATAGTCATTTACTTTTCCGACATCTACCATTTTAGCGCGACCTGCTCTTGTACGGCATTTGACACGTTAATGCGACCGTGTTGCCCTCTTACGGCGATGCAGTATCCAGGACTTTTCTCCGTGCAGCTCGCGCTAGCTCGCATCCAAAACGCGACATAGCTGCTTCGCAGCACGGGAACAGTATGGGAGCAGCTGGTTATCTGGGTCACGAGCTCGCAAAGCGAGTGAGCTACAACAACCCCATCCGCGAAGCTCGCGAAGCGAATGAGCAACAATAACCAGCTAGTTTTTTTAACTATGGCGCACCACTTTCATGAATTTGAAAAAAATTGAGCATGATACTTACGGTAATATGTTATTGCTAAATTATATCTGTGACAGACAACTTAAGATTTCTATATGGAATCTGCATTTTTCCGATTTTTTTTCGTGTTTTTCATTTTTTACAACTGGAGTTTGCAACGCAAAAATCTGAAAATGATATCGAATATGTGGCTTAGTATCCGAAATGTGTCAGATTTTTTCAGAATTTTTAACTGTCAATAAATAGGAAAATTGGGCTAAAAACTGGTTTTTCGATTTTTCTCAATAACTACCCTTACAGATGAGATATGGGGCTGAAACTTGGCAGAGAAGGGTCTATTCGGGTAGACTATCGAATGGTCCAAGCTCGATTAAAATCCCTTTGGGGTCGAATTTCACTACCAAACCCGGGCATAGTCTTTCAACTGTTAAGTATCATGTATATGTTATGATTCGAGTCGGGAATTCTGAACGGACGTTACATATATGTATAATACAAAGTAAAGCTTTGGAAGCAAAATGAAAATATTATTTTTTGGAACATAAATACTTACTGTGCAAACAGTAAAAAGGTTTTCGTAGGAGATTCATTTCAGTCTCTCCTTGACTTAACATAATGGACTTATAACACACTTTGGAATTTGTATCAATAGATTTACACACTACCTATGAGGTATTATCGTTGGCGCGTTTTTTTTCAGTGGTACTCCCTGTAGGTCTATTCCACTTTCTCGCATATAACTCATAGATATGCATGCAGTATTCTTTTTGTATATGTTGTTAAATGTTTTGCCACACATTCCACCAAGCATATTCAATATCTATAAAAGAATAAAAATGTTAATCTCGTTAAAAATTACTTACATAAATATTTTTAGGATATAAAATCTATATTTAAAATTTATGCTGAAGTAAATCTGTGTGAAGTAAATTATAATTTACTTCATACATAAAATAATTTTTTTCTATGTAATAAGTCTGTTAATATTTGCAGTGATTAAATTTGATTTTTTTAACGACATGTGTTTCTTTTACAACTATTTTTACTATGTGTAAATATTACATACTATAGTATCTTTTTATATTGTTGCTTCTTTTTCCCTGCAGCAATATACATTCATTTTGATTTCCAATTTGTTAAATACAGATTATATCTATATATCCATATAGATATGTAAATTATTTTCTAGTCCAGTGTTCTTCTCTCTGTAATATATTTAATTATATTAACTTTACTTAATGTAAATGTAGTTTGTTTATAGAATAGAATTTATTTCTTTTGGATGGAATTTTGTAATTTATATATATATTTCTTCTTTTACTTACATATATAACGCTTCAGAACATCATCGGTTTTGTCGAAACAGGACAAATCACTACAACCTTACCTCATTGTTCAATAGATTAGGTATTACTCAAAGAAAAATATGTTGTTACAGACATGAAGAGCAAGATCTCAACCATATCCTATGGGACTGCCCAAAGTGCACAGGAGAAAAGTAATCTTTCACAGCAAATTGCAATTATAAGGATGGAGAGCTCCATATCACATTGATTCATTTGTGAAAGATCTAGGCACAAGTGCAGTTAAAACAATTAGCAACTTCCTAGCCAAAAATAAAATGTCAATTTTTAAGTCCATGCTTGCCATTAGATTTGTATACATAGAAGCACACAATTTTAACGTATCACTCATTAGTACTAGAAGACGTATTAATTAACGTGTAATTTCATTGCCAAAGAAACTTTTGCTGTAAGATTGTAACCTCTATTAATGCTATTCTACATGATGTTATTGTTATCACTGTGTATTTTCTACTAACCCAACAACACTACTATCAATAAAGGAAATACTATCAATACTATCTACTATCAATATACTATCTACTATCAATATACTACTATCAATATAATACTATCTACAAAATATACTACTATCAATATTGTACTTTACATCTTCGTTTTTGCACGGTTAACCTAGTTCGTAAGGATAGAATATAATAAGCTTTGTATCATATTTACCAGCTTATGGGTGCGTCGGAAGGCTGTGAAAATTTTTATCATTAAACCGGAGTTTTAAAAAAAATTGAGCCCAAATTTCTCTTTGATATCTTTTTTAGATAAAAAATCATAGTAAAATGTGCGCCGCGCCATGCCGAGATTCAAATGCGTGCTGTTTCCAGATTCCAACTTTCCGACTCAGGCGTTCAAAACTTCGGTAACATGAAAATCGAAGGAACGCGTTGGCGTCGATCAGTCGAGCAGGTAGTTCATACGGACAGAGCAGAGAGCTTGTGTGCGTGTTGCGCGCGCACAGCCAACATGCATCAACATCAACACGGGCAGTAATCGGAACACTGTCACTGACTGATGCAGATAGGTCTCCTCATTCTACTTTCTGTATGAATCGATAGAATGTTTGCTTGACATATCAGAATAACAATTCATATTATTGATACAACCACTACATGATAAATATATTTTAGTAAATTTGAACAATGATGGAAATAGACTGGTATATATCTATATATGCATGTATTTATAGTTGCCGTATTTATTGTTAACCTATAACCAACAGAAAATATTCAAGTTCTAAATTTTCAATATTTTATAGGATTGCAAAACCTGCAAACTACAAAACGATACAATTTGCATGCTTAGAAGAAGCAGTAGATCACCCCTTGAAACCTATTACTGTTTTGGTAAGATAGTATTTGAGTATACAAAGAAATTATTTAGACAGTGTTTTGATAATCTAATTTGATTTCTGTTCTGTTAAATGTTGCAGTTAATTGATGGACGCAGTGGAGTTAAACGCAATGCGTTACAACATACACATAATAACTTATCGAGTAGTACACCAGTCCCTCTGTCTGGAAATGCCTTACCCGACCAACTATTAAGTCATACTGCGCTTGATGGGTCAGATCCTCTATCACAATTTGCTAGAGAGGAATTAGATCCTTTGTCTAAAATGGCTGCAGATGAGGTTCGTAAGTTACCTATATTTACCCTTATGTTATTATCTGAAATTTCCCTTATTAGATACTATCTCAGATACCCAGGCACATTCCTCTGAAATATTATTCATAAAGATATAAATTGGAACATTTAAAGGGGTAGACTCGTTTCTACAATTGCAAAGGTGTTGGATGCGTCTTCCCATTTCTCAATAATGCAAAGAGTTAAAAGCATTAGATAAAAGATCAATCTAGACCACGATTGCCCTTAAAAGTCCTATTTTTATGTGTACAATGCCTACACATTGTATTTGCATCATTTGGTACTATGTAACCATTACAACTTTATGAAAATAGCTACATGCACAGCTTTATACTTCCAAATAATGAAAATTATAAACATAATTATAAACCTCATAAACATAAAAATAGAACTTTTGAGGGTGATTGCAGCCTACATTGCTCTTTCATCTAGCACTTTCAATTACTGAAAAATCCTATCTTTGCATTATTGAGAAATGAGGAGGCGCATCCCGCACCCTTGCAATCCTGGAAACGAGAGTCTACCTCCTTAATGACATCATGAAACAATCTTCATGTAAAAGTTCTGGATCATGTTAAAATATTCATTCTACACATATTGTCAAATGTTTATTGTCACTTTCTTGATCTTTTTATTTATATTGTAGTACCACTTACGTGGCTTATAATTCAAAATATCAAAGACTGTGTCCTTAAGAATATCTGCAGTTCTGTCATATGAAAGAACTTCATCGTCTTGAATACGAAGTGTTATTATGTATTTTTGGCACCATATTTATTTCCACACCTAATATATTTATTCCATGTCTACCTCATGGTCAAAGAATGAGACTTCATTTACAATTTATCTTACATCACTTGCTATTCCTATTTTGCATTATTAATAACACAATAATTATATATATTAATCATTCCTATTTTGCATTATTAGTAACACAGTAATTATATATACTAATCATTCCTATTTTGTATTATTAATAACACAATAATTATATATACTAATACCTAATAATATGTGTCTCTTCCATGTTTGTATTACATACCGTATTAATAAAATAAGTAAAAAAATAAGCAGACACATTTCAAGCACAATGTTCATAACCCGCGACAATACTATAAAACACCATTTAAAACGAAATAATTATGCGTTATATGAAAGAATTTCATCATCTTTCATACAGAGTATTAGTATTTACACAGGCTCACAAAAGTATTTGAACAATGATATATTCATACTTGAAAGGGACACTGACTGTACAGAATACAATATAGAAAAAACCGATTTCAACCCATTTTCCCTATTTACTGACATTTAAAAATTCTGAGAAAAATTTGACACATTTCGGATACCAAGCCACACATCAGGTATCATTTCCAGATTTTTCCATTGCAAACTCTGGTTGTAAAAAATGAAAAACACGAAAAAAATCGAAAAAATGCACAACTTTTATATAGAAATCTGAAGTTGTCTATGTCAGATTTAATTAAGCAATTAGATATTACCGTAAGTATTATACTCAATTTTTTTCAAATTTCTGAGAGTGGTGGGCCGTAGTCAAAAAAATAAAAACCACTTTTTTCGGCGTTTTTCCTAAGTTATACCTATCTTTTCTGAATCTTAAAAATATATTATACAATATTAAACGTTCCTACGTTCAGAGAAATATTTTCCAGACTTTAAAACTTGCGTAATACTATGTACGATATATTCGAATATTTCGAAGATGATTTCAATGATTCCGGTTGGTGCAGTGGCTATGATCTCCGGTTGCGAAACCGTTGAAGAATTTTTGGACCAGATAGGAATCCTGGTTAGGTCAATTTTTTGATTTCATTAAACAGATATTTTTTCACTTACTAACCATTCGATTGTTGATAAATCTTTGTAAAAACAGTTTTTGACTATGTTTAGACTATTTTTAAATCATTTTTCGGAAAAATATTTTTGGAGTACTGTGCATCGTTTGTGTATCCTGTAAATTTCATCTTTTTGATGTAAAAATATATGATATTAGCAACAATAGCATTCTTTTGTTAACTTGAGATGAATAATAAACTATTTTGTTAGAGCAGTAAAATATTTCATTTTAGTACGCATCGACTGTGGGCTAGTTTCAACTTATTTATGTGTACAGTACGTGGGTTTCAATTAATTAAAATTTTAATATTTTGATTAGGTAAAATTTCTATGACTATAAGGTCCAGCATATTGATCGCTGAAGTGGATTTATTCTTCGATCATAATAACGTTTTGATTTGGCTTTTGCGATGTTTAGATTTTTACACGCAGATAAATGTAGTTCGTTGATTGTTGAATGTAGATCTTCTGAGGTAATCTGCGTAAGTAGGTTCCAGGTTTTCCTTTACCGGATTGCTACTTGTCGGTTTACGAGCAACTTTTCCAAATACTAATTCATGTGGAGAAACTTTTATTCCTTCATGTACAGATGTATTATATGAAAACATAGTAAAATCTAACAGATTATCCCAGTTGGTTGCATTATTCACATATTGTTTTAAGGATGTTCTGGAGCTATATAAAAACGCAATAAAATTTTTGAAAATTTGACAAGATATAATTCTTACTAAATGAATGCAATTAGTAAAGTTTGGGTTCGATTCACTGCACCGTTTAAGAATTATAGCAACTTAAAGTTTGCACATTTTAACACGTCTTCTTATGGAGAATTCATAAAATTCCACTTCAAACCCTATTTAAACCTTGAAAAAACGCAACTAGAAACTCCAGTTCTTTTTTATATATAGTAAAAATTATGTAACTAATTATGTTCAAAATTTATTAGGATTCACTAAACAGTTACAGAGCAAAAAATTATAAGCTGTTATAAAACGTGAAATTTATCGTGTTGTCATCTCACTAGCATGGAAACGCGACAACAGTGTAGACCACTGAATATAGCTACTATATCATCTATAATGCAGACGATGATCGCGCGCGACGTTTGAATACTTGCCGGTCTTTTAAATGCACACAAAATTTACTTTTTTGAAGTAAAATAAAACAATTAAATTAATTTAAATTTTAATATATTATAGATAGTATGTGTTACATTGATAATAATATAAACAAGGGGTTCAATTTAGATAGTAAAAAAGTTTATTAATTAAAATACTACAAAGATTTTATAATATACTATAACTATAATATGATATAAACTATATTTGCAAATATGTTTAATCGTCAATGGACGTAACTTAATTTTTTTTTCTGAAGTTTATCTTTAATAAATTTTGACATTTCATGTTTTTTTGAAGCGAATTGATTATTTAAAATGTTTAAATTTATTCCAGCAGTCGCTAGCTTTCTACGCGTTGCAAACCCAAGAATTCTTTTTAATGGTAATAATATTGATACATTTTTCATAACTTCTTCTTCATCTTTCCAGTACTGCATTTTTTCATTAAATGTCTTTGCATTATTTACTAGCATTGTATCAGTAACATTTGCCTTACACAAAATTGTACTTAACATTTTGCAATCATAAACTGCATTATGAGCACCCGCATTATTAATATTGTAAAATGTGGAAAGTCCACTAATACTGCACGCTCCTTTATCCTTTCTACTTGTTATTTTTCTTATGACTTTTAACGTATCCACAAAACCAGATACTACTTTAGAAAATTCGTCTACTAAGGAGTAGCTTGACATAGCTCTAAATAGTCTTGGCCCATCAAATGCTAAATTATGAGCTGCTAAATAGCACTTTTTATCGAAAGATTTTAGCCACTCAAGAAAAGATACTATGGCTAATCTTATAGTAGTAGAACTGACTCTATTTCCGTGATGCATTAAAATTCCTTGGCAATTTACAAGGCCATTAGCTGCTGTTGCTGCTGCAGAAATTTGTTTCGTTGGATTTACATATGGATGAAAATTTTTTTCCCCATATTTCACAGCAATCTGCAAAATATCGCAATCCCGTTGAAATCCGGACGTCTCCAAATCGAACAGAATAATGGGTGGTCCATTATCATGGAACTCAAAATCTGTTTCATGATTATTTTCGGCCATCTCGATAAAAAGAGAGCAATTATTTTCGTATGTTATGCCTTCAGTACGTTCAGTGTGATAACGTAATGCACGTCTTTTCGCTTTTAATTCATTTCGTTTTCTTTTATATTCGGGGGTCTTTATTACCCTAGTAGCATTTACGGTTGGCCTTTTGTTGGGCCGCCGTTGGGGGTATGCGTTGGGCAACCGTTAGAGATGTCGCTCTTTTTTGCAGTTGGGCCAACAGTTAGGGCCAACGTTGGGCCAACGTCGGGCCAACGGTCACATCCAACGTAGGGCCAACGATCATACCCAACGTAGGGCCTACATTACTATTATACGAATAGCCAACAAAAGAATTCTTTCTGTAGGGTCAATTAATTATATACATATATATGTGTGTATTATAAGAGTATTTTATTTTAAATCAGTCATTTTGTGAGGTGACAATATATACCCAGATAGCACGGCCTGCGGCCTAGCCCAGCGTTCCGATCCCGTGACGGGCCCGTGACGAGCCCACCACCGCTTCGAGTTACCCGTAGCCCAGCGGGCTCGGTTCGTTCCGAGCCAGTGCGCGCGCCAGTGCGAGCACTGTGCGAGCGCCCGTGCCAAGCACTGTGCGAGCTCGCCGGGCCTCGCCCGCCGTGCCGGCTCTGGGACAGCTTTGGGCGGATTAACAAGGGTGCGGGATTCACGTCCTCATTTCGTGATAATACAAACACGGGTTGTTTCAATAGTCAAAAACGCTAGATAAAAGATCAGTCTAGGCAGTAATCGTCCTCAAAAGTGTTTTTTCTTGCGTATACTAGGTGTAATTTGCATTATTCGGCAGCATACATGTTACGAAAATAGCCTACAGGCGCAGTTGTACGCTTCCGAATAATCCAAATTACAACTCGTAAACGTAAAAATCGGACATCCGAGAGGGGTTGTGGCCTAGATCAATCTTTTATCTAGCGTTATTGACTACTGTAAAATCAAATTTGTGCATTATCGAGAAACGAGAACGCGAATCCCACACCCTTATAATCCTGGAAAAAGGAATCTACATCCGCAAGAGGGCAGCACTTTTTTAAATTTCATTTTTTTACTGAGTATCTCGATTTCCGTGCTTGCATGTGCACGAATATTCATTGAAAAATCTTAAATATGAATTTAAAGAACTATTAGCTACTGTCGTCGGGAAAAAGGGACACTAGTGCGCATCTACGTAGTAGGAATTAATTTTATCGAAATCTGCCACGATGTTGCGGCCCGCCCTGTATTCTGTATACCGGCAATCGCGACATTAGTACTGCCCTCTTGCGGATGTAGATTCCTTTTTCCAGGATTGTAAGGGTGCGGGATTCGCGTTCTCGTTTCTCGATAATGCACAAATTTGATTTTACAGTAGTCAATAACGCTAGATAAAAGATTGATCTAGGCCACGACCCCCCTCGGATGTCCGATTTTTACGTTTACGAGTCGTAATTTGCATTATTCGGAAGCGTACAACTGCGCCTGTAGGCCATTTTCGTAACATGTATGCTGTCGAATAATGCAAATTACACCTAGTATACGCAAGAAAAAACACTTTTGAGGACGATTGCTGCCTAGACTGATCTTTTATGTAGCGTTTTTGACTACTGAAACAACCCGTGTTTGTATTATCACGAAATGAGGACGCGAATCCCGCACCCTTGCTAATCCGCCCAAAGCTGTCCCAGAACCGGCACGGCGGGCTAGGCCCGGCGAGCTCGCACAGTGCTCGCACTGGCGCGCGCACTGGCTCGGAACGTACCGAGCCCGCGTGCTATCTGGGTAAGTACTAATTTATTATGCACTAACATAGAACAGATTTCTTACATATAAAATATAAAAAATTACATATAAAAAATGTATACATATTACATATTATAAAAGTAAGATTTTTTACATTATATATTATATTATATACATAACACATTGTACATTAGTGATATGCTATTACATTCATATTACATATTGCAGTGGCACGATTTCTTGCATTACATATTATATTACATACATAATTAACGCATTGCACATTGTTGATATATCATATCACATACATAATTAACACAATGCACATTATGTTATCATATCGGTAATGTGCAATGTGTTGATTATGTGTGTGATGTGATGTGTGGTGTGGGAAGTAAATATTACTTGTACATATTACTAATATACATATTATAATAGTACATTAGATACATATTTCTTACATACAACGAAAAAACGACATATATTTACACTAATTTACAGTATCAATGAAAAATTTTCATATTTGCAAATGGTATACAAACAAAAGTATCTTTTTCGCAATAATTTGGTAAAAGTAAACATTTCTTATCAATATGGGATGAACAAAGATGAATTTTTTTGGGGCGACTTACTTTATAAATACCTATTTTGCTGCTTTGTAAAGGTTCAGTAAAATAATCTGTTTTCTCGGTAAAACAGTCACAAAGTAATTTATAAAATGAAGAATTATGAACCTTTTCTATAAATTTAACAATTATAATATCTCCACTTATGGTGGTAAAACACGAATTTGGCAACGAAGTACTTAAAATACAATTGTTTGTTACAGTTATAGATTTTATTGTACCGTCTTTATTCTTTATGAAACTAGGGGTTTTCGGCTTATTTTTACTTTCACAATAAAATTTCTTTCCCCCTAATCTCTTAGCGACTTGTTCCAAAGGAAGATTATGTGATCGGACCATTTCTTTAATTTGAGTCATGAAGTTTTCAAACGGAAATGCAGAATAATTGTCTAAATTACCAAAATTAAAAACGTCTTCTTCCAAATGAAGGAGATTATGAAAATTATATACTAGAAGTTCTTTAGAATATAAGGTTGATGTGTTTTGAACAAAGCAATGTAATAACTCATTGGCATATCTTCGCCACTCAGAACTTTGAGAAAAATCGGAAATTAATATATAAATTGCACAATGTAATATCAAAAAATGTTTATATAAATTAGTTGGCAGTACATTTACTAAAACTACAGGTCCTAAATACAAGAGAAACGCTCGAAATTCTGTAGCCTTCCAATATTTGAACATGTGTAATGGCCGTGGACGCCGAGAAAACTCTACTGGGTAATTGTTATTATTTATTTCTAATAGGCGTGTTGATATTATTTTTATATCACGGTCACTTAATTTACATTTCTTTCGTCCGTTCTCCACCCAAGTCCGAATAAGTTTCTTGACAACGCCTAAACAAACTAAGTGCATATAATCTAATGGAACCTGTGTCACTAATCCTAGATCAAGTTTTATGAGCAAACTTTCCAATACTTGGTGATCTTCATAATCATTCCTTTGGAAACCAATGTCCGTCCGTAGAGTTATGTTAGATTGATATTTCCATGTAGTTCTACCAATGTATGTACCCTCTTGTGTACATTTCTCACAACCATTAAGAGAATTGTGAGATTTTATACATTTCAGAAAAGCTCTTGCCGGTGCATCAGCTACAATGCAACTAACACGAAAAGTGAACTTTTTATTATTAACTGTGATACCATTTTTTTCAAAATCAAGACATTCATCAACAAAGGGACGAAGAAAATTATTAGAATCATCTGGCTTAGAATTTCCGTAATAAAGGCTAACAACAAAAGGTTTTCTGTTAACAGATTGATCCACTGTACATAATATAGGCCAAAAAGAATATTTTGTGCTTGAATGTAATGGCAACCCATCGACATTAACGGTAACAGATAAAAGTGAATCCCATTTAAATTTAGATATTCTTCTATGCATTAAAGGATAATTTTCGAAAACTAATCCTGTTGAAACTCTTTCTATTATACCACTTTTAAGTCCAAAATACACGTATGAACCACTATCACACTTCTGAACGTTTATAGTTTTCGGTGTACGTAATAATGTTCGCGAATCGCTTGGCAAAGATGGATGATGCAATTTTAATATTTTTAATAAATCATCAAGAGCAGCATGAGTTACATTATGTTTATGGGACCAAGAGATCAGAGATGAATCTAAATTTGATGTCAGAGGTACATCAGCTGTCAAAGTAGCATCAACACTGGCAGATGTAAAAGGTAAATCACGAATATCACAGGGAATACATAAATTGGTAGCACTACTATGAGACGGAGACCGACTCGAATTATCATTTTTGCCGCAGACATTAAAACGCGTTTCTGGTATACTTATACGAAGGCTGCGTTGTAGTTCCTTCGTGTCTGCTGCTACATGCCGCTGTTTGGTCCGCTTCGAGGTTGACTTAGCTGACCATGGTCCTTCTTCTCTCTCGGCCTCCATCCCTATCTTTGGTATACCTGAACCAATTACTCACGATAGTGAAGATGCTGGAATCCGTGGCTGTTTCTGCTATTTTATGTTTACACACAGCACCTGCAACAAGTAATTTTGTTTTGCTATACAATTTTTGCAACAAAATTTGCTATAAAAAATGAAAGAGGAAAAAGTTATACTGTTTTTTGCAAGTAATGTAATATTTAATTTTGAGTAAAAAAAGTACTGACCTCTATTAGTCGTAAACGTAATAGTTAACGAATAGTTTCACTTTTATTGAAAAAGATCTGTGTACGATATTATGAAGAAACCGTTAAAATAAGATCAGATGTCTTCTCTACACAAGTTAAGAGAAAACTCGGTGTACGACCAGAGACCACGTTGCTTCTACAACGACTCGTAACTGACTTACCCTGTCAACTTTTAGAAAACTCCCCAGGAAAAGGTAAAAATAAAAGAGAAGGGGAAAACCGAATAGTGGGAAGAAAGTAGGGAGGAGAAGGTACGGAAATGTGCGGAAATGTACGGGAATGTACGGAAAGGCCCGGGAAGACTCACCAGGGCCTGGTGGTAATCCTTCAACAGGCCCAAGCAATGGGACACAGGAGAGGATTAGGCCTGGATTAGGCGTAGACAGGTAGGGAATATGGCAAGCAAATAGGAAGTTTTCTAAAACGACAGCGGCGTAGGGCAACGCCAAGGCAGGCACAATATCAAGTAACAGTTTCAATACCAGCAAAGATTTCCATAAGACCGCGGAGTTTACGTGACAATGTTTATTAACAACAAATTGTGATTCACTATTGAAGTTATCATCAACGTTTATACGTGACTATCTTGGTAAGATAACAGCAAAAATGTAGGCTGATCTTTATTTTACGGGATCAAGAATTTTTTCCTTTCTCCTATAAATTATTATCTATCTGATATGAAATTCCGTAGATTTGAACGTGGAGAGCTGAAAAAGAAAGAAGGAGTCCCACGGAAATCTTTGCTGGTATTGAATCTTCTACTTGATATCGTGCACAGACCCTTTTCAAGAAACAAGGTGAATAAATTATTCGTTAACTAATAAGCTTACGGCTAGTAAGGGTCAGTGCTTTTTTACTCAAAATTTAACGTTCTTTGATGTTTTGGCATAAAACATATAGCATTCCATTTTAAAAAACGAAGTTGACCTTGAAATGTCCTCCACCACTCCACCCACAAAAAAAATTAATACCACGTAACTTAGCCCGTCATACCAAACAACTTTTGTAGGAACACTTTTTTGATAACGACAACGTCTTCCGAGATATCCTGCCGTTCTCGATACAGTGGGATACCCTGTATGTAAAATATACATGTCGGCATCCACGTCTACGTCTAGTCAAGAACCGATGTCGAGGCGACCCTTAGGATTATAACGGTTTACGATAGAGCCTACCCAGATAGCCAAATGCCTCAAATCTACCCAGGGCAGTTATGACCGTGAGGGCATTTTACGAGCCTTCACGGTCATAACTGCCCTGGGTAGATTTGAGGCCCGAGCTGCCCTCAGCACGTCCAAGCGACGTTCGGCCCGTAAAATTCCCGATACCTGACCTCGGCACGCCGGGCTCGATTTCTGCCCGAGGCACGCTTGGCTATCTGGGTAAGTATCAGACTCCACAGCTCTCACCCCAGAACCGTCTTAGAGAAAAGTTGCGAATTACTACAGTTGACATATATAATTTTTGATCTGCATTATTTTTTTATAAATGAATGCTATGTATTTTTTATATGATATAAAAACGTGTGTCAAAACGAATTCATTCGTATACGAGATAATGACCTAAATAAAGGTCACACAAGGTCAGAAATAGAAAAATTATTTAAATCCAATTTTTTGTACTTACATTTTATCACTTGCATCACCCTGTATTCTTTTAAAGCAATTTTGTTGTTTCTTCCTGTCCAATTACACTGAAGAGCAAAAGTGTTGCTGAAGATTCTCTCCAACATCTTTCTGACAATCGCTGCCAGTGTATTGCCACCGATATAGCTCAAGTAATTAATCTGATATTATATGTGGTAAAAATTAATTTACAGTCAGTTTACAGTCAGTTTAGCAGCGAGATAAGACTAGTTTCAAAGTTGTAAGTCGTAGATAAACCACAGACAACTCTAAATGAAGTTACATTAGAAATATTATCTGCTGCATTTTAAAATATGATACCAAAAATCTTCAGTGATAAAGTACTTACTAATATCTGTTCATGGTCCTTATTAGTTGAAAGCCAAGTATTTAAATTTTCAAAACCCTCAATTTCGTCACACGGTAATTTAATTTCTGGAGGCAGAGAAACTGAGAATGTCGATGAAGTAGAGGGTAGTGACAAACGCATTAAAATATTATTCTGCGTTTCCCTCAACTCTTTTATTTCGCTTCTTATGCCAGCAAGATGTTTGGCAATTACATCTGAAATAAAAAAAATATATATATATTTTTAAGTTTTAATTATATATATACTTAAAACTTTAAATTCAATGTCGTGTGCTTAATAAAATTAACAAAAGATTTCAGAAATAGTTACTTTACCTAACGAATTATTCAGCTTGGATAGAATAACTTTGTTTGATGGCTCATCTATAGAGACTGGAGAAGCGTCTAACAGATCTAAAAATATTTACGTATTAGTTCATAACTTACAGACATATTCACTAAAAAGAATCTACAATTCGTGATAACACGTATTGTAAAGTACAAGTTTAATTAATTCTTAAACTAAACCGCCCATTACTATTGTAACAATATACTTACCAATATTTGGCGTAGCTACATCCATGGCTGATGTCCTATCCTGCATTGATGGTGCATCAGGAAAATCTGAAAAATGACATAGAAGTTAATCTTACAACAAGAAAAACAAAAGAAAACGAAATTGTTAATTGCAATTGAATGCATGCATAAATTACAAACATATTCACAAAAAAAACTACACTACGTGGTAACATGTATTGTAAAGTACAAGTTTAATTAATTCTTAAACTAAACCGCCCATTACTATTGTAACAATATACTTACTGTTCGGGCTCAACCGTCGGCTGCGCCCGACAACAAGCGGGAGCATCGACCGAGCGACCGAAAGGACCGCTATGCTCCACAACAAATGCGTGCGCCCAAAAACACCATCGGTCGCACCGGGCGAATTCAAATCAAAGTCGCGACTTTGTCGCCAAGCCGTTCGACGACGCGTTCCCGCGAACCCCTTCCCCGCGCGGAAGGTGATAATATATACCTCGCGCACCGATGCGCGAACTAATTACCGTTAGCAAACGTACCCGAGACCTTTCTCAACTATCGAAACGAAAGCACGAAGCGCGTCCATATTGAATACTCGTTCAATACAGTCTGGCACAAACGCACCCTTGTGCACGTGTACATTACAATAAAATATATTTATATTGTTTGTGTCGGGAGATCGGAGTGTAATTTTCTCTCATAATCGTCCCTTCGCTCACACCGGCAAAACCCGTCTCGCCAACGACGGAACATTTGGTCCTTCGAGCCGGATTGCAAGACGAACGAGAGAAGGGAACCCTGTTCCCCCTAACGCCGATCACGCAGTCGATCGACGGCTACCGCTTCGTGGGTCAACCTATCGGCACGACTGAACTCCACCTAAATCCGAAGCCGCCGGCTATCTGCACCCGCTGCCAGTTCCCGACCCGGACGACTTCGTTGAGATGGAGGAGCTCATCAAGGAGCAGGAGATCGTGGTCCGTGGCATCAGCAGGATCCTGCCTAATTATAAGAAGATGGGGAAGGACAACTTCTCCAAAGCGTCAGCGGAGGAGCGGCTGCGCCGCCTGCGAGTCGAGTGGGAACGCTGCCAGCAGGTCCACCTACACCTGGAAATCAAGGCCACCGCTCGGGATCGGGAGACCAGGCCCTATTTCACGGAGGCGCACTTCGACCGAGCAGAAGAAGCGTTCGAACAGGCAAGCGATTTTTTTTGCGAACTCGTAGAGTCGTTGAAGGCCCCGCCGGAGACCTCGTTTGACGCGTCCACCCTTAATGAACCCGTCGCGACCGCGTCGAAAGTGACGAAACTCCCGCGGATAGCAGTCCCCAAATTCGACGGCCGTTATTCCGAGTGGCCGACCTTCTTCGATTTATTCACGTCCCTAGTCGTGAAGAACGCCGCCCTAGACGACGTGCAACGGTTGTTTCACCTAAAGGGTGCGTTGGAGAGAAGGGCCGCGTCCGTAATTTCCCACGTTAAGGTGACCGCCGCGAATTTCGCCCCTGCGTGGAAAGCGGTCCAGTCGCGCTACGAAAACAAGCGCATGATAGTCGGTGCCTTGGTGGGGGAATTATTACAATATGCTCCGCTGGTCGATGAATCCGGAGAAGGCCTCGCCAAGCTACGTGATCGAAGCGCCGAAAACTTGGCTCAGCTGGCCAATTTGGGGTGCCCTACCGAGCAATGGGACGATCTGCTCGTCCAGCTGATCGTCCGCAATTTCGACCCGAAATCCCGGGAGGAATGGGAACTCTCCCTCGGGGCGTCTCGCGAGCCTCCCACCTATGGAGAGCTCGAACTGTTTCTCGAGGCGCGCATCCGCGCGCTAGAGAATATTCATTTCGCCGCCGAAATGCGATTCTCTGCCGCGGAAGAAAACGCGATCGCGATCGAGCCCTCCCACGTCAGATCGCACGCGGCCGCCGCTACAAATACGACGAAGACGCGGTGTCCCAAGTGCAGCCAAAATCATCTGTTGTTCCGCTGCCCAGTATTTAGGGGCATGACCACCGCCCAAAAAAGGGAATTGGTCAAAACCCGCGGCTGCTGCTTCAACTGCCTCCGAGCGGACCACTCCGCGAGCAACTGCCCTTCCGCGTCCCGGTGCATTCAATGCGGCAAGCCACACCACACGGCGTTGCACCAGGCCTCGTCGAACCCTCGGAGCCACGAAATGTCCTCGACTCTCGCGAGGGGGGAAGTAGAACGCGAGGGCGGCCCCACCGCGCTCTTAAATTGTTCGGCTCGCTCCCCGGAGAACTCGTCACGCGCCGTATTGCTCGCAACTGCGATAGTAAGAATCGAGACTCCGGACGGGGGGACGCGCGCAGTGCGAGCCCTTTTGGACCAAGGGTCGGAGGCGACCTTCGTCTCCGAGTCCCTGGTCCAGGCCTTACGGCTGCCCAAGCGGCCCGCATCGGTCACGGTTAAGGGCGCCGGCGACGCCCCCGTAGGAAGGGTAAAAGCGCGTGTGCATTTTCGTGTTCGGGGGGACACTCGAGTATCACCCGCTTTCGAGATTTCGGCCTTAGTCCTTACGCGGATCACGTCCTACGCCCCCCGTCGCGAGATCGACATCGGCGCATTTGACCACCTCCGCGGACTGACCCTCGCGGACCCAGACCCGAGGCGGTCACTCCCAGTCGACCTTCTCATCGGCGCTGACCATTACGGCGCGCTCCTCCGTGCCGGGCTGCGTCGAGGGGAGGTAGGGACCCCAATTGCGCAGGAGACCGCATTCGGCTGGGTCGTCTCTGGCCCCACGCGTCCACGACCCGATTCCCGCCGCGCCACCGCGATGTCACTGCATTGCCATGCAGACGAGGAATTGAAGCAGCAACTGCGGGCTTTCTGGGAAATCGAGGAGGCGAGTCCCAGCTCAACTCTCTCTCCTGATGAGACGAAGTGCGAAGAGCACTTCAAGGCCACCGTGGCACGGCGGAGGGATGGCCGGTACGTCGTTCGCCTCCCCCTGCGAGCGGACCCCCCCCTCCCCCTCGGTGCGTCGTGGAATCGGGCAATTTCGATCCTGCGAGGAGTCGAGCGGCGACTCCGCGGTGACCCCGCGTTGGAGGTGGCATACTATGATTTTTTGACGGAGTACGAGGCCCTGAATCACATGGAGGAGGCGTCGGGCCCCTCTGATCAGGCCCTCTTCGTGTATTTGCCTCACCACCCGGTGGTGAAACGGACAGACGACGGAACCCCGAAGGTTCGCGTCGTTTTCAACGCGTCCAGCCCCACCTCCAACGGGAGGTCACTCAATGACTTTCTTCTACCGGGGCCCAAGCTGCAGCTGGACATTTTCGCAGTCCTGTTACGGTGGCGACTTCCTTGCATCGCTCTTAAAGCCGACATCGCGAAAATGTTCAGGCAGATTCGCGTACACGACGACGACGCTGACCTTCAGCGTATAGCGTGGCGCCGCGAGCCTCATTGCGACCCGTCAGCGTTCCGACTCACCACGGTGACCTACGGAACCGCGTGCGCCCCGTACCTCGCCCAACGGGTTTTACTCGAGCTCGCGAAAGACGAGGGAAACGCGTTTCCGCGAGCATGTTCCGTTCTCCGGAAAAATTTCTATGTGGACGATGCTCTCTTCGGGGCCGACTCCGAGGACGAGGCGAGGTCGTGTCGACTCGAGCTCACGCAACTCCTGCGACGAGGAGGGTTTGAGCTCGCGAAATGGGCGGCCAGCACCCCTCTGGTGCTGGCCGAAGGGCCTGAATCGCGGGTGGTTGATTTGCCCCAGGGTTCCCCCTCCAATCACCCCGTGTTGGGGGTGGACTGGAGTCCCGAGACGGACTCTTTCGGGTTCTCCGTTGAACGCGAGTGTGGGTTGTCGGCCACGAAAAGGGACGTTCTGTCCACGATTGCTCGTTTGTACGACCCGTTGGGCTGGGCGGCCCCGGTAGTAATAAAGGCCAAGATCATGCTCCAAGAGCTGTGGCTGAGAGGGTCCGAGTGGGACGACCCGATCCCCGCCGAACTCGGCCCGGCCTGGAGCGTGATCGTGGAAGAATTGCCCGCTCTACGAAACGCGCGCATTCCCCGGTGGCTTGGCGTGCGACAAACGCCGAGCGACGACGATCGGTACGAGCTGCACGGGTTCGCGGACGCGTCATCCCACGCGTACGGTGCGGTGGTTTACTTGGTCTCGCGATCACCACCAGGCACCTCCACGGGGACTCGGGTCACTCTCGTTGCCTCGCGCACCAAGGTCGCCCCACTGAAAACTGTGAGCATTCCTCGGTTGGAACTTTGCGCGGCCGCTCTGCTCGCCAAACTGCTACGCCGTATCGCCGACGAAACCCTCGCGGACCACCTCGACCTCTTCGCGTGGACGGACTCGCAGGTAGTGCTCGCGTGGCTGGCTCGGACACCCTCCACGTGGACGGTGTTTGTGGCGAACCGCGTGGGACTCATCCACGAAACACTGCCCGGCACGTCCTGGCGGCACGTCGGAACCGCTGACAACCCCGCCGACTGTGCCTCCCGCGGTCTACTTGCCAGCGAACTTCTCCACCACGACCTGTGGTGGAGGGGGCCGACGTGGCTCTCAGGCCCGCGGTCCGGCTGGCCGCAAGCCCGCCCCGATGCTCTCGAGTCGCCGAATCTCGAAGTGAGAGTTAACACCGCGCGCGTGCAAGACGTGGAGGAGAGCCCCTTGGCCCCCCTCCCCAATAGCGTCTCTTCGTGGGCGAAATTGCTTAGAGTCACCGCGGGTTGCTATCGGTTCGTCGCTGCCCTTCGACGAAAGGCAGGCAATTCTGTCCCCTACGACGCTTCCGCGACGATACGACGGTCAAGGATGTTGTGGCTCCGGTGGCTGCAACAGAGCGCGTTCAAGCCCGAGCTGAACCGCGTCGAAAGGCAGTTGTTTGTCGGAGAGGCCTCACCCTTGAGGCGTCTGAACCCGTTTGTCGACGCGGCAGGGTTGCTCCGGGTGGGTGGAAGACTCTCGCAGTCGTCTCTCTCCTACGACGAGATGCACCCGATCATCCTGCCGAAACATCCGCTTGTCGAGCTCCTCGTCGACGCCGTGCACCTGACCACCCTACACGGAGGGCCACAGCTCACCTTGAGCGTGCTAAGGAGGACGTACTGGCCACTAGGAGCCCGCGAGCTCGTGCGAAAGGTTTTAGGGAGGTGCGTGACTTGTGCGCGCCACCGCGCCACGCCAGCCTCGCAGGTAATGGCCTCCTTACCACGCGCAAGGGTGGACCCCTCCCGTCCCTTCTCGCACGTCGGGGTCGATTATGCAGGCCCCCTCAGTACCCGCATGGGCAAGGGACGGGGGTACAAATCGCAAAAGGGTTACATTTCGATTTTCGTATGCTTCGCGACGCGCGCGGTCCACTTGGAGCTCGTCAGCGATTGTACCTCGACGGGATTTTTGGCTGCGCTGCGCCGGTTCGTCTCCCGACGAGGCCGGCCCACGGAAATCTATTCCGACAACGGAACCAATTTTCGGGGAGCCGCTCGGGAGCTCGCGACGATGAGCCGCAGCGCCGTCAACTCCCCCGAGGTCACGGAGTTTCTGGGGCAGGCCGAGATCGCGTGGCATTTCTCTCCACCCGGGGCACCCCACTTTGGAGGACTTTGGGAAGCGGGAGTTAAGGCAGTAAAACGCCACCTCGTGAGAGTCGTCGGCTCGCACACGCTCACGTTCGAGGAAATGGCGACACTGCTGTGCATGATCGAGGCATGCCTTAATTCCCGGCCCCTCACCCCGCTCTCTCGTAATCCCGACGACTACGCGGCCCTCACCCCCGGCCATTTCTTGACCGGAACCCCGACCCTCACGCTTCCAGGGGAACGCCCTCCGGACAGCGCGGCGACCACCCTGTCCCGTTGGCAGACGGTCGACCAAATGCGCGCAAACTTCTGGAAGCAGTGGCAACGGGAGTACCTGCATACTCTCCAGGAGCGCAGCAAGTGGTGGCGCACCGAGACCAACCTCCGCCCCGGAGAGATGGTGGTGATCCGCGAGCCGAACTACCCTCCGGCCGTCTGGCGGCTCGCGCGCGTGGAAACACTCCACCCCGGCGTGGACAACCGCGTACGCGTCGTTACCGTACGCACCGCCGGCGGAAAACTCAAAAGACCGGTCGCGCAGCTCGTACGATTGCCCGTGGAAACGCCAGAGGACCCCGCTCCTTCCTCAGCGAATGCATGCTAGCACCCGCGAGCGAAGTGCATCCGCCACGGTGCATTGTGTCACGGCGGGCGGCGAAACCCGTGCCGACGAGAGTACCAGCGGTCGCGCTCCACCGTGGAGCGTGACACGGCGGGCGGCGCATGCCGACCGCGTCAAGCGCCGTACTTTAAAATTGTAAAATAAAGAGCCAATTGTAAATAGTGTATGTTTAGTTTTAAGACTTGCGTCAGCGGAGCTGAGGCGGGCGGAATGTTCGGGCTCAACCGTCGGCTGCGCCCGACAACAAGCGGGAGCATCGACCGAGCGACCGAAAGGACCGCTATGCTCCACAACAAATGCGTGCGCCCAAAAACACCATCGGTCGCACCGGGCGAATTCAAATCAAAGTCGCGACTTTGTCGCCAAGCCGTTCGACGACGCGTTCCCGCGAACCCCTTCCCCGCGCGGAAGGTGATAATATATACCTCGCGCACCGATGCGCGAACTAATTACCGTTAGCAAACGTACCCGAGACCTTTCTCAACTATCGAAACGAAAGCACGAAGCGCGTCCATATTGAATACTCGTTCAATACAGTCTGGCACAAACGCACCCTTGTGCACGTGTACATTACAATAAAATATATTTATATTGTTTGTGTCGGGAGATCGGAGTGTAATTTTCTCTCATAATCGTCCCTTCGCTCACACCGGCAAAACCCGTCTCGCCAACGACGGAACACTTACCAATATTTGGCGTAGCTACATCCATGGCTGATGTCCTATCCTGCATTGATGGTGCATCAGGAAAATCTGAAAAATGACATAGAAGTTAATCTTACAACAAGAAAAGCAAAAGGAAACAAAATTTTTAAGTGCAATTAAATGCATGCATATGACTTACTCATACAATGTTGTTCGTCATCATCAGCATCAGACTCATAACTGTCATATACAATTTTTCGGATTTTCCTCTTTCTTTTTGACTCTCCTTGGTCTCCTTCCCACTCGGTTGCCACTTCTGACTTACTTTCAGCCTGCCTACATTTCTCACGGGCTTTAGTCAAATCATCTGAAAAGAATATTGCGTTTATACTCTTGCCAATAGTGCATTACGTTGTGATCACAGCATATAAAAATCACTTATATAATCAATAAATACAATCTATACGTGTAATTTTTGAATGAATTGGATTTAAATATATATATTATATTAAATAGATATTATAATCTATATATAATCTATATATATCTATATAATATTAATATGTACAGATATAGATTAAATATATATATATATATATATATATATATATATATATATATATATATATATATATATATATATATTAATATATATAATATATACATATAAATTTATATATATATATATATATATATATATATATAAAATATCTATATAATATATATCTATATTTAATCTATATCTGTACATATTAATATTATATAGATATATATAGATTATATATAGATTATAATATCTATTTAATATAATATATATATTTAAATCCAATTTATTCAGGGATTACATTTGTGTATAGGATTGTAAGTTGTTTGAATGGTTATTGATGATCAAGGATAATTTTTTGTTGGTTTCAACCGTGAGGAACTGCGTTCAGCTAAGGCGTCGGTTACTGGCGTATATAGTTAACATTATTTGTAATTCGAATATTCAATCTACCATACAGGGGGTCTTGAAAAATGTCTAATGAGTTTTCGTAGACCGCGGGGCCTTTCAACACGCCAAGCCGGGTTCGGGCGAACGCGGTGAACCTGCCTCGTGTCGGCCCTGACTATTTAGAACATTGTATTCTATTATATTCTACAGCAAATTCTGAGACACATAGAACGAAAAAAGTGATTCGCTTTACATAAATTTTACGTAATTTTTTGTTGTAAAATAGCCCGCTTACCAGTCTCATAAAATATTCGCCTAATACCGTACAATGACCAATTGTCATCCGGTGATACACCTCCTTGGAGGGCTCTATTAAATTTAGCCATTAGTTTATAAGGAGGCCACAAACATTCTTTTTTTAACGGTGTTAGCCATTCTGATCGCACAACACTGATACCTCCACTACTGTTGTGTGTTGAATTAAATTCAACCACTTTATACATTATTAAAAGTTTTTAATAAAAAAGCACACGACACAAAGAGCGATGACTTCGACAATTCGACACAGTAGAATGAAATGAAGATGCATACCAATTGACGATCGGCGCAACATCTTGAACGACGCGCGCTTCGCTTGTTTTCTGGCACAGCATTCTCAGCTTTATACCAAATACGGTGAACATACTACAAGGAAGTGTTTCAGCGACGCTAATAGCGTCTCTGACTGTAATGCTGGAGGTCCCAAGTTCAAATCCATGCATATTATTTTATTCTTTTTCTTCTTTGTACATTTTCAACTACTAACCAATTTTTATTATATTACTACGAACTTAAATAAATAAATTCCAAGACTCCATACAATAAAACTTTGTTGTATCAACCATCGCACAAAAATAAATTGTGAGAGCATATTCATAAATATATGAAAAAAAATTAATTTGGAATATTATTATTTTTATTAGAATATATTATCATATATATATTACATATATGTTCTAACATGTTTTTAGTTGCAGCAACATTTCTGACGTTTGTTAGACGAAATATGTAAATGTAGGCAGATTTTTGTAGGACTAATGTAGTCTAATCGTTGTAAATTTCACGTTACTTAACCAACTATAATATCTGTAGGCCCAACGTTGGGTATTCGTCGGCAAATTGACGTTAACTTTTCGTCGTTGGCCTTATGTTGGGTATTCGTCGTTGGCCCTATGTTGGGTATTCGTCGTTGGCCCTACGTTGGGTATTCGTCGGCAAATTGACATCATTTTTCATCGTTGGCCCTATGTTGGGTATTCGTCGTTGGCCCTATGTTGGATATTCGTCGTTGGCCCTACGTTGGGTATTCGTCGGCAAATTGACATCATTTTTCATCGTTGGCCCTATGTTGGGTATTCGTCGTTGGCCCTATGTTGGGTATTCGTCGGCAAATTGACATCATTTTTCATCGTTGGCCCTATGTTGGGTATTCGTCGTTGGCCCTATGTTGGGTATTCGTCGTTGGCTCTACGTTGGGTATTCGTCGGCAAATTGACATAATTTTTCGTCGTTGGGCCTACGTTGGGGATTTGTCGGCGAAACCACTAACCATTCCCCACCATTCCCCAACGAACTCCCAACCGTCGGCCACCGTTGGCCAACCGTAAATGCTACTAGGGAGCGGGCTGCGAGAATTTCAGATAAGTTATTGTTAATATTTAATCAAATAATAAATTTTGCGAAATTAGCGGGGCGACCAAAGTACCCGATTTTCGTACTTGACTAAGGCCGTATGACGTCAAAATCATCGCGCATGCGCGAAAAAAGCGCCCTGTCTGTCAAGACTGATTGTTGCAACAATGGTGGGGAATACTACGAATGGCGTCGGCCATTCTTGTTGGGGATTTCGACATTTAACTACTGTGGATCTTTTCTCGCGTGCTTACGCGAATAATGAAAACTCAGTACTTATTATAACAATAAGTATATATTTAACGTGCAATATATGCAGTACATACAAACAAAAGAAATAGTGGTAATGCTACTTATGTCTATACAGGACGACTCTCTAATACCGACTGTTTGAAAATAATTTCTCTCACTGTTGCCGCTCTGCTGCAGCTGCGCGCGCATTCTAACCTTTTCCAGTCAATTTCCCTATGCAACACGTAGTGCTAACACTTACATACTAAATTTACTACGCGATACAAATACCATCAATTCCCTCCTTTCGCGAGTAAATTGTGACCCTAAACTAATCCTAGTTTTTTAGAATGTTCCAATATCATATCCGCGCTTAAATCTTTCGTCATTAAGTCGGATTCTAATTCCGATGATTCAATGTGACAGAGCTGTATTTCATTCATATCTTTTTCGTCTTTTACAAAATGATATCTTCGATGAATGTGTTTATTCCGATGGTTGACCCTCGGATTTGCTACCCAATCAATTACTGCTTGACTGTCTGTATTAATGGAAACTGGCTTCTTTATCAAGTCGAATTGGTTTAACTCCTCTAATAATCCGACCATCCATTTTTCTTCGCTGATAGCGTCGCATATTCCGATCAATTCCGACTCCATAGTAGATAGCGCAACTATTTTTTGTTTTTTACTTTTCCATCCTATGGTTGAACTTCCCACCTTTACCCTATACCCTGAAAACGACTTTGAGTCGCTCGTAGTGCTCCAGCTCGCATCCGAACTGATAGACAGCTTGCCGTATTCAGATCCTATCTTCAATTTCAGCGCTTTTGTCCCTTGAAGATATCTTAATACTCGCTTCAATGCTTGCATGTGTATTTGTCGAGGATCTTTCGCATACTGGGATAATTTGCTATATGTAAAAGCAAGATCGGGCCTCGTCCCGGTGACCAGATACCCAATACTACCCAGTATCTCCTGATATAAGGTGTTGTCAACCTTTTCAGAATCCTCGTAATCGTCTAACTTGGATCCTGATGCCCTGGCGTCTTGACTCCGTGACAATCCTGCATATCATATTTGACCAGTATTCCATCAATATACCTTTCTTGACACAACAGAAAGTCACCTTCGCTTCTGTCAATATTTATACCTAAAAACTCGATAGCGCTTGTTAACTCTCTAATTTTAAGTTCTTTATTAAGTTCTAATATCAGATTATCGATTACCTGATTATTTTTGCCAATAATAACACAATCGTCTACATAGCAACCAATAGCAATAAAGTCATTACCTTTACCCGTAACGAATACATAGGGGTCGGCTTTCGTCGACTTCAAACCTGCATCACTGAGAATTTTTACTAGCATGTCATACCAGCATCTCCCAGCTTCTGGTAGACCGTACAAGCTTTTCTTTACTAGTAATACCTTCCCTCCTTCAGTGTTAACACCTTGAGGTGTTTTCATGTATACTTTTCGATTCAGCTTACTGTTCAAATAAGCTGTTTCGACGTCAATGAACCTCGTTTGGAACCCTCTGATTGCTGCTATCGCCAGTAACGTACGTAGTGATTCCTTTCTCATTACTGGGTTATAAGATTCCTCATAGTCCTTTCCTATTTGCTGCCTTGACCCATCGGCAACCAGTCGAGCCTTAAACCTTATCATGTCTTCGTTTGTTTTCCTCGCAAAAACCCATTTACTTTTAATTATTTTTTCATTTTTAGGGTCTTCAACCGCTTCCCATACTTCATATTCTTCTAACGTCTTTAATTCTTTTTTTATAGCTTCCAGCCATCTCTCTCTTTCCTTTGATTGTATGGCTTCGTCATATGTTCTCGGTACATTTTCACGACTCATGTTTGCCATATACCTCGTATTCGCTCTTCTATCTCTTGAAGACCTTCGTACCCCCTGTTCTCGTAGTTGACGTTCATTTTCCTCCCTCATTTGAGAATCTCTTAAACGCAACACTTCATTCGTATCTCCCCTTCTTCTTCCTCCAGCCGCTTGCCTCTCATTATTCAAGCTTCTGTTTACTTCTTCCATTTCTGGATTGGGGCCTTCTAAAGTCTCGAACTCTTCATTCTGGTTACGATTTGTTGTGACAATTCGATTATCATTTTCTATAATTATATAATCCAGTGTTTCAGATTCCAAGTTTATATTCGTTGTGTATCCCATTTCCATTTCAATAAATTTTACGTCTCTACTTTCGATTATTTTTTCCTCTCTTGTATCATATAACCTATATGCTTTCCTATCCCGCGAGTATCCCATAAATATTGCTGCTTTTGACCTTTCATCGAATTTCTTCTTCGAAGTGTCTACATTTCTGTAATAAGCTTTACAACCAAATACTCTTAGGTGTTTAACTGATGGTTTCCTACCCATCCAGATTTCCATTGGAACATCTGCTTTCTGTTTCGTAGGAACTACATTGTGTATATATGACGCTGTCCATATTGCTTCGGCCCAGAATTTCTTTGGCAGTGATGCGTCCAGTAATAACGTCCTTGCTATATTTATTAGAGACCTGTTAGCTCTCTCTGCTATTCCATTACTTTGAGGAGTATACACGGTCGTTCTCTCGCTTTTAATACCTTTTTGCCTGAAATAGCTTATCAATTGTTCGTTAATAAATTCCGTGCCGTTGTCTGACCTTATATATTTCACACTCTTTCCTTTTTCATTTTCACGCCTTTCAATGAATTCCTTCAGCTTGCTTGCTGTTTCATCCTTAGAACGTAAGAACTCCACAAAGTATCTCCGACTGTATTCGTCTACTATTACCAACATGTATCTGCTTCCTCCAAGTGATGTCTCTGGCATTGGGCCACACAGATCTACGTGTAACCTTTCCAGGATTTGTTGGCTTTTCTCTGTCACGACGTCAGGGAACGGTAACCTACTCATTTTTCTTCTAATGCACGACTCGCAGGCGTCTTCTGCGTTCCTGATTACTGGTAGTCCGTCAACTAACTGTTCGCTAGCCATTTTTTGCAAGTATTTGTAATTGAGGTGTCCTAACCTCTTATGCCATATTTTATGGCACACTTCTGCTGTGTTCAGGCATACTTCTGACTCGGATTTCCTTCGTTCTTGTTCAACGTTTATCTGCATTATAAAAGCATCGTTTTTAAAATAACCTTCAGCGATCATCTCACCTGTTTCCTTATTGTAAACTTTAGCGCCATGTTCGTCGAGGGTGATCTTTCTTCCCTTCTTTACCAAACTCGGCACTGACATAAGATTACAATTGAGGCTCGGAACGTAGAGTGTATCCTCCATCCTTATCCGACTAACACCTTGTTTTCGCCTGTCATTTGTTCCATGCACTGTACCACGACCTTCTACAGTGATACTTCTTCCGTGCTCTGCAGTATTTATTTCTATATTATCCGGCCTTTGATCGGTAATTATGTCGCCCTGGAATGTCATGTGTGATGTACATGCTGAATCCAACATCCAAGTAATCGTCTTATCCTTTGACTTATTATTATTCATACTGGTGACTTCTTCGACTCTCATTGCATGTTCATCCGTTTTCTTATCTTTATAATTGCTTTTGTGACCACTTTTACTTTGCATGGAAGGTTTATTCCATTTATTGCCGGGATGATGTTGCCTGTTCCAATTTTCAATATTATTATTGTTACCTCTCTCATGCTGAATTCTAGGTCTGCTTCTGCAGTCCCTTGCTAGGTGTCCAGGCTTTCCGCAGTTGTAACAATTCCTTTTCCTTTGTTCTTCGACCTTGAATGCCTTGACTTCAAATCCCACCTTTGCCTTGTCGTACTTTCTTTCGTATCTTAATAGCGTCTCTCTTGCCACTTCATACGTTATGTTGGGATTCGAGGATATTGCAGTGGTTACTTCGCTATATTTAGTAGGCAAACCTTCAATAATAAAATATATTAGCTCATCCTCCTCTATTACGGTACCCAGTTCTGAGATTTCTGTGGCCAACGACTGAACTCTCGTGAGGTATTCATCTATTGTTTCCTTTTCTAATTTTTCAATTCGTGCCAATTTTGCTCTCAACTGTGTCTTCCTCTGGCGTTCGGCTCCTTCATGCCGTCGCTTCAATGTGTTCCACAGTAATTTGGCGTTTGTCATGTTCTTACACGCCATTGCTTGTTCTGCGGACAATGTTAATATAATCATAGCACATACCTCATCGTTCTTTCTGGACCACTCGTTCCATCTAACAACCGATGCCTCAACAGCTTCATCTTTAACTGGCTCGTCTTGTACTATTACCTCTTGATACAAGTGTTTGGCTTTAATCAAAGCTGCCAGCCTCATGCTCCACAGTGCGTAATTATTGCTCGTCAGTTGTTCTATCCTAGAGACTGCGAAGGATGTATATTCTGCCATCTTTGACTGTACTTCCTCGTGACACGTGCCCCTAGCTCGTTTGAACTAAATCACTATTTATTTCTTCCCAATCTCACTTTCGCGTGAATTGACCACGTGTGGCTTAATTTCGTTCAGCTCAATCCTGTTTGAGTGAAATTATCTACAGCACAGTTACGTGCGGTATAGCCACGCGTAGTATAGCCACGTGTTACACAAACCACGTGTAGCACAAACCACGCTCTGCTACCAAATTGTTGGGGATTTCGACATTTAACTACTGTGGATCTTTTCTCACGTGCTTACGCGAATAATGAAAACTCAGTACTTATTATAACAATAAGTATATATTTAACGTGCAATATATGCAGTACATACAAACAAAAGAAATAGTGGTAATGCTACTTATGTCTATACAGGACGACTCTCTAATACCGACTGTTTGAAAATAATTTCTCTCCCTGTTGCCGCTCTGCTGCAGCTGCGCGCGCATTCTAACCTTTTCCAGTCAATTTCCCTATGCAGCACGTAGTGCTAACACTTACATACTAAATTTACTACGCGATACAAACACCATCAATTCTTTTACTATTGCCGCGATTTTGCGTCACAGCATACATAAAACAGCGATGGAGATAGTTTATTCGAAGATCGCTTTTGCAGAACCGCAAAAATTCTTGCGACAGTTATGTCCGCAAGGATTATCTACATTATCGCATTTTCTACATTTGCGATTACATGTTTCGTAATCCAAGACTAAACCACTAAAATAACCTAGTATTGCTCCAAATCCGTTCAAACTATCATAATTGCGTCCTGAACCTCGGGTAGTCCACCCCATATCATATGAAACTAATATTCGTACAGGGTGTAAAGAAATGTTTGGTCTTGGCTGCCATAGGTGTATTCTACATCTTCGGATCGGTGAAGATCTGCGAAAAAAAGTTTCCGCAAAATTATCCTTGATCTTGAATTTCAAGGGCAAAGTTTTGTGTTATTCCACTGTATTCTACGCATCATGGGGACAAAAAGTGTCAAGGGAACCAGGAGTCAAAACTCAACTCACCCATGGTTCCCTTAACACTTTTTGTCGCCATGATGCGTAGAATACAATGCAATAACACAAAACTTTGCCCTTGAAATTCAAAGTCAAGGACAATTTTGAGGCAAGAAGATATAGAATACGCCTATGACAGCCAGGACCAAACATTTCTTTACACCCTGTACAATGTCATTGAATGATGTAATATTTTCTGACGATGTAGGTACTTGTTGAAGAACGTTATCATGACATGAACTTGTCGATGGCAAAAGAAAATTTCTATCAATTACTTCCGTCCTATGAAAAATAATTATGATGTAAGGCCTCGTACAGAACTAAACGGTTTGCCGAAATGTTCGTCGAAATGCGTGGCGAAATGCGCGCATTCGTGTTTGTCGTCGATCCATCAGCTCCGGGAATGTCGACGAACATTTCGGCAAACGGTTTGATAAACGGTTCGGCAAACCGTTTAGGTCTACGAGGCCAATGTGGAATTATTAGATTATTGGAATCATTACATTACAGTATGTTTTCAATATTTTCTATTTGCTCCAACGTCAATTTACGTTCTAGCAGTGCGGCATCAAGGCAGCTCTTTTTAGCAACTTCCTCTGCTGCTTGTCCAATCTGTGCTTCGTATGTTTGATATGTTTTAAAATCAAAGCATGGAATATTCAAACAGGCAAATAATTTTGAAAGTTGTGTCCATCCCTATCCACAATGTAGAACACCTAAACCAAATATATTTACATATAGGTATATATTTATAATAACAATTTATATTCTACACAGTATGTGTATGTACACATTATTATGTACAATTAATTATCTAAAACTGCTTTATAATTTGTGGTATAACGACATAATACTTCTATATACTTCTTATGTCGCTAGCAGATTCATCATATTTGCTGATATATACTTGGTTCAGAACCAAACATTTATGGCATCGTAATGATAGTTGTGACCCCAGACCTCGACATATCTCACTTCGAATATATTTTAAAGATAATGCTTCTTTATAAAATGTACACCATAATTGTTCATCAAGGAATTTTAGATCTACTATGCGTCTTCTCTCGTCACAAAATTCACTTTCTTTATTTTCCGTAATATTTGAAGTTACCGTTGGTTTTCTACTTTTTAAACCATTTTACTGTTGAGCAAGCCGCCACAAATAAACTTTATCTGATACAATTTTACCTTTCCAACGGTAAGTTTTCGCTTTTAAAGTATCAGACATTGTAATTGATTTAAACTTGTCAAAATCACGATAGTTTTCAAGCGTACACAATACTACCAACTCTCAAATACAAAACAAACAGCTGAGTACAGTATTGTCACGATTTTCGTTATTATCAAAATATCATTTAACACAAATTTCGTACATTTATTTTCAGTAATAACCATTAGTATTGCTTTCTGAGGTATTTTTAAGTTATTTAGATATTTATTTTTAAGTTTTTATATTAAATATAATATATATTATATATATTATATAATATATTAAATATTGTTCGATCCCGTGAGAAGGAATGCGTGGAGATCCTCCTCAACTTCGCGAGTCTCCAGCTCGCTCCGCCCAACGACCCCCGGTGACTCCGTTCCTCGCTCGAGGAGCCCTTAAAAGGGCTCTCGGCCGAAGGACGAAGTCTCCGCGCGCGACAAGGAGGGACGAAGGCGGGCACACCGCCCGCGTTCGCCCCTCCCCCACTCCCACCCCCTCCCCCGACCCAACGATCTTTACGTCCCCCGGGGGGACAGAGGAAAGGGGGCGGGAATAGCCCCCCCAGCACAAAAGAACAACCCGTCTGGGATGCCTCTTCGGGGGAGGCGAGAAGGACTTACCGAGTCCCGCCTCCCCCGGTCCGTCGCCTGCCCCGTAGCGTGGGGCGGGCCGCTCGGCGAGGACGCCTCGCCAGAGCAATCCTTCTCTCGGAGAGGGGGTTGGCCTCCCTCTCCCTTTCTGCCACCTCCTTCCGCTGCATCACCTCCTCGCAGAAGGAGGTCACGGCCTTGTGCGACCTCTCGTCGCCAATCATGTGGTCGACCACGGCCGACAACGAGAGGTCGCCTCCAATCTCGCTTCTTAGGACACGGCGCGGCGCCGACCACGCTGGACACTCTTCCAGCGTGTGCCGTTCCGTGTCCAAAGCCTCCGGACAGTGGTGGCACCGTTCGGTGGGTTCCCTCTTGATCCACGCCAGGTACCAGCCGAAACATCCATGGCCGGTTAACACCTGGGTGGATCTGTAGGTGAGCCTTACTCGCCTCTCGCACCATTCCTCCAGAATGGGCAGGAGGGCCCGGACTATTGGCCGGCCCGTATTGGCGGCCAGAGTTTCCGACCGCCACAGGGCCAGCGATTCCTGCCGGGCCTGGCGCTTCACTTCTACAATCCTGTCCTCCTCGTCCGGGTCCGCTTCTCCCCTGCGCAACGAGCGGACGGCCAAATACCAAGCCGTCCGCTCCCTTGCCTGATGGTGCAGGGGAATCAGACCCGCGAGGAGGCACGCCGCCTCGGTGGAGACGGTGCGATAGCCCCGTATGGTCCGCAAGGCCAGCCGGCGCTGCACTCTGTTGCAGAGTGTTTTACTGCGCCGGCTGACCGATAATGCGTCGGACCACACGGGTGCCCCATATAGGAGCTTGCTATGCACCACCCCCGTATAGAGGCGGCGGATCCGTCCATCGGGCCCCCCAGTATTGGGCAGCAGTCTCCCTAAGGAGGCCGCCACCGCTTGAGCCTGGGGGGGGGCCAACCGACCGAAGTGCTTCTCGAAGCGCCAGCGACTGTCGAGAGTCAGGCCCAGATACTTCATCTCCTGCCTGACCTCGACAACGGCATCACCCACCTGGATCCCGAGTTGGGGCGGCGGCCGCCGGTTCGGAGGCAATGCGTGTAGCCACATCGCCTCCGTCTTACCGGCGGCTATCTTGAGCCCCAACCCCTCGATCCTACCCACCACGGAGTCCACCACTACAGCCGCCAAGGCTATCGTTCCCCTCCATGTCTCCCCCTCCACGACCACCAGTGTATCGTCCGCATAGCAAATCACACTGGCGTCGCGGGGGAGAGTAGCCCGCAGCACCGAGTTGTATGTTATGTTCCACAGGAGCGGTCCTAGAACCGACCCCTGCGGAACTCCTCGGTGCATGTTCTCCCTCTGCATCACACCGTACCGGCCACGGTACTCAAACCGCCTGTCCCGGAGATAGTCCCGAATGACCTCACGGAGGTAGGGGGGCACCCCGTGATACTCCAGCGCCCCCACTACCTCATCCCAGGGCAGGGTGTTAAACGCGTTGGTGATATCAAGCGATACCGCCAACAACACCCTGCCCGCAGCGACTGCACTGGTCCGGAGGGAGGCGAGTCGATCGATGGCATCGATCGTAGAACGCCCCCTGCGGAACCCAAACTGGCAATCGCTGAGATCGGGACCACTCGTTGACAGGTGCTCGACGAGGCGATCTGCGATAATCTTTTCATAGATTTTCGCCACCTCGTCGAGGAGACACAACGGCCGGTACGCAGAGGGAAGCTCTGCGGGCTTACCTGCCTTTTGGAGGAGAACAAGCCTGGCGACTTTCCATTCCCTGGGGAAGGTTCCCCGGCTCAGACACGCGTTCAGTACGCCGATCAGAGCCGGGGCGAGGACGTCGAGCGCCGCGACCAATACTCGTCCGGGGATACCATCTGGTCCGGGGGCCTTAACACCCCCTTCCCTTATCCTCCGGACCGCCTGGGAGAGCTCAGCGCCGGATATCCGGAGACCCTCATCCCACTCTTGGGACGGAATGGGCGGGTACTCCCTCTCCCCCGCAGTAGGGGGGAAGAGGGTGGACACGACCCGCCCCAGGAATTCCGGTTCCAGCTGCTCCGTCAACGGGGGCGCCCATGGGCGTAATTTGCCCAACACCATTTTGTAAGGGCGCCCCCATGGGTCACTCTGAATAGTGCCCAAGAGCTCTTCCCAGGCTTTGGCCTTGGCGGCAGCGATTAGTCGCTGCAGGGCCACTTGGGCCTCCCTGTAAGTAACATACAGGGAGGCCATCCTTGCCTCGGCTTCGTCGTCGTCCTCTTCAGGATCTCGACGACGTCGCCGCGCGCGGGCGTACTGGCGTCGGGCCCGGATGCTAATCGTTCTAGCATCCTCTATTTCGCTCGACCACCAGTACACTTTCCTCAACGGGGGTGGTTCTTAATCTGGGGCATCGAAGCGTCGCATACGCTTTTCATGATGCCCCGGAACCACTCCACCCCCTCTTCCGCGCCGCGCTCTGTGGCCTCCAGCCACACGCAGGCAAGGGCAGCGGCCCTCAGGACGTCCCCGTCCAGTTTCTTCAGCGCCGATTTCACGGGCGCTGGGTGGGCTGCTGATTGGGGGGTGCCCGCGGGCTGGGCGGCCTCCACCTCCATTGTGATATGGAGATGGTCGGAGAGGGATTCCCTCTCCTCAGCCACCCGCCAGGCGGACACACGTGCGGCGGCGGTCGGGGAGGCCCATGTCAAGTCAACAATGGACCAACCGTTCCACCGCAGGCACGTGGGTACGGAGCCCCGGTTCACCAACCGGAGCCCCAAGCCCCCCGCCCAATCTTCTGTCGCCTCGCCGCGTGGGGTGGTCCTGGGGTTTCCCCAACTAGTGGACTTCGCATTGAAGTCCCCCAGGACCAAGACTGGACCGTTCATGCTGGGGGCAAGAAACACCCCCAAACGGTCCAAGTATTCCCCGTATTCAGCGAGGCTACAATTGGGCGATATGTAGCAACCCACTACCAGAAACCTTCCCCATGATATTGCTACCATCCCCTGGCCCCGTTCGACCACGGTGCCGGGGGGAAACTCCTGGCGCTGATTGCGCCATATTGCCACGGAGCCCCCCAGGTCCCCTACCCAAGGGGACGGGGCGTCGGGGACCCTATAGGGCTCCGTGACTACGGCCACTGCAACCTCCCACTCCGCCAGGCCCTGGATGAGCAGATCCTGAGCCCGGCGGCAGTGGTTGAGGTTGATCAGTGTAACCGGGAACGTGTGTGGCATTATCGGGCCATCGACGTTCCCGGCACCGCCGACGCCTCGTCAGCCGGAGATGGAGCAGTGTCCACCTCCATCATCGCCTCCGCCGTGGGTGGAGACGCAGGGGCGGAGGGTGGGTGCGTGGCAGTGCCAGCCCCACTTGTCCCCGCCTCCGCCGGAGTGCCGGTGACTCCCTTGTCACCAGCCTTCCGACCTTTCCTCGCCGGCGGGGAGCCACATTTGCTCCCCACCTTGTGCCCGGCGGGCCTGCCCATCTCTGCACAGATGGGACAATTAGGCCTCGCCGAACACTCCTTGGCACGATGGCCCTCAGCGCCACACTTGTAGCACTGGCCACTGCGGTCCACCTCCGATGTGCATCGTTGCCGCACATGGCCGATGGCCAGGCAACGGAAGCACTGGAGAGGCCTTGTGGCCAGTGCCTCTACTCGGGCGGAGGACCATCCGAACCTCATCCTCCCTACCCCGATGAGGGACCGCGCCGCCGCTGCGGGACACTGGACCCATATGGTGCCCAACCCGGCAGGCTGGGGCTTGATAGCCCCCACCTTCACCTGCTCGGGTGGGCAGCCTCCCGCCTCAGCGACGGCCGCCTGCACCTCCTTGGGGGTGACAGAGTCGTCCAGGCCCCTTAGACGGAGTTCCACCGTCTTTACGGGCCTGGCGACCTTCACCCCCGTCTCCCGGAGGGTCTCCGCCATTCGTGCCGCCAATTTGTCAGCCTTGGCGGCACCCTCCTGACCGGGGATCTCCAAAATGAGACCCCCGGTCATCGCCCGCTTGGGCCGCACCTCGGCGATGCCCAGCTCCGAAAGGTTGATGGCTCGTTTTGCCATCAACATTGCCTCGGCCAGGGAGGTCTTGCAACCCTCTGGGGCGGTCAACGTGACCGCCGCCGTGCGAGGAGGTGCCGCCACCCTGACCTTGGCCGGGCCATCCTTCTTGCCCCCCTTCATCAGGGGGGATCCCTTCGGGGCTGCCTTCTTGGGAGGTGCGGCCTTTCCGGGCGCAGCCTCCTTGGTCGCCTTTTGGCGAGCCCTTCGCCCCACCACCTGCGTCCAGGCCTCCCCCAACGTGGGAGGAGACGGGATCGACAGCGGTGGAGGCGGAGGGGCCCGCTTCTCGGCCCTGCTCCCTCCAGTCCTACTAGGAAGCGGCGCAGGCGGGGGAGCGGGAGGGGGAGAACCGGTGGGGCCCCCAGAAACCTGCGAGGCCCCCTTCTTCTTCTTCTTCTTCCCCCCGTTTCTCTTCCTCCTCGTCCCCCCAGCGGCCGCTGCCACTTGCACGGTGGCAGGAAGAGGAGCAGCTGACAGCTTTTATTTTCTTTGGTCAGGTTTTAAACTATGGTCACTAATTATGTGTCTCAAATAGGTTACTTAATCGTACGATGCGTAATCGATCCATTAGTTTATTAAACTTAATTTCGTGCTCCCGTAAAGAATTTCAATACATTACTATAATATGTAATATGTACGAATATATGTATATCATCTAGAGATACAAATAATTCAGATCCTTGAAGTCTTACCAGCACACTATTCATCAAACATTGAAATGTGGCTGAAGCGTTTTTCAATTCAAAAGGCATTTTTTTAAATTGGAAGTGGCCATAGGGTGTTGAGAAGGCTGTCTTATGAGTGTCCTCTGGGGCCATTTTGATTTGGTGAAATCCAGAAGCTAAATCAAGTATAGAGAAATACTTGGCACTTCCAAGTTAGTCCAAAATTTCCGTTATATTAGGTAGAGAAAATTCCCATCGCCAATTACGAGACGCCATCGTTTGTTTTCTTGGGAATCTTGCTTCTTTGGCACGATCCATACTGGCGAGTTGCATGGTGATGTCGATGATTCGATAACATCTGTCTCTAATAATTCTTGTACCTGTCTGTTGATTTCTTCTTTATGAATTGGAGGAAAACGATATTGTCTAATATTTATTAGAATGTCATTTGCGGTATAAATTTGTGTTTTAGCACATCAGTGCCTTCGAGGGTTTCTTCAGGGATATGAAACCTATCCTGGTTTTGTTCTATTAATTTTTAAAAATATTTTGCTTTTCCTCTTCATTGAGATGATCAAGTTAATAGTTCCAATATATCCTCGAGTCGATTGCGACAGCTTGCTATTGCTACTTGGCGAGTGTTGACAGACTGATTAGTTATCTCTTTGAACGGTTCTGATTTCACGATGGGTACGTTAAGGACGTAGTCTTTCAATTTCGCGTTTGTTACTCTTATGTGAGCTCTCCCTTTGTTATTAGTGACCACTGTTTCTCCAATACATATTCCTTTTCCTTCAGGAATTTGAGAAATATAACCCTGCTGTAATTCTAGATTGATTATATTTACTGTTAGTGGAATAGATGTTCTCTTTGGAACGTTATTTGCTCTTCTTAAAAAAATGGTATATATGTTCCTCATTTTACATGTTTTGTGGAATAGTCACCTTTTGCTTGATAATTTAATCAAAATTCGGATCCTAAGATTCGATAGAATAATACTAGATGACTTAAACTGATTGGTGCCGTCTTTAGGGTGGCCAGGACCTCAGTCGAGATTCCTCGAATATGAATAGCATTATTTGTATTGATATCCGTAGTTTTCAGGACCATGAATTCTTTGATGAGGTTGACTTCCGAACCTGAGTCCACTAAAAATGTAGTTATTCCTTGAAGATAGGGTGAAGTTATCACTACTGTAGGAGTGGTTTTAGTGGCATCTAGTTGAATATTGATAACCCTTCTAGGTTGATTTCTTCCTCTTCCATCTTCGATTCCTTGATCCCTTTTACTTATTTGGGGTGACTCATTCCTGGAGAGTCGTTCTGTTTAGTTGTCGTAGCTTCCATCGTTGTAGGTGAAATTTTCGGCGAGGACGTATTGATTTTTATTATCGCTTGACGCTCTGTGAAATCTCGTCCCTTGGGCTCACCTCTGTTTCTTGGGTAGACCATCTCGTTTCCCGACTATCGTTGAGAATAAGATACTATCTCACCCGATTCTACTCTGGCCTTGAATTTATAACATTCTTTGATTGTATGATCCAATTTCTTACAATAATTACAAGTAACAGGTGGATTATTTGTTCCCGCATGTCTGTTGGGTCTCAGACTGCCGTCGTCGTCGTTCCTATCATTGTTATTAATAAGGTTGGGTTGCCAGCATGATCCTACGTTGTTATCTTATCTTGAAGACTGTTCGAAGCAGGTTTTTATCGATATTGCTGCTGAGACTGATTTTTTCGGTCTCTGAGATTAGGTTGAAATGTTTTCATTTTCTCTTCTTCCTACTGCATTTATTTTGAGACTTTAATTGCATTGGCGTATCATTCTTCCGGATTCCGAGTTCCTTCTAATTGTACTCTGATACGAATATGAGATGGTAATCCTCTTAAAAAAGTTTCTGATACGTCAAAGTCTATAATGATTTGTAATGTGTCAGTCAATTCCCCATATTAACTGCGTCCGTCGACCATAATTGCTAATCTTAAATTCCGTGTGCGACTAATATAATCAATCATACTCTCGTTAGGTTTTTTAAATATGTTGCCTAATTCACCCTTATATTGGTTAAGCGTTTTCTGAGCCCCGAACATGATTTTAATTTTTATCACAAATTTTTCTACAGTTTCAATATTCAAGTCTCCGATAACCATAAACGCATGTCCCCTAAGTTTATTTGCAAGTAATTTAACCAAGTATGGTTTCTGAATTACTGGAAACATGGATTTTGCTCTTTCACATTCTCTTAAAAATTGATCTGTTGAGGGTTTATTTACGACCATTGAATATTAGTACAGTCTGTAATGCGTCTTTAATTCGAATCGGGTTTCTTGTCTGTGTGTGATTGGAAGTTACATGTTCTTTCGTCGGTGTCGGTTGTTCTATCTTTTTTTGATTAGTCAATGATCGCAATGTATTCTGCGTTTGTACTATTTGTTCATTTAATTCTCTAAATTTAGGACCAAGTTCTGCTACGAATTTATTACTTTCTTGAGCTAGTTTAATTTGATCGATAGCTTGTTTTAATACTTGCGTCTCAATGTCAACTTCGATTTCTTCATCACCAGTTGCCATTGTTAAATTTATAAAAACTAGTGATTATGATAAAATAAAATAAAATAAAATCCTCAATTCCTGCGGTCTATCTCACCACGCTGTTACCAAATTTATGTTACGTCCTAATATGGATGTTTTAAGATGAAATAGTAAATTTAAAGATTTTGATGAGAGATATAACGCAGTTTTAAATCTACCTGCATTCGTCGGCTTCGGTTCAGGTAATTAAGAATTTCTTAAAACTAATTGACCTTGTTAGTGGATATTGGAACATAGAGATCGAAGTCAGGTATTTAAAATGATTTGAGAGTGTGAATATATAAAAGTAAACAAAGTATATTTTACGGATACATAATATTGGTAGTATACTATTATAAATTGTTAGTAATTACCGTTGAGATGATTCGCTTATATTCTATTTAGTCGCAGTCGCTTCAACACGATGATGATGATGATAATGACGTGGATGGCGATGTGAATTGTTCTGATGTTGGTTGTAAGAAAAAAATCCAGCGGGTTTAACACGCTTTATTAATGTATTTCGGATGTTACTGAACTAAACAATGAAAGACGACTGAGATCTGAATATTAATTGAACTGTAACTGACTGATCCTGACGAGGAGCCATTCTTTTATAGATTTGTCAATCCATTGTTCTACTCTTATTCTCCATATGGTGAGTGCATTTTCATCAATTCTCCGTAATCGCTTTTCTTCTTAATTTGTTGCCTATACCTTGACCGAATGTATAATTTTCGATTCGCTCTTATCATCCTCGCGCTTCATGGCAATGTAGTAAACTTAACAACCGTTTCGACATTGTTGTTACAACAAAAACTGATTTGAGTAAGTATTTCGCCATTCAGTAGCAATCTACTTATCATAAGTCGAATACGAAAACTATATAATGAGCATCTTCTTCGATTAAGACAGGTTTTGAAAATATCTCGAGAACTAACAATTTTGTCGCACATAATAAGAACATTACTTAATTAATGTTCTTATAATATAAATGTATGTCGATTGAGTGACAAACACGAATTCAAAGTAAATTAAAAGTAAATATTTTACTGCACATCATATTCTGGAACAAATATTTTTCCATGATAAACATATAATATTTCCTTCATATTAAAAATATATATTATATTTCTAACATTACATAAAATTCATTTTATAATAAGAAAAAAACATTGTTTTCATAATATGAAATAAATATCTGTATATGAGGCGTGACGTCCGACACTCCACTCCCTCCTCATTTTGTGACACACGTACTCACACATATACATTCAAAAACCAATTTCTTAAACGACGCGTCATCAAGCTGGAATTTCGTTGTGCTCCAATGAATTTGGAAACAATAGGAGGCTTGCTCATTCAAGCATGCGATTCTGCTATTTCCCCCCCGGGCTTCGGAGTCGGAGTCGGAGTTTGGGAGTAATTGCTGATGACTGGAGTCGGAGTCGGAGTTGGAAAAAGCGACTCCCGGAGTCGGAGTCAGAGTCGGAAAAAATATGTCGACTCCGACTCCAACTCTGACTCTTTCGTTTATAATTCATTAATGGATTTATGTATACAATTGCTAATATTCGATCTACAGTACAGATGTATTGTATATGAATACATATATCGATATATCTCGGTGCTATGTAGAGAAGAAACAGTTAGTTATGGTAGTAGTGAAGGCAAATAATTAAAACAAATTATGTTGTCATTTTGTCATTCTAGCATTTTTTATTTAAAATAAATGAGTCATAACAAAACAAGACAAATGATGAAACATTAATGCAAAGTTTCTTTTAAATAATTCTATAGGAATTCTATAAGAACAAAATGACATTTTTAATCAATTTTTTTATAATATAGCTCTAAGGAAAATACAATCAAATTCTCTTTCATAGATGCTCTTAAATCCGTTTTAATTATTTTTAATGCTGAAAATAGTCTTTCAACACTGACTTGTGTCGGAGGCATTACCGTCACAATTCTAGCTGCGTCGCGAATAATTTCAGGACAAATAGCGATAGCTTCTTCGACACTCAGTTTTGATAAGCGATCATATTTTTCCTTTTTTTTTAAGCCATCATAAAATTCTTGCCGAAATTTAATTTTTTCAATGTCTACTGGTTCATCTATTGAATTTAAACGTCTTCGTTTTCTTTTGGAACGTTCTAATTTATCTAAATATGCTTCGAAGTTTAATGCTTCATTTGAAGAAAACGATTCCGAACTTTCGTATGATATAACTTCATCTTGTGATTCATCAGTTTTAGACGCCTGTACCTGTAACTGTAACACTTTCAAGCGTATTGCAATGTTATACAGTGTCTCTTTTGCTATGTTAATTTGATCGTTATTTAATAAAATTCGATTCATTGGGTCAACGTAAACAGCAGCTAATAAAACTTTATTCTGCATTAGCTGATTCTCTCTTTTTTATTGAAGTTTTAATCGCATCAGCAATGGACCCTTCAGTTTGGTTTAACTTATGCATCAAGTTTTTCCACTCCAGTAAAAATTTTCCGGGCACGAAATCTTCAGCTTGCAGCTTTAAGGTAACAATATAGGGATATGAAAGAACCTTTTCTAGTTTTGCTGTTTGTTCCCATTGTTCTTTAGTTTCTATCGAGATCTTCAATGAAGGCTTTTGATTCAATTAAACGCTTAATCATTAAATAAGTGCTCCCCCAATGTGTAGCTTGGTCTAGAATAATTCCTTTACCAGCACATCTTTTGAGAATTGCATCAATTTTAGGGGTTCTGCTTGCAACAGCCACTTGTCTTAGTTTTCCGATGAGAGTAGCTGCGTGTTGATTTTTTAATCCATCTCGTATAGCTAATTGTAATGCATGAACGGCACATCGCATATGTTCAATTCGGAATATCTCGGACGCTTCTTCAACAATATTATCTAAATGATCATTGCTTTCTATCGTTTGGTTTGCTTGTAAGTTATTTGTTACAATTGCGTCACTGTCTGCTAGTATTTGTATATTTTCTTCATTAAATTTATTCATTTTTTCTGTTATACTTAACATGTTTGAAGCATTATCTGTCACTATACATAAAATCTGTTCCTTCTTAATATTAAAATCATCTAATATCTTTTGTACAAATTTCTGAAGATATTCGCTCGTGTAATGTGCCTCAGTATTTTTTATTCCAAGTGTTCGAGTTAGAATCTTATTATTTTCATCAACAAACCGAGCATTAATCGCAAAATAATTGACTCTATGGCGCGTGCATGCATCCATTTTAATAAATATCAAACGATCTTTTAGACTTTTCCGATGTTCGTCCTTCTTGTATCTAGCCGCTTCTATTATCAATTTTCTGATGCTTTCTTTTTCTAGGCAAACTCCTAGTTTTCTAGCCATTTCGCCGTTTAAGCCTACAAAGGCAGGTTGTGAAGAAAAGGTTACAGGCACATTACTTTGCACCACAATTTGAACTATGAAATCTTTAAACTTTTCCGGCGTCATTTTTACTGTTACTTTATCAGAAATAAAGAATTGGGATATTTGTGCTTGCCTGGTATTAAATATTTTATCTTTTTCTACAGATGACTGAGTACGTATACATGTATCTTTTCTATTTACTTCTTCTAATACTTTAGGATGGAAGCACTGTAAATGTCTTTTTAAATTTGATGCCCTTGTTGGTGCATTTTTCCCCCGCAAGTTGAAAAATTACTAATTTTTTATATTTTACATAATCTTCTACTGTAATCGTCTTCTACAATACATTAACACTGATAATATTTCTCATCAGTAATTGTAAAATGTTCAAAAACTGCTGACTTTTTCGACATTGCAAAATGCAAGAGATGTAAATATCTAAAAATATTTAGTTTCTTTTAGACTTACAACTTACTGTTTTAAGAAAAAATAATAAGTAGGTAGCTATAAGTCATACTCACAGAAAAAGGATAAAAAGGAGCACCAAGAAAATATAAGTTCCAGCTGCGCTTCTTCGATATCTTCTTTATATTATTGAGAAATCACGACGTTACGACCGACTATCTACGATTGCCATGTGTCTCTTCTCGTTAAACAAAAAAATATGACGTTCGTTGCATAGCATTCTCGAAACAAACGACACATAATTTTAGGCACGTATCTATTTACCCAGTGTAAATCCCACAACGCACTCAAACAATTCAGAATTAACGGCTCGCCTCCCCCTCCCATCTGTATCCGTATTGCCGAAAAAGATGTTCTAAAATTCAGCACCGAACTGGAGACTGAAATAGGAAAAAACTTCTGTATTAAATACCTCAAAAACCAGATTAGAGTACATTTTAGTAACTCACAATTCTTCACTGAGGCCAAATTAGCTTTTCAAAAAGCAGGCCTAAAATTCCACACCTTCGCACTCCCTAGCGAAAAAACTATAACGACTGTCCTAAAGGGGCTTCCCACAATAGACACAGACCTAATTGCTTCCGAAATCAAATCACAAGGACTTCATCCACTGAATGTTGTTGTTTTTAAATCTTCTCCCACCAATTTACAATGCGAAGTTTCAGAGGACCTCTCCTCTGACCATCGCCCAGTCCTGCTGCTACCTTATATCAAACAGTCTCTAGCTACTTTTTCCCCAGTAACAGACTGGAATACCTACCGAGTACACGCAAACAAAATACCGATCCACCGAAACATCGATTCAACAAACGAAATAGACCTCAAAGTTCACGCCTTCCAACGATATCTAAAATCCTGTTTTTTCAAATCTACATCATATGTCAATACTCCGGATAAATTAATTTCTCCTGACGAGAACCTCAAAGCCATGATACGCCTTCGTAATGCAGCCAGGAGAAAATGGCAGCGCTCTGCTAATCCGATTTTCCTCGAATATTATAAACATCTTAGTAAAGGCATTCAACATAGAGTCAAATATCTCAAAAACCAACGCTTAAAAGAAGAGATTGCAAATGCCAAAAATACCCATACTTTTTGGCCTGTATACAGGAAAATTACCAAAAAATCCACCATCATTCCACCCTTTGTAGACTCCAACGGGGCATTCCATGACTCTGGCTCCATTAAAGCTCAGCTCTTGGCCGATCAGTTTAGCGGAGTATACGACGAGGCTTACAATGCAAAATCACCGCTACAAGTATTTGTTAATAACACAGTAAGAGACTTCCACCTGAAAGAATATCTTGCCCCAACCCGATGCACTGACATCATCAACTTCCTTTCTTCATCAGACATCCATTTGGCTGCAAAAACACTAAAAAGTAAAAAGGCTTGCGGACATGATGGTTTCTTCCCCAACCTAATCAAAGAGGCGCCACGGAACGCCTTCGTCCAATTGCACTACATGTTCAGAGCATGTCTCCAACTTGCTTACTTTCCAAAATCATGGAAAATAGCCAAAGTAATACCCATACCAAAACCGGGGGAAAATTATAAATTCCCTGCCAGCTTTAGACCTATTAGCCTTTTGCCAATCCTGGGAAAACTATTTGAAAAAATAATTTATTTTATATTAAACTCGCATATACAAAAAAACGGTATTCTTATCGACTCACAATTCGGTTTCCGTAGTCACCACTCGACATCACACCAATTGGTCCGTACAGCCCAATTTCATGCCCATCAAATGAATATTAACCGTTACTCCGGAATGGTTCTCCTGGACCTAAACAAAGCATTCGACTCAGTCTGGCATAATGGCCTAATCACTAAATTAATTTTCCTAAAGTTCCACCCAAGAATAATCAAGCTTCTCCATTTCTACCTGGAAAACAGATCATTCTTCGTTCAAGTGGGGATAAACAAATCCAAGTCTTCCATCATTGAAGCAGGCGTTCCACAGGGCTCTGTCCTGGCCCCCTTCTATTCCTCCTTTACATTAATCATATACCACAAACTGAGGACAACTCCCTAGCACTCTTTGCCGACGACACAGCAATCATGGCGTCATCCTTCTGTCACATTCGGTTATCCAAGATTCTTCAAAATCACTTAAATATAATAAACGAATTCTTTAAGAACTGGAAACTCAGATTGAACAATGACATAACTCAGGCTATAATGTTCACTCGGAAAAGAAAACACGGCAAAAAAGAACTTCCTCTCCTGAAGATAGGTGACGATAAAATTGAATGGAAAAAGTAGGTCAAATACCTGGGTGTCATTCTTGACTCTGAACTGAGATGGAGACCCGCAGTCGAAGACCGCAGAAGGAAGGCAATGGCGGCACTTGGGGCGTCAACTGTCCTAATCGGCAATAAGTCTGGTCTTAAAACTCACTTAAAACTGCTAATGTATAAATCTTGCATCCGCACCATCTTGACATATGGAGTGCACCTTTGGCACAATGCAGCACGAACTCACCTTGGCTCCTTACAGCGAATCCAAACAAAGTTCTGAAAATCATATTAAAACTGCCAATGGACCACTCTACAGCTGAGATCCACAGAATAGCCGGAATTCCCATGTTGGACATAATCTTCCATACCCTGCTAAAGAATTTCAGATCCGAGGACCACCCTAGTAGTAGTAGTAGTAATTTTTAGCCGGGGGAGAGATGATCGGCACCCCTCCCTTACTTAGGGGAGAGGGGTGGTGCCGCGATCGCACACCGAAAGCATAGTCGATATCATATGGCGACCGGCTCTCGGCCCCGTAGGGTTGCAAATACCACTGCTTTCGACCGCCACTCTGTTTTTTATAGCCCGGGCAACTTACAGAGCCGACGATCTACGCATCAGGGAGCGGATCATCATTGATGAGAAGGCCATTCTACCAAACGTTTGGGGTTTTTGAGCGTTTTACGGCTCGGAGCGTAATGTTGGACCTTGCTCACCTTCAGATCCTGCAGGCTTGCCGCACCTGCCCTTTTGGCCCCACCCGCGTCACCATCGAACCATGTTGTGCGTCTTTGAGTTCGATGTCCCATTCTAAGCTGACCTGGCTGTCCAGGACTTACCCGCACCCACCCTTGATGACCTAATCTATGACTCTAATGGATAGCAAAAACAAGGGGCCGCGCCTCGATGTTCGTTGGGGCGAAGTTATATACCACTTTATGCTTCCGGAAACCTTGGGAGGCAATCCTACTTCGGCGAACTTCTGTCCAAAGACAGAACATCACTTCCATGCGGTCAGTTCCCGTAGTAACCTTCCACGCCAGTGTGTATATATCAACTTGGGGTCCGATCCGACTTCGGCGAAATTCCAGCGATTACCGAAATATCACTTCCATACTGCCATTCCTTGCCGAGCCTGCCGCGTGTGGGGAGGACCACCCTAACCCGCTAATCCAAAGCATAGCGCTGTTCAAAAGAGAGCTTCTTCCTTACTCTCCAAAAGTTAGCCTCCCGCTAGACCTGCCACTGACCCCCACTGAGGCTGTCAGCGTCATGATTGAAAGAACCAAAATATTCCACTAATTCACTTCACCACCACTTCACCCGTAGGGACGTCGGTAACAACCCCAGGGGGTAAACTCATTCTTTCTATATTTTACACTTACAAGTTTTTTTTGAAAATTTTTCTTGTTCCTCACCACCCATCACGATAAATTCACCAACGCTACACTTCAAGTTGCTAAAACACTTCACTGCTCAACAAAAGGATTGGTAGCACACTGCTCTAGGAACTTTTTAGTGAAAACCCTCATGCTCAAAATTCAGGCTTGGACTGCAAAAAAAGCATCAAATCGAGTCGGATTTGACTATCTGAACGTCGACATTCGTCGCAAGTCGCTCCGGCACATCGCTTCGCTCCTATCAAGGCATGTGTCTTTTTAAAGACAATTAGTCCAATTCAGCCATTCTTAAAAAATCAGTTTAATTAAAAGAGTACTACTATCAGTGTATGTGTGTGCCCTCTTGGAGGATATTCATTGTCCGCTAAAGAAACTTCAAACTGTGGGATGATCCATCCACACAACCTCCTTTTTTTCTTTTAGCCTGAGGGAAATGCTTTACGCATACCCTGTACCCCCTTTTTTTTAGCGTGAGGGAAATGCTTTCCCCGGTCCGTCGCCTGCTCCGTAGCGTGGGGCGGGCCGCTCGGCGAGGACGCCTCGCCAGAGCAATCTTTCTCTCGGAGAGGGGGTCGGCCTCCCTCTCCCTTTCTGCCACCTCCTTCCGCTGCATCACCTCCTCGCAGAAGGAGGTCACGGCGTTGTACGACCTCTCGTCGCCAATCATGTGGTCGACCACGGCCGACAACGAGAGGTCGCCTCCAATCTCGCTTCTTAGGACACGGCGCGGCGCCGACCACGCTGGACACTCTTCCAGCGTGTGCCGTTCCGTGTCCAAAGCCTCCGGACAGTGGTGGCACCGTTCGGTGGGTTCCCTCTTGATCCACGCCAGGTACCAGCCGAAACATCCATGGCCGGTTAACACCTGGGTGGATCTGTAGGTGAGCCTTACTCGCCTCTCGCACCATTCCTCCAGAATGGGCAGGAGGGCCCGGACTATTGGCCGGGCCTGGCGCTTCACATCTACAAACCTGTCCTCCTCGTCCGGGTCCGCTTCTCCCCTGCGCAACGAGCGGACGGCCAAATACCAAGCCGTCCGCTCCCTTGCCTGATGGTGCAGGGGAATCAGACTCGCGAGGAGGCACGCCGCCTCGGTGGAGACGGCGCGATAGCCCCGTATGGTCCGCAAGGCCAGCCGGCGCTGCACTCTGTTGCAGAGTGTTTTACTGCGCCGGCTGACCGACAATGCGTCGGACCACACGGGTGCCCCATATAGGAGCTTGCTATGCACCACCCCCGTATAGAGGCGGCGGATCCGTCCAGCGGGACCCCCAATATTGGACAGCAGCCTCCCTAAGGAGGCCGCAACCGCTTGAGCCTGGGGGGCCAACCGACCGAAGTGCTTCTCGAAACGCCAGCGACTGTCGAGAGTCAGGCCCAGATACTTCATCTCCTGCCTGACCTCGACAACGGCATCACCTACCTGAATCCCGAGTTGGGGCAGCGGCCGCCGGTTCGGAGGCAATGCGTGTAGCTACATCGCCTCCGTCTTACCGGCAGCTATCTTGAGCCCCAACCCCTCGATCCTACCCACCACGGAGTCCACCACTACAGCCGCCAAGGCTATCGTTCCTCTCCATGTCTCCCCCTCCACGACCACCAGTGTATCGTCCGCATAGCAAATCACACTGGCGTCGCGGAGGAGAGTAGCCCGCAGCACCGAGTCGTATGTTATGTTCCACAGGAGCGGTTCTAGGACCGACCCCTGCTGAACTCCTCAGTGCATGTTCTCCCTCTGCATTACACCGTACCGGCCAGGGTACTCAAACAGCCTGTCCCGGAGATAGTCCCGAATGACCTCTCGGAGGTAGGGGGGCACTCTATGATACCCAGCGCCCCCACTACCTCATCCCAGGGCAGGGTGTTGAACGCGTTGGTGATGTCGAGTGACACTGCCAACAACACCCTGCCCGCAGCGACCGCCCTGGTCCGGAGGGAGGCGAGCCGATCGATAGCATCGATCGTAGAACGCCCTCTCCGGAACCAAAACTGGCAATCGCTAAGATTGGGACCACTCATGGACAGGTGCTCGACGAGGCGATCTGCGATAATCTTTTCATAGATTTTCGCCACCTCGTCGAGGAGACACAACGGCCGGTACGCAGAAGGAAGCTCTGCGGGCTTGCCTGCCTTTTGGAGGAGCCGAGTTTGAATTCTGCTAACTACATAAAACTTTCTGAATTGTATTGAGGTCCATTCGAAGATAAAGTGGAATGTTCCCTCAAGCAGTGCATAGGAAGTAGTATTTTATATACATTTTTCAAATTAATTTTTACTTTATATTTTTTAAATATCTCGTTTATATTCTCTGAATATTTAGCTTATATTTTCTAAACATTCAATTCACAGTTGTTGAACATGTATACAATATTTAGATCCATTGTTTACCTCATATGACGGGCGCGCAGTGGCTCAGTGGTTAGAGCACGCGACTGCGGACCCCGCGGGTTCGATCCTCGCCGGCATCTCTGAAAATATTCCATGTACCATCTAAATACTGTGGTGCCCCAAGGTTGTTCGGAACCCACCTTAGTAAAAAACTGTAGGCTCCGCTAAATATTATTAGGCTGAAATAGGCTGAAATTGGGCGATACGGAGAAGTGGAAAAGAAGGGGAGATGGTAAATAGATTTGAAACCCTAAGGGAACCAAATAACATTTGTTTATTTATTTATCTCATATGAAAAAGTGTGGCTTAGAAAATATTTTTCCAATATTTGAGAAAGATATTTATCCAATATTTTTGTGCTACTAGAGTAATATCCACATACTGCAGATAATATTGTAAGGATTTTTACTATTTGTTTCATACAGTATTTTCTATTATTTATAGAGTGAGATGTAATATTTATTTTACAGTGGGATTATTCCAGCAATATTGCTACTACGAATAAAAAGGTTAAAGATACTGTGGAAGAATTAGTAGAACCTTGGTCAGCAAGATGTACCGCAATATTAAATAAATATACAACTTCAGAAAAGCTATCAATTGTTACTAGCTTTTTAACAGGTGGTGAAAAAGGTACATTTTCTTTTTTACAAGTTAGCTATCTTATGTATGTAATGGAAACAACATTTATTGTAATAAATTTATTATAGTTGTTGTTAAAGTTCAACCAACTGGTGGTGTAGTAGATAAGGTAAGGACGAGATTGGAACAACTAGATGATTTTGAGGAAGGATCCGTTAGACAAATGTTAGATCTTTCGCAGCAGCAATATACCGCAAGAATTGAACAGTTAAATAATGAACTTGTACAAGCTTGGCATTCTGACCAAAGAGTTAAAGCGCTCAAAATAGCTATCCAGGTTTTTATTTTTCGAATGTTATTTATTAATTATATTGAAAGAAGCACGTAAATTAATACTAAATTATTTTAGTGTGCCAAATTGTTAGTAGACACATCAGTTACGGCTTTTTACCCTAGCAAATTTGTTCTTATCACTGACATCTTAGATATTTTTGGGAAACTTGTCTATGAAAGGTTAAAAGTTAAAGCTGAGTATTACAAGTTAGTATTACATTTATTTGACATGGAATGATAATAAGGTGACCCATGCAACTATGATATCTTATATTGTTGAATCAATTTATATTCCTATATTTACATTCCTATGTTATAAGCCAAAAATAGATGATATAAATGTCATTTACTGTAGTTGTATAGTTGTATTGTTTGTATACTAAAATGATTATGAATCATCCTATTGCAAAATTATTTATTTCATAATATTTTGTAGACCAGGCAGTAAGGTACCAACAAGTTTACCTGATAATTTCACACCAAATATGGTACCAGAGAATGCAAAAGAGACGTGTAGAAACTGGTTCTACAAAATTGCATCAATAAGAGAACTAGTTCCACGTCTTTATGTAGAGATGGCGATAATCAAATCTTACAGTTATCTGACAACAAGGTAAGATGTACATTTTTGTTATGTTACATGTGTAGAAAAGAAAATCTTTACAAAAGAAAATGACGAATAAAATAATTGCGATTTCGTCTTTGTTTAAGAGTAATTAACAATTAAAAATCCGCCTAAAATGGGACAAATGCTCGATTTCGGAATTCGTTTCCTCTAAAACTTTTTATTAAATTCTATTAATATTTTATTTTTGAAATGTATGAACATTTAGAAACAAGAATCCGTTCAGTAGAAGTCGATATGTAAAAGTTGATTTTTGGCCAAATGGATCACGATTTTCCAATCCGGAACACTGTGCGCCGGTGTGTTATGTAATATCCACATTCTGGTATCATGCGCAGTATGCTGCGGATCATTATCGTGCATGAAAACGAAGTCATCTTTAATATTCATTTCCTCTGTAGTGGGATCGAGTTTGCGTTTCAAAATGTCAATATAGACCCTGTGGTTCATTATTCCATCAATAAATTCTAATGAGCCAACACCAGCTGCAATCATGCAGCCCCAAACAAGTACTGAACCTCCACTGTGTTTGACCATAGGTTTTAAGGTTTTGTAGTTTTTTTCCAAACGATACAGTGTCCATCAGACCCAAAAATGTTGAACTTCCCTTCATCTGTGAAGGTCACTTTATTCCAGTACTCCACTGGCGTAGTGACATTATTATTTGCGAATTCCAAACTTTTCTTTCTATTCGTTTCACTTACGAAAAATTTTTTACGGGCTACCCGTCCGTGATATCCTGAATTTCGTATAAAACTGCGCACAGTACTAGCAGATTTTAAGACGGAATATACGTCCCACCAATAATACCGGTACACTCCCGCCAATATAACTGCTACAGGGTTCTGGCTGCTCCGCTACCTCATTATGGATGTAGTACTGTTTTGACCGCGCATGCGCGAAGTGTTAGGAGAAAAGGTACCACGAATCGAAGCACTCAATGGGACTGATACGATGCCAAAAAATGTTGTTTTTATGTCATTGTTTTAGAGATATCCCTTAGAGATGTCCCTTTCATTAGAAATTCAATGACTATAATTATTCCAAGATCATTCAAAGTCACAGACAGAAAAAAAAGGAAAAACTAAAATATGGAAACAGAATACCTGTATTTTATAAATGTTCGAAATTATGGCCGTCTACGTTGATACATTGTTGTAAACAAGCTTTGAAGGAATGTTCAACTCTGATAAGTACGTCCGAGGTGATATTTGTACATGCTGTGATGATACGCTGATGCATATCCTCAATTGTTGTTGAAGCATCCATGTGCACGGGCTCTTTTATCAGACCCCATAAAGAGAAATCCAGTGGATTTAAATCAGGCAAACGTGCTGGCCATGAAACTGATGATTTGTAAAGGGACATCATCTAACAAAATTGGCAGATCTACTTGCAAAATTTGAGCGTATTTCAGTCCCGTCATCATTCTGTTAACGAAATACATATGGTCCAATTACTTTGTCGTTCAAAATACCGCACCACACGCTATGATTAGTGAATTCGTCCGTAAACAAGACATTGAAAACAATGAATGATTTCGAAGCAATCCCCATTGACAAAAGTTAATTCTGTTTTGGAAATCATTCCTGTACAATTTTTGATGGAGCGATATGTGGAACGGATGAAAGGGCCTAGCTGATTAAGATGGTCAAAACTGCCCTTAGAGCTTTTTCAATGGCTCTTGAACCATTCGAAAGCTGACCAAGAAATACCCCTCTGAGTAAGATTTCAGCCCTCCAACTTGCCCGTAAGGGTGGTTACAGGGTAAAATAGATTTTACGCTTTTCTCAGCATTTTCCGGTCTCAAATCCGTTCTAAAATTCTGAAAAAATGACACATTCCGGATCCTAAGGCGCATTTTTGAGATTTTTTGATTGCGAACTGTTGTCGTAACAAATGAAAAACCTTAAAAACGGAAAAATATTTTTTTCTCAAAAATATGAAAACATCCATTCCACTTTTTGAATAACCCGGCTACTATTGGTGTTAGGAATAGATGGAACTTGCATGGTTTCGTGGCGGCATTAATCTGATGTTAGTAGCTTTTTTGTAGGTGGACGTGTAGAGGACATATGAAGTTGACCTTCATTTTTTTAAATGGAATGATGTATTTTTTGATACATCAATCCATGCAGCTGGACATTCGTTATAAAGTAGTGAGGAGGTATCACTCGAAATTAATAGGCGGACGATGAGGATTTCCTCGGCACAACTTTTATTTTTTTTATAACGAATGTCCAGTTGCATGGATTGATATATTAAAAAATACATAATTCCATTAAAAAAAATGAAGTTAATCTTCATATGTCCTCTACACGTCCACCTACAAAAAAGCTAATAACATCAGATTAATGCCACCACGAAACCATACAAATTCCATCTCTTCCTAACACTAATAGCAGCCGCGTTATTCAGGTGTTCTGTTTCTGCGGACTCACCCTGTATAATAATATATAGTATATAGTAATATATAGTAATATAGTAATATATAATATATAGCCGGCGGTAGTGTATTAAGGGAGTCAGGCAGCCGCTGTAGGTGCAGCGCTAATTTCTGCGAATCACTAACTTCAAACACTGCTGCCACAGAGAAAACATGGTCGCAGCGAGTTCATGGGGCACTCAATCAAAGCTCTGGAATCTCTGCTTTAATTTGACAATCGGTTTATGGTATTGCGGTCATTTCTCGCCGAGATATAGCGAGTTGAAGGAAAAATGGAAATTATGCATATTTTAAGCTTATTTTCAGAAACACCTGGTATATCAAAATCTTGACGAAATTAAAAAAACAAAATAAGTGGCTTGGAAAGAAAGAAACGCTCTTACTATTGCTTTTTTGCACAAGATTCTATGATAATTTTTGCACTATCTGGAGCCAGTTACAGTTAAAAGGCCAATATTTACTTCAATGTTGAATAACTCGAATAAAAAAAATCGCACACTAATCGTCAACCACACATTTTACATAGGAAAGATAGCCCTTTCAAACGATATTAACGCGATTTATAAGAAAATTTATTTAATCCCGCGTGATGTCACAAAGTTGTACAAAATTTTTGTTAACCGTCAATGTTGTCTTTATCTCGCTATAACTTTGTAAAAAAACAACATAGCAAAAATGTTAAAATTGTAAAGTTGTAGCAACTTTTCTGGTTGCACAAGTGATGTTTTTGAGGATTGTAGCAGAGTGTGACTTAATCTAGAGGTATGTAGACTAAAGACTCAGTATTAAGTACCCGTAGTCTGGATCGTCGCTTTGTATTGCACTTATTGCGGTAATAGGTAGTAACGTACTGAAGTAATCGAAACTTAATCTTTGGTGTAGCAAGCTTAGTATAGGAAGACGGCCGCGAGGAGAAAGAAAATATACTATGCGATTAGCTGGGGGCGGAGGGAGTGATAAAAAAGGGAGAAGGGGGAATAATAATGATGGTAACAATAAAATATATGAAGATAATGATGATAATGATAATAGTGATGATTATAATAACAGTCAAAACACCTTGTATATTGTTATAATATATATGTATAATGTTATAAATAAACATTAATGAATATAAACAATTATTTAGAAGTAAAGTTTATATTCCAGATAGCTAACGAATGAATGTTCTCCGTTGCAACAGGGCCATGGCTTCTCCCAAATAGTTTGACTGTGGTCAAATGTGTATAAGGGTGTTAATTGCAATTGTTTCAGGCCATAACTCCGTTATTAATGTATTTACGAAAAAATGTCACAAGGAGAAAGATAAATGGTTCAACGAACGCTACATTCGTAGGCCCTTAGTGTTTGTTTAGGTGAAACTGTACATGCAAAATTAACAATTGCATTATTTCTTTAAATAGAAATATATATTTTTTGTTGCAGTAATTGATTCTTCTGTTTGTTGAACGTAAAATATTATTAAGTTACCATGGCAAAAAAAGTATTAGTTCTTCTATAACAACGTAATAAACGTAGACACCGATTCGATGTGGTTGTTATAACAGAAACTGATTTGTCGAGTAAGCATTTCGTCATTCAGTAGAAATTTACGTATCGCAAGTTAAGTACGAAAACTAATTGCAAGCATCTTCTTCAATAAAGACAGATTTTGAAAATATCTCGAGAAGTAATAATTTTGGTAATTCTTTAGAAGTTTGCTCTCCTCACTGATTTTGCTGACCTTGAAATATGTTGTTAAGGTCATCATTCTGAACAACATTTCCCTATACATGTTACCGCCGCTCGATTTTAGTTTTCGAGATGTGCGCAAAAAACTATTGTTAATACTGTATTGAATTTTCCGTACTCTTGGACGCTCCATGGCAACGTAGGCCTATCATTGCGCAGCATTTGTTTACTTTTTGTTTCTAAACACGCTGTAAAGAGAGAAAACAGTGTCTTGCTCTAATTATACATACAGTGGTTGTGCAAAGTGTTCATACATCTTTTAAAACAGAATAACTTTTTTATAATTGTTCCAAACGACCTGATTTTTTTATCATCAATTAGAAGCATTGGTTTACTCAATGATCTGCAAAAAATATTTTGAAAAATTACAATTTACAAGGTTGCATGCAGAAATAAAAAAAGCATTTCTTTAATTGTTTTTATTAGGACCCTTAATGAAAATTTGAAATATATGTTTTGTGGATCTATGTTTGTTACACACATGCAGAAAATTTAATCGAAATCGATTAACATATACACGAGCTATAAGCAGTTAAAACTTGTAAAAATAGTTAAATAGTAGTTTTTTACGATTTTGATCCGTTTCTGCTTAAAATCCAGAGAATCGTATATCTTTCGATGCGTGTCGTTTTTTCCTGCGTCAAAACATTTCGATGAAATTTTCATTATGTGTATAACCAGCGTAGATCTACAAAATATAAATTTTAAATTTTCATTACGGACACAAATAAAACACTTTTAAAAAATGTCTCTTTTTTATTTTTGCATGCAACCTTGTGAATAATAATTAAATGTGTGTTTCTCGATCGTACTCTTGTTGAAAACAATTGCAAAATGATCTCGGCGCTACGGTTCGATCAATAAACTACCTTAAGCAATTTTGCTAATTATAAAATTAATTCGACGTTTCGGTTCCAATTTGAACCATTTTCAAGAAATTAATTGAAATTGCGTCTGTAATCAAAATGTTTTTGGTAAGACATACAATTTTCAAATTTTCAAGAACAGAAATGAAAAACGATTTGTATAAATAAAAATAAAAAGAGGAAAATTTTGTACTTACTTGCTTAGGTGTAATTAAATATTTAAATTTGAGAGTCGTGAGACACGTGAAACGCGTGCGTTCCCCATGTCTGTTTTCACGACACTGATCATTCTTGTACGTGATCTAGGTTAGCAAGATCGATATAGAGCGGTAAATTCAAAATTCATAATATGTCTTTAACCCCACATTGGTACCAATTTGGTATTCTCACCAATGTGGGGTTAAAGACATATTATGAATTTTGAATTTACCGCTCTATATCGATCTTGCTAACCTAGATCACGTACAAGAATGATCAGTGTCGTGAAAACAGACATGGGGAACGCACGCGTTTCACGTGTCTCACGACTCTCAAATTTAAATATTTAATTACACCTAAGCAAGTAAGTACAAAATTTTCCTCTTTTTATTTTTATTTATACAAATCGTTTTTCATTTCTGTTCTTGAAAATTTGAAAATTGTATGTCTTACCAAAAACATTTTGATTACAGACGCAATTTCAATTAATTTCTTGAAAATGGTTCAAATTGGAACCGAAACGTCGAATTAATTTTATAATTAGCAAAATTGCTTAAGGTAGTTTATTGATCGAACCGTAGCGCCGAGATCATTTTGCAATTGTGAATAATAATTTTTTGGAAAATCTTTTTTGCATGTTATTTCATAAACCAAGGCTTCTAATTAATTATAATAACTCAGGTCGTTTGGTACAATTATAAAAATGATGTTCTATTTTTAAAACTGTACTGCAAGTGTTGCTGCATTTTAGGGACATTTTTAATTGTTAATTACAAAAAAATAAAGCCGAAATCGCAATTTATTTATTCGTTATTTTCAAATTATATTGTTATAGAGAACCACTCCTTAAATTTTTGTACTGCATGCTACATTAATGAATATGGAATTTTTGGTTTAAAAAATTATCTGATGTTTGTTCATCCAAAAGATATTACAACAATTATTTTCAGTAATTTGCATTTTACAGTTTATATTCACTCTGTCTTTATAATATAATGTCACCTGTATTTAGTTCTAATTATATGTATAAAATCCAAAGGGCCTAGCCAATTAAAATGGTCAAAACTGCCCTTAGAGCTTTTTCAATGGGACTTGAACCATTCGAACGCTGACCAAGAAAAACCCCTCTGAGTAAAATTTCAGCCCTCCACCTTGCCCGTAAGGGTAGTTACAGGGTAAAATATGTAGATTTTACGCTTTCTTGCGCATTTTTCAGTCTCAAATACATTCTAAAATTTTGAAAGAATGTGAAACATTCTGGATCCTAAGAAGCGTTTTTGAGATTTTTTAAAGACTTTTTGTTGCAAACTGAGTTCGTAAAAAATGAAAAACCTCAAAAAAATCGGAATAATATTTTTTTCTCAAAAATAGGAAAACATGCCATTCTACTTTTTGGTTCCCTGATGAACTACTATAACAGGCAGTGTCGTCAATTTTTTAAAGATTTTTTGTTTGGCTGCTTCATTGTCAAAAACGAATTTTTTCGGCGTTTTTGGTATGAGGAGAAGAGTTACACTTGTTGGCTTTACCGTGGGCGTATGTTAAGTAATTTTTACCGTTATTATACTGAAAGAGGCTATTATTTTACTTAAAAAATATGATTTGAGAGAAAGAAAACATTGTATTCTGTGCGATATATACCTGAATGTTTTCAACCTTTACAACATCGCCGGTTGGCACGGTGGTTAAGGCGTCGCACAGTGGTCCAGGAGCCCGCTTTTTATGGCCAAAACTATTGTAGCGTTATTTCAAGATTTAATGTGATCTTATTATAGGTCGTTGGATTCGTCTTGATACCAGTTAGAATATTACGATGTAAAAAATATATGCTAATATTTAAAAAATTGAGGTCACCTTCATTTTTTATAAAAAAAAATTTTTTTTTAATTTTTTCTATTGAAGTTTGTAGAAAAGTGAATACTGATCAACTTTTGTTCGAAACATTTTTTGTCAAAATAAAAGATACAATATATATGGACCGTTCATTTTGAAAGTGGTGTAAGTCCTTTTTTTTAAATGAGATATGACGTAATTTATGCTTAAAAAATGGAAAAAATAAAACAAATAAAAAAATAAATTAAAGAAAATGGACTTGCACCACTTTCAAAATAAACGGTCCATATAATATAGTAATAAATACAATAAAAGATAAAACATATATATAATATACTAATAAATATAATACAAGACAAAATATATATAATATAGTAATGAATATAATGAAAAATAAAATGCTAACAAATTTAATAATAACTAATCGAAATCTTCCGAATCTAACTCTAAGTTATCTAATTGACTAAATATTGGTAACGCATCTGCGTCATTTTCATTAAAAACTGCTTCATCGTCAGAACTTTCTTCTGTAGGTGTTGTTTCTTGTTCTGCAGTGGATGGTGAATGTAGTAAAGATAATACCTCAGTTGGTAATTTAAGTTTTTTTTATTCTGGAGTCTTTTTCTTAATGTGGTGCTTGATATTACAGGGTCGGAGGTTTCCAACGCTCTATTAAATACATCTTCCAAGTTGTTACGTCTGCTATTTTTTCGTGCATGGAACTTTCTATCGTGTCGATAATATTTATTTCGTGCCTCTGACCCCTCTTCTCCTAAACATCTTGGAGGTAAACCGCATTTTACTATAATTTGTCTTCCATGTATTAAAACTTTGTGAATTGAAGGAGGCATAGGATACCACGGGTATTTTTCTTTGTAAATATGACCAGTTTCAAAACAGAATTTTTCAAATTCATTAAAATTTATTGGAAAGTTGCAGGAAATTGTTATTAAAATTATTTTAAAATTTTGAAGCAGTTTTAAATCTACGCCTGTTATTTCTGATAATCTATTCAAATCTTTAAATGCACGACGAGCAGTGTTTCCGTCGTTAGTATTTCCACTGCCTTGTTTCGGTTTATCTACATTTAGAGCCAGTCGCTCCCAAAACAACTTTTGAATTTCCTTTTTCCGCTGACTAAGTTTTTCTTTATCTTCCTGCGATTTTACTTGCCATTTTTTAATTTCTAATCTATAAGATATATGAATTATGCACTCAAAGACACGTATCCATAAATGAAGTGGGCTAAGTCCATAACATAAATTTTCATTTTGTTTTGGCTCAAATTCTTTAGCTTGGAAATCATTAATTTTTAAAATTTGCGTCGGTGTTGCTCCACAAATTGGGCACGATTGCGATGATTTTGTTCCTGTCAGTGTTTTTAATACTTTGCCATCTATAAGTGTTAACATTAATTTAAATTTAATTTGCAAAATTTTATTATTATGTGGTATATTTAAATCTACCAAATTATTAATCTGATCATCCAGATTCTTTTTTTCATTCAATATCAGTTCCTGGGTTTCTTTTGCATACTCTAATTTTATAGGTCTGCAAAATCTGACAGATTGCGGTGTACTATTGTTCCATAAAATAGTTTTATTATTTATGGAAAATTGCAATGGAATTAATGTAGTTGCAAATAGAGTGTTGTCTAAGCCAGGTAAATTAGAGCTTTGAAAACCTTGTTTATATGTCGACTGACTGTTACTGCCATCGAAGCCATAACTACAAATGATTTCAGTTTTTACAATCTCATCATTTATATTTTCCACTACGCTATCAATTACATCATTTTGTAACAGAATGATTCTTTTTATGGTATGGTTCAACAGATTTTGTAATGGTACTGTTGAGCTCGTTCAGGGTTGTCGAGGCTCAACTGGTCAAATTCGAAATTAACCGAATGTTGACCTCGTCGATATAAATGAATCCGATTGTTCGGTACACAAAACAAACAGTTTATTAATCACAGCAAGAAAACAATATGATACTAACTACGCGTGACTTATAGTATTCGGCTTATCGTGGTCGAAGCAAGTTGTTAGAGGTTCGAAGTCTTAATTGAATCTGATCTAAGTTTTTGGTGCGCTGCCTCGAAACCCACTCGTTCCACCCCGTTGGGGGAAAAAAAGCTTGAGAGGGATGTAAAAGGTCGAAAACTATTGGCTGATGGGACTTGGAGAAATAATTTCTGGGACCACCTCCTATGGTGGAGGTGGAAGCCCCTTCTCCAAGCCCCGGTGGAAAATTGTAATTTATAATTAACGGGACTTCGAGACAGCGCGAAAACAGACCCAAGTGGCCCGCATCTGGTTTGGCTTTGTTGACCGTCCCGCTGGCCTCGCTGACCATGCCGTCGTTCAAACGCGGGACTGGGGGTTCGGGTACGTCATAAACGGGACTCGAGGGTCCCAAGTTGTAAAGTCATATTCCCGTAAAACAACGATGGGATTTTTGAAGGGTCCGCTGGTCGACCCGCGAGCGTCCCAGATGCTGCTGGATTATAACCAGGGTCTATTCGTTTGCACGGTTGCTGTAAGACCGCGACCAATTGCTGTTGAGGGTCCCGACTCAACATATCGCCCCCCTTGAACGGATGGTTCAATGTTGAATAGAATACGGAACCACGTATCGCTTATATTTGTACGGATATAAATAACATAAGTATCGGCTGGATCACTTATCGATAAAATAAAGAATCGCTAAGCTAATACGATAATACAATATTAGGTACGAAAATTAACTTATGCTAGGATATTAGGGTACCTGTGTAATTACATGTCAACTGGTAAAGGAGAAAGACGCTTTACTGATCGCTTATATTCACCGCGAGAGGTTTTTATGGTGGCCACGCGAATGACACCGTCTTCACCCGGGTGAACCGCGATAACTCGACCCAGTGGCCATTTCATCGGTGGGGTGTTGTCCTCCTGCATCATGACCATAGATCCGATCGGTAAATGGGATGTCCTGCCAGAGTGCCATTTCCTGCGTACGGTCAGCTCCTGCAAATATTCGGTTTTCCACCGCTTCCAGAAGTGTGTCTTAATCTTTTGGATATGTTGCCACGACGAGAGCCGCCCGTCGGGCACCTGTGCGTAATCATGGTCAGGCATACTCATCAGTGACTCGCCAATTAAAAAATGACCTGGTGTTATCGCCGTCAGGTCGTTTGGGTCGCTCGAAATAGGTGTTAGCGGACGCGAATTTAAGATCGCTTCGATCTGCGCTATTAAGGTCAGAAGACCTTCGAACGAGAGTAATGTCTCACCTATTACACGTACGAGGTGATGTTTTAGGGACTTCACCGCAGCTTCCCAAATGCCACTAAAATGTGGTGACCTCGGTGGTATGAAATGCCATGTTACCGACTCATTGGCGAGCGATTCAACAATTGTCTGACTATTTATTTTGTCGCTGAGGAAACGGTACAGTTCTTGTATTTCTTTGTTCGTGCCGACGAAATTAGTCGCATTGTCGGAATAAATGTCACTAGCCCTTCCTCGTCTCGCAAAAAATCGACGCAGTGCCGCTAAAAACGCGTCCGATGTTAAATCCGATACAATTTCTAAATGTACGGCTCGAGTGACGAAGCATGTAAAGACTGCTAGGTAGACCTTGATTTTTCCGCGGTTTCGATGAATTTTCTCTTTGATAAAGAACGGTCCGCAGAAATCAACTCCGCACCGTAAAAACGGTCGTGAATATATGACTCTACTTGTCGGTAAGTTTCCCATTGGATAGGTTATGGATAACGGCTTAGCCCGACGACAAATAATACAGTTATGTATTAATTTGCGTATTACTCCCTTGACTTGTGGAATCCAATAGGATTGACGGACTGCATTTAATGTGGCTTGTACACCGGCGTGCAGGTTTTTCAGATGAGCTTCTTGAACAATTAACCTAGTTATTGAATGCGATTTTGGTAATAATATTGGGTGTTTTTTCCCGAAGGACAGAGCCGCGTTTTTTAACCGACCGCCCACTCGCAAAATGCCATCGTCATCTAGAAACGGAGCTAACGATGATAAATTAGCAATTCGTTTTGATGCTTTAAATTCACGTAATTCGGAATTGTATGCGTGCTGTTGGACAAGTGTCACGATTCGCAGTTCTGCATTATTCAATTCCCGAGTTGACAATGGTCCAGATAATGAACTCTTTTTCAAACTGTTTTGAACGAACCGAAGCATGTACGCTACTACGCGTTTAAGTCGTTGAAATGACGAGAACTTGGTTAACATATCGGGTTCAGGTACTTGAGTTATTAGCGTTGTGATTGGACGCAACTCTGGTATGTCGATTGGTTGAAGCGGATAAATAGGCCATTGCCCTTCTTCCAGACCTAACCAGGATGGCCCACGATGCCAAAGATCGCAATGAATGAAATCGACAGAGCGCATGCCACGCGATATGAAATCTGCCGGATTTTCGGCGGAAGCAATGTGGCGCCAATCACTAATGTCTGTTATTTCCTGAATCTCCGTTACCCGATGAGCTATGAAGGTTTTTAATGTGTGAGGGGGTGCTTTGATCCAATGCAAGGCTACGGTGGAATCTGACCAGAAAAAAACCTTGTCAATATTTATGTGCCGTAAGGCTTGTTTCGTGGAGGCGAATAAATGTGCGAGAAGTTGCGCGGCACATAATTCTAACCTCGGAAGGGTTACGGTTTTCAATGGGGCTACCCTTGATTTGGAAGCTATTAATTGCGTAATTATTACCCCGTGTTTATCGCTGGACCGCAGGTACAAACAAGCGCCGTAGGCGCGCTCACTCGCGTCACTAAATCCGTGAAGTTGAATCTTGATGCAATTCGCTTGCATAACATGCCTACGTATTTGAAGGTTTTGAAGTTCGTATAATTCTTGCCAGAAGGTACTCCATTCGGTATGGAGATCCGTCGGTAGAGATTCATCCCAATCAAGTTGCAGTTTCCATAAGGTTTGCATAATTAATTTTGCGCGCAGAATAACCGGTCCTAAGAGTCCGAGAGGATCGAATAATGTCGCAATTTTCGAAAGGATTGTACGCTTTGTGATTCGATTGGTTAAGGCGGACTCCTTGACCACATATGATATTGAATCGGTGCGCGCATTCCAATAAACACCGAGTGTTTTAATTGTGGTATCTAAATCCAATTTGAGATGAACTGAATCTGACTTGTCGGTTAACGCGTGAATTAAATCTTCGTTGTTTGCCGCCCACTTGCGAAGTTTAAAACCCCCTTTTGCGCAGAGCATTTGAATTTCGTTTATAATACTGACCGCTTCTTCGAAAGTATCCGCGCCCGTTAACATGTCATCGACATAGAAGTCCTCGCGTAACACTCGTGCGGCTCGTGGAAAATTTTCGCCTTCGTCGGCGGCTAGTTTCGATAACGTGCGAATTGCCAAGAAAGGGGCTGCAGATGTGCCGTACGTCACGGTATTTAGCGTGTACGTCTCTATGGGTTTGTCGGGAGATTCGCGCCATAAAATCTTTTGATATACTCGGTGATCGGAACTGACTTCAATCTGCCGATACATCTTTTCTATGTCAGCCGTTATGACATATGCGTGTGTTCGAAATCGAATTAAGAGTGCGTAAAGCTCTTCTTGAATGGTAGGGCCGGTCAAGAGATTGTCGTTCAGTGATTGACCCGATGTAGATTTCGCCGAGGCATCAAATACTACGCGTACCTTAGTAGTGAGACTGTCTGTTTTAACTATCGCGTGGTGCGGTAGATAGTAACCTTCATTCTGATTGGCGGACTCGAATTTTGTCATATGACCTAATTGTTTGTACTCATTTAAGAATTTAAAATATTCTTCCCGTAGTGCGGGTTCCCTTGCGAGTTTTGCTTCTAACGCGTGAAATCTGCGAAGTGCGGCCTTATGTGAGTCACCTAAGTTCGGTGGGCAAGATTTGAATGGGAGTTTCACGGTATATTTCCCGGTCCCGGCGTCGCGTGTGGCGTGTTCCACGTAATGTTCCTCACACGCGCGTTCGTCAATCGATAGAACAGGCCTTTGCGGTAATTCTTCCAATTCCCAAAACTTTGATAAGTTATCATTTAAAGAAATGCGCGTTACATGGCAATGCGTTGCCTGATTATAATTTTCGCCCGGTACTGTTCCTGCCAATACCCAACCAAATTTCGTTTTGCTTAGAATTAGCGAGCTATTAGCAAGGTTTATTTTCCCAACGCACTGGACTTCGTAGAATAAATCTACACCAAGCAAGGCATCTATCTCGGATGGAACGTTGAAATTAGGATCTGCCAGTGGCAAATTAGACGGGATTTGAAGTTGCGTCCTTGAAATTTGTTTTGATGGTAGTGTAGCCGTAATGCTAGGAAGTATAAAAAATGTAGCGTCTGCTGTGAATTTATTAATTCGCGATTGGACAGTAGCATGAGAATAGTGCATGGTGTTGGATACACCCTTGTTGACTCCTATGATTGGAATATTAGTTCGTTCTAATGAAAGGCCTAACTTCCTTGCGAATCGTTCCGTCATAAGATTGGACTGTGATGCTGAATCTAATATGACTCTACAGGGAACAAGATGGCCTGCATTGTCCGGAATATTCACAACTGCGGTGGAAATAAACGTTTCGATACCTAAAATCGATTTTAATGATACTACTGTGGTAAGTCGAGCCGACGTCTCCTTGTGCAGCAAGGTATTATGTTTTTCGTTGCATTGTTTACAGGTACCAAAGGTGCACCTTGTGACTTCGTGATTCGGTCGGAGACAGTTTGTGCACAAGCCTGCCTTCTGCACGATTTCGATACGTTTTTCTACGGTTGTGTTAATGAATTTGTGGCAGTATTGAATGTAATGATTCCCCTTGCATAGGACGCAGCGAGCCTTTTGAACGGAAACTGTTAAGACGTGTACGTTCGTATGTGATAGTTTCCGGGTTCGACTGTTCGGATTCGTAGAAGATTGAGCGATTGCCTTCATTGGTTCGTTTTTTACCGGTTCTAAAATTCTACACCGGTTATGCAAGAATTGCAAGAGGTCGTCCATGCTCGGAATTTCGGTATTCTGAGTATGTTCTCTCCATTTTATTCGCGTTTGATCATCTAATTTACTCGTTATTGCGTAAATCGGAAAAGATTCTAAAAATGGTTTTTTGAGAGCCTTCAATGCGTTGTAGTGCTTTGTTGCTGAATGTGTTAAATCCGCCAACGACTTATTCCCGTTTCGCGAACATGCTTGTAGTTCAAACAAAGCTTGAATCCTGTTATTAATGATAACCCTTGGATCGTTGTACTCCTTTTCGAGAATGCCCCATGCTACCGAGTAATTCGCATCGGTAGTTTCTAATGATTCGATGAGTCCGGCGGCTTGCCCCTTGACGCACGATCTTAAATAAACTAATTTCTGTACGTCGCGAAACTTGACATCGTCGTGCACTGCTGCCCTAAATGCATCTGAAAAACTTGGCCACCCGTCACAAGAACCACTAAATTCTGGCAATTGCATGGTTGGCAATTTAACCTGCTTATGCATTTCCGAAAGAACCGTTAAGGGAGAGTCTGCGTTCGATATTCCCGCGCCTAAACCCGAAAATTGTGGAGCGTGTGATAATTGCGCGTTCATCGCAAGGCGGTCTGCCTGAGCTTGTGCCCTTTCATGTTCGCCCTCGAGTTGCTTCGCTGTAGCTAATGCTTCGAAATATTGGGTTTCGAATTCGGCTCTTTCGATGAGCTGTGATTCAAACCTATCATCGTCCGCACTTAATTCTAACGCCTCTTGAACCGATTGATAAATTTGAAATTCGCGTTCTATTTGCGCAATGCGTAACTTTAGACTCGCGATAGGAATTTGTTCCGTGGATACAAGCGGCGAAATGAAACCTTTGAATAATGTTAATTTAGCCTTTATTGTAGCGCGTTTTCGATTAAGATCGCGTTCGCTGATTTGCTCATTGTCTTGAGAAGCCATCGCAATTTTGTATGATTAAGTGACTTGAAGGGAGATTACGAAATTGGCGAGTATGACCTATGCTTTGACTCACGAATTACGATGAGGATGTCGTCTTGATGTTGGAGTTCCCTGCGGTAGACTTGTTCCGTACAGGTTGTAGACTCCTTGGCGACGATGCTTCGACACTTGGCGTCCTTAAGGTAGCACTCCGTGGACGCCCTCGATGATTCTCCACGTTGTTGGCTGCGATATGGAAATCTCTGCGATGGATTGGTTCCGAGCAGATATTAGATTTCCTGAGTCGATTGTCGATCGAGTAGATTGTCACGGTAGTAGTTGATTTGCTCTCCGGTGATTGGCACAGTGAATCAGAGGATTATATTTGTTCAACTGTCACTGATAATCCGGCTCGAAGGACCAAAAATATGTTGAGCTCGTTCAGGGTTGTCGAGGCTCAACTGGTCAAATTCGAAATTAACCGAATGTTGACCTCGTCGATATAAATGAATCCGATTGTTCGGTACACAAAACAAACAGTTTATTAATCACAGCAAGAAAACAATATGATACTAACTACGCGTGACTTATAGTATTCGGCTTATCGTGGTCGAAGCAAGTTGTTAGAGGTTCGAAGTCTTAATTGAATCTGATCTAAGTTTTTGGTGCGCTGCCTCGAAACCCATTCGTTCCACCCCGTTGGGGGAAAAAAAGCTTGAGAGGGATGTAAAAGGTCGAAAACTATTGGCTGATGGGACTTGGAGAAATAATTTCTGGGACCACCTCCTATGGTGGAGGTGGAAGCCCCTTCTCCAAGCCCCGGTGGAAAATTGTAATTTATAATTAACGGGACTTCGAGACAGCGCGAAAACAGACCCAAGTGGCCCGCATCTGGTTTGGCTTTGTTGACCGTCCCGCTGGCCTCGCTGACCATGCCGTCGTTCAAACGCGGGACTGGGGGTTCGGGTACGTCATAAACGGGACTCGAGGGTCCCAAGTTGTAAAGTCATATTCCCGTAAAACAACGATGGGATTTTTGAAGGGTCCGCTGGTCGACCCGCGAGCGTCCCAGATGCTGCTGGATTATAACCAGGGTCTATTCGTTTGCACGGTTGCTGTAAGACCGCGACGAATTGCTGTTGAGGGTCCCGACTCAACAGGTACTTCAGCGGATAATTCTGTTATACGGATTCCTGGCGGTCTGCAAACCATTTTTCTTTCGAGAATAGCATTATATGTAGGAAAGATATTGCAATTTCTGTCCTTATTCTCTAATCTCATATTAATATATTGCCTCTTACTTAAACTATTGTCATAAAAAGAAGCTAAAGCTTCATCAATAGTCAATGGCACTGGTTTTTTTTCTCGCCGAATAGTATTTTTCTAATTTTTGTCGGTCGATGAGGACTTTTCGTTGTTTCCGTCAAAATAACGGCTAAATCTGTTTTGCCTGCTTTTCTTGCTGTCATGGTTGTTGCACTCATTATTAAATCTATTGGCTCATTCATCTCAGCCGAAAGTGTTGATGCTTCCCTTCTCCGCGATCGCAGTGATTTTTCCTCATACGATAGACGAGGACGTCCGCATGTCACAGATGTTGAAAGCAAAGATTCAGAATCCTCGGTTGAGGGTTCAGGGTTCTCATTTATAAATCTTTTTATAGTAAAAAATTCTTCCAACCATTTCTTATTTTTCACTAAAAAATGATCTAAAATTCGATTACAATTTTTCCATTTAATGGATAAATTGACGCAGAATGTACGAATTTTGTTTCTAATTGTATTTACATATTCGTCCGATATGTCAGATTTTTCTATCTCATTGAAAACGAAATTGAAAATAGATGTTGTTTTGTTATTTAGATCACGTTCATTGTGCCATACTTTAAAAAGATCTTCACGTTTAAAACGATACTCGTTTAAAAGAAGAAATAAATAATGAAAACTGTTTACTCTCTATGACTGGTATGGTCTGATTCCGTGAAAAAAATGAATTATACATACTTGAAACATTTTCCGCCATAATTACTTAATACTGATATAAAAGTGATATACTTAACACGCACGTAATACAAGAGATGAACAGAACACGTAATACAAGAGATGAAAAACTATAGGCACGCAGAGACACGTCTAGTCTTTAGAAATCGAAAGAAACACTGGGATTGAGAAAGCCAAAAACACAAATGCAACGCTCGTGTTTGTAAAACAACTGAAGATACCGAAGAAACAATGGACGGCAGCGTAATTTGCATTACTTGGAAGCATACAGCTGCATATGTAACTACCTATTTTCATAAAACTGTGACAGCTACATGCTGCCGAATAATGTAAATTACGCCTCGTAATATCTGGTTCGTTGCTACAACGAAACAGACAGTATATATACTGAGAAATAATAACTGTATAAATTATATAATTCTATAAACTACGTATATCATATACTGTAAACCATACGTGTGTAAGTTTAAAATCTGTGACGCGTTCAGAACGTAGCATTAGAGTGCGTACTTCGCGCGCGAACGTCTACTTGTTAAAATACACGTAGAATCAAAACTTGCAGGAACTAGCAGCTAAAATTTACATGTGTATATGTTGAAGGTCTAAACTTTCAGAAAAATCAAGTCTGAATGCTAACACTTTTCAACAATTTTTTTAAACCCTACCTAAAGTTGACATTGCACTTAACTTTATATCCTTCGTATATTGATTGAAATATGTTTATATTACCATTAAATACCTGAAATATACTTGCTCACACATACGAAAATATAGCACAAATTTTCATTTCAGCATTGTATAAGGAATAATTAAAGTATTTAGTTGTTCCTTCAATTTCATAATTCTGAACTTCAAACGCTATATCTGCTCGGAAAGCTATCAGAAAGACCTAATATTTAGAATTTCGAGGTTTCAAAGTGTTCTTAGTATGAGGGAAAAAAAATTTTTTTGAAATTCGAAAGTCGAAAAATTGAATTTTGGCCACAAAAAGCGGGCTCCTGGACCACTGTGCGTCGGACTACGAAGCGGACACTCGGAATCGAATTTTTCTAGAACCGTAACAAAAATTCGTTGGGTTGTAGAGGCAGTGCGACCGTAGCATCATAAAAATGTTACTTAAATATTTTTAAAAAATAAAAAAATGGTTAAACTCGTATAAATAAAACATATACACAATAAGAAATTGAAAAAATTAAGTTCGACGTATGGAAAAAGAACTGCTATCGTCAGAATTCGAACCACAGAGTATCCGCTCCATAGTCCTACGTCTTAACAACCGTGCCAACCGGCGATGTTGTAACTGCTGCGAACATTCAGGTATATATCGCACAGAATACAATTTTTTCATTCTCTCAAATCACATTTTTTAAGTAAAATAATTGCTTGTTTCAGTGTAATAACTCTCAAAATTACTTAATACACGCCCACGGTAAAGCTAACAAATGTAACTTTCCTCCTCGTAAAAAAAAATTCGGTTTTTATTATTTTTGACAATGAAGCAGCCGAACAAAAAATCTTTAAAAAATTGACGCACTGCCTATTATAGTAGTTCATCAGGGAACCAAAAAGTGGAATAGATGTTTTCATATTTTTGAGAAAAAACTATTTTTCCGTTTTTTTTAGGTTTTTAATTTTTTACGACAACAGTTTGCAATGAAAAAATCTTAAAAATGCGCCTTAAAAAACTGATCCAAGTACGATTTCAGATCATCGTCATTAGTGAATGTTTTACCATTCAAAGAGTTTTGTAAACTTCTAAATAAATGATAATCTGATGGTGCAATGTCAGGACTATATGGTGAATGTGACATCACTTCCCAACCAAGCTCCAATAACTTTGCACGTGTTACCAAAAATCTGTGTGGTCTAGCGTTATCATGGTGGAACACAATTCCTTTGCGATTTGCCAATTCTGGCCGTTTTTCTTTGATTGCTATGTCCAATTTTATTAGTTGTCGACAATAAACATCTGAATTGGTTTGGTTCCTTGAGAGCAGCTCAAAATAAGCAATACTTTTGTAATCTCACCAAATTGACAGAATGATCTTCTTTTGGTGCAATTCAGCTTTCGATGGCGTTTGGACTGATTGATCACGCTTGGACCATGATGGTTTTCGAATTGTGTTATTGTAAACAGCCCATTTCTCATCACCAGTGATGATCTGCTTCAGAAAGGGTCGATTTCATTCCGTTTGAGATGCATATCTCATTGCGTTAAATGAATTTCTTTCAATTTGTGTGGAACCCAAATATTGAGCTTCTTAACGATTTCCAAACTTTTTAAACGATATTTTATAGTGGTATGTAAGACATTTAACCTCTCTGCAATCTGTCGGAAAGTTATGTAACGATCCGATTCAATAATGGCTTTCATTTGGTCATCATCAACTTCAGATTGTTGACCAGAACATTGGTCGTCTTCGAGTGAGAAATTTCCAGAACGGAATTTTTTAAACCATTTCTGATACGTGCGTTCTGTTAAGCAATTAACACCATAAACTTCAAAAATGCAATATGTGTCGTAATGTTTGTTTTTGCACTCCATGTTCAAATTCACACAGAACTAATAATTTTAAACAAAATTACGTGTAATTTGCTTTAAACGTAACCTAACAGTTGCAGTTATGAAATGTCAGAAAGAAAACAAACGCAACGTTAACAAAAGTCAACCAAATAAAATATAACGCCATCTATTAGTGAAAACCGCAATTACTTCCTTGCCTACTCAATAGTAAATAAGGAATTATTTTATATACGTTAAAAAATGTTGTATTTGAATTTGAATACTTCTTCCGTCTGATGTATGGACACTGTTTCTTGTAGTAATGATGATGCAGAGCTGATAAAAACTTATCGTTCACATACAAATTTCATACTTTCTACGATCAGTATTCAAGTATTTTTGTTTACAAACTGAGAACTTTCGAATTTGTTTACATGCACTATTTTATTTTAATAAATGAACTTTTGGCAGTAAATTATGATGTTCTTAGAGAAATTTCGTCCACTTTGTGTATATTTTATCATTCATTACTTATTCTCTTTTATTAAGTGTTTGTTATGTTACACGGTCCAACAAATTCAACCTTTTTTTTTATCTTTCGATTCTCACTATGCAATTCTTATAGAGTTTTCCGCGCTGATTCCGAATCTGGTCTTAGTTTTTCTCCTAGACGCACAGTTTTTGAGAAATTTTAATTTTAAAAACATATTTTTCGACTTTGAACAAAGATTGTGATGTTATTATAAAAGATATTGTATTGTTCTTTACAGCAAAAGATTTTCAAGACTTTCCTGAATCCAGCGATGTGCAATAGTCATACATTATGATTGTTTAAACATGCTCAAACAAGCATTAAAAAAGGAGATGCACCGCTTTTGCACCGTTTTTTGATGATATTTCTTAATTTATCTGAAAAAATAGGGGTTCAGAGGAAAATCGAACTACATCACGCGATAGAGCAGACTTTTATCTTGAGAAACCACCCGGTCAGGTTTTGAACATCGACATTTTTACCGAGCCAGAAAGCAAAATGTTATCGCAGAACACGAGTCGCCGCCAGTGGTGCACTAGCGCGGTCGTTCGACAGGATACGGCGCGGCGCGGCGTAACGGCAATGCAGAGCACCACTGGCGGCGACTCGTGTTCCGCGATAATATTTTGCTTTCTGGCTCGGTAAAAATGTCGATGTTCAAAACCTGACCGGGTGGTTTCTCAAGATAAAAATCTGCTCTATCGCGTGATGTAGTTCGATTTTCCTCTGAACCCCTATTTTTTCAGATAAATTAAGAAATATCATCAAAAAACGGTGCAAAAGCGGTGCATCTCCTTCTTTAATGCTTGTTTAAACATGTTTAAACAATCATAATGTATTACTATTGCACATCTCTGGATTCGGGAAAGTCTAGAGAATCTTTTGCTGTAAAGAACAATACAATATCTTTTATAATAACATCACAATCTTTGTTCAAAGTCGAAAAATATGTTTTTTTTCAAACTCAAATTTCTCAAAAACTGTGCGTCTAGGAGAAAAACTAAGACCAGGTTCGGAATCAGCGCGGAAAACTCTATAAGAATTGCATAGTGAGAATCGAAATCATTTTTGGCTGTTGGACCGTGTTATCAGAATGTATAAAAACATATTTGCAAAAACATGAACTGTATAAATTTAGTTACATATTACAGATTTATGCAATGTTAATATCAATTCTTTTTATTTTCAGTGAATTTAATAGCGCACTGCTCAGAATAACTCAAATGATACGAGGAATTGGAAATCCTCTTATAGCTGTATATGCTAGATGTTACTTATGTCGTGTGGGGTTAGCTTTAAACAAAACGTCTGATTTTGAATTTATAAGAAACAATTTTTATGACTTTCTTTCTACATACGAACAATTATTCAGCCCTTTTGTGAAAGATGAACTGAGTAAGCAGAATATGACGATACATTCGTATTTGAATCTTTATTCTCCAGCTTTAGATTGGATTTTACAAATTCTGGTTGCAACTACTCCAGAAAATGAATTGGAAGCTGTGCTTTCTCAGTGTAAAAAACAAACAAATAGGTGATTGTGCTATTATTACTACTATTACTCTATATTAGTACAGTGTTTTCTCGATAACACTGTCCAACAGCCAAAAACCATTTCGATTCTCACTAAGCAATTCTTATAGCGTTTTTGGTGCTGATTCCGAATCTGCCCGTAGGGGGGTAGGGTACCCCTTTGCTAGGGCATTTATCAGTTTATTCAACTCTTGTTTGCAGAAAAAAAAATATTTGTGTGGTAACACTGATAAACATACATTCGTATTAGTCTAACGCTTCAGTTTTGCTATGATTACACGTTGTTTTCTATTTATTAATATCTCTCGTGTAAGTTGGTGAATTAAAATTGTCTCTAGACTTGCTGTAGACTCTGCCTTCATGAACGGAATCTGAGAAAATTGAATGCAATCAGAATCGACCACTTTTTGTCCTCATACGAGCATATTTTGAGCTAAGTGAAGGCTCGTTCTAACGAAGAAGGTTAAATACAGCGCGCTCTTCTCGTTATTTTAGCAAGCAAAGTCTTTTTCGAAACGAAAAATTTATTAGAATCTTCGGAATTTTACTTGATTTGTTTCCCCTACTTTGGACACTCATATTATTAGATATAAACATAATCTAACTAAAACATGAGAAGAGCGCAGTGTATTTAACCTTCCTCTTTAGAATGAGCCTTCACCAAGCCCAAAACCGGTTCCAATAAGGCCAAATCTGACCGTGCTGCCCTCTCAAAAACAGTCAGAATCCCGGCTCGGCCCGGCGCAGCGTGCAGGCCCTGGGCTCGAGTTTCTGCAAGGGGCAGCCATGCATTCTGCGCGCGCAAGGGCCTTTCCAAAATCGAGCAGCGTCGGCTCGAACAGCTCCAAGCATTGTATTGCCCAGTAGTCTGCAGATCAGGGGTACTGCAGGCTGGGCCAGGTGGCAAGCCATGCTGACTTGGATAAAACGTAAATTTAAAATTACGTTACTTTTTCTGTATAACAAACGTAAATTTATTTTATTTATGATAAAAATATATGTGTATGTAAATATATGTATATACTATGTATAAAGTTTTACAAAATACCAATGTATTACTTGACATTTATAGGAGACAAAAGTGATAGTTTGAGAAACGTCAATTTTGTTTCGATTTCGTTAATATAAAATATACAGTTTATGTTTCTGTAACTTAACGCGCAGAACAGTTACGCTCTTCGCCAATCAGAAGCGAAGCACGAAAATAACGAATCACTGTGAAAAATCACCTTGGTTGGGAACGAACGAGATCTAATCACGTGCGATCCAAAAGTAGCAGTCGTATCATCTCTTATTATGTTACACTCCTTAGCGACCGAGGTCTCTCGAGCTTCTTGGCCCCTCACGGTGTATAATCCATAGTAGTAGGGATAGTTTTGAGACAATTAAAGGCCAGACATTTGCGACATTTACCGAGAAAACACTGTATCTATCCTGTACTTATATTAATTAAACTTATTGTTTTGCAGTTCATTGCTGTTAAATAGCGTATTGACAGCATTCAAACCCTTATATATTGCTGTCCGTGCGATAGATTTTTTAAATTTGATAATTGCAATCCAAGATGATGGTAATTTCAAACAACACAGTTGAACCTCGATAACTCGAATCTCAAGGGAAGAATTAAAATCTTCGAATTATAGAGGTTTTGACTTATCGAAGTCTTCGAGTGAGAGAGGTTTACTTTACGAAAATTCGACTTACAGGGAGTATGCACAAGAGTTAATATTTTTCTGATTGTAATAGTTTTAAAGAAAGAAAAGTTCAATTTTTAGAGACGAGTTATTTATTATATGCAGCTATGGACAAAATTATAAGACATCCTGAAAATGATTGGTTTAGGTGCTTAATAATATAGTTACATTAAAATACATTTCATCAAAAGAAAATTGTTCATTTTTTATTAACGTCTTCATGAATTTTTCGAAAACTAGTAACACATTTCTAATTTATTCGAAAATAATACAATTTCGGTTAGACATAACTATAAGACACTAATGTTAGTCGACTACAGAAAGTAGTTGAATCTATATGTATTCGTGTGTTTCGTACTGTGAATTCTCTATTATAGTGAGTAATAATAACTATTATAGTAAAACTAAAAACATGCCAACTGGTAAAGTTCTAACTGAAGAGGAAAAATAGAAATCTTTCAAAGAAGAGCAAAAGTAGAGAATTTAAAAGAAATTTCACTAAAAATGAAAAGAAGTAGCTGTGTAATTCGTAATTTTTTAAATAATCCAAAAAATTCCGGAAAAAAGAGATCTGAAAGACAGTCGTCCCTTACATCAAGAGATAAAAGAGCAGTTTCAAGGTGTGCATCAAATTCAGCTATTACACCTAGGCAAATTTTTGTAGAATTTCGCTTAAACATATCTATAAAAACTGTAAAAAGAGTTATACAGACGGTACAGCATCTGAAACGAAAAAATTTGCTAGTAAACCACCTTTGTCGATACTACACAAGAAATGCGTCGATTAGATTTTACTCTCAATCATCTAGGGTGGAAGAAATAATGGCGGAAAGTGCTTTTTACTGATGAAAAGAAAATGAATTTAGATGGACCTGATGGTTGGAAATATTATTTTTACGATCTACGAAAAGAAGTGAGAATTTTAAATTATTGTCAATGTGCTGGAGGATGTGTAATGTTATGGGTAGGCGGGGGTGTAATGGGAAGACCAAAATCAAATTCATTGATAACAGAATGAAAGCTACTGGTTATTTAAAACTGGTACAAGAGTAGATTCGGATTCATGCTAGAAGAGTGCCTGGAGGAAATTTCATATTCGAGCAGGTCAATGCAACTGTTCGAACATCTAGTTGTAATAAATTATTTTCAAGCTCAAAATATATCAATTCTAAATTGGCCAATATTATTTTCAAGCTCAAAATATACCACTTCCAAATTGGCCAGCACGGCCAATATTATACCTCAATATTATTGAAAATGTGTAGGGTGAATTGAGTAGAAGAGTATACGAAGGTGGCAAATAATATAATAGTCTTAATAATCTGAAAGGTTGGGAAAGCTTAGATCAAAAGTATATAAAATATTTATATAAAAGTCTGCCGAAATGAATGATCGAAGTTGTTCAAAATAAAGGAGGCACTACCCATTATTACAGAATATGTAAAATACATTTTCAAAACTTTTGTACATTCTCTTTTTCTTTTAAGCAGTGTCGTACAATTATATCCAACCGAAATTGCTTTATTTTCGAATAAATTAGAAATGTGTTACCATTTTTCGCAAAATTTATGAAGATGTTATTAAAAATACACCGTTTTCTTTTTATGAAATGTGTTTTAATATAACTGTATTATTAAGCATCGAAATCAATAATTTTCAGGGTGGCTTATAATTTTGTCCATAGCTGTACATATAATATTACTACTCTATATTAAAGAAATCTGTGATTTGAATCTGCGTTAATGAATAAACGATTGTTAATTGAAGATTGTTGAACAATGGTATTTTCAACGGCAACCATAACTGAAAATATATTTCCTTCAATATCATCGCATCTATCTAAAACTTCGTAAAACATTTACTACTCTTGTATAAAGAGGTTTGCGTTATCGAGGTTTGACTGTAATTTCACTTATTTAAAGATTACATTTAATCTTTTATAATTGTCTGCGTGTTCATAATTTCTCAGGTTACCCACAACATCTATTATATAGAAGCTTCGGTGAATGTTTAATACAGGAATCACCACCAAAAGAAGATTGTCAAACTATCCTCAATATAATATGGCAATATATAACAGACTTAACAAATCCTAACAAATTCATGCAATGCGTTGAAATTTGGATTCAATTTACTGCTATACACTTTTCTGTGAGTCTCAATATTAGTTATACTTGAAAACCCATTTAATCATGTTCGTAATTATGTTGTTGCAGGTGAACGAGTTAAATCTATTTTTTGGAAAAATAATCGACCGATTAAATCCAAACAAAAACTTCGAACATTACTATCCGCAGTTACAAAACATTATTGAAAAAATTGTAGCTCATACTCAAGATTTTGAATCTTTACTTGCTATGGTACTTATTATCTGTCTATTATGTTTTGCTATACTGTTTGTCATAAATTATATGTACAAAATATTCTACGAAATATTTTTCAGGATAACTTTCTACCTTTTATCGATCTGTTTCACAAAGAAACTATTAAAGTCGAAGTTTGTAAGACTATTATTGAAGGTTTAAGTGCTCAAAATAGTTCCATAACTGATCCTATTGTTATAAATGCTCTCATGTTTATCGCCAGAATAATGCACGATTCTGTTAGGTAAGTTTTTTCGTTCAAGAAATATACGTATATAGGAAGTCCCACATAACAGTTTTCACGATTTTTTAAGTACTTGCGATAATCTGACAAAAAATATTATCAATAAAAGTTGATCAGTTTTCGATTGGCTATATATTGCAATAAAAAAGTTCGAAAAACATTTTTTTTATAGTATTGTCAAGGTCACCTTCATTTTTTAAAAAGCCACTTTGTATTTTTCACTTAACAGTATTATAGCCCGTGTCAAGACGAATTCAACAACCTAGTATACCTTGACCATTCTAATGTAATGTAATTCTAATGTAAAAATAAACGGAATTGAAATCGATTGACGGGTCGACGAAACGATTACGAAAGTGATACGGAAAGGAGATCAATACGCAAGCGAGTGTCGTGTTGTCAAAATCGAACTGGTCGACCAGTGGGCGTGTCGATCCATCGTATTACATAGTTCCCCCAGCAGCGCCCGCGAGGCTCAAGTTGCTTGATCCACCCGGGGATCCCACTGGTGACGAGGGACGGTGCGGGGACGAAGGCGTACCGAACTGATCGCTAGATCATAGTCAATTTAATGAGCGATAAAATGTAAAACTATATATAATATGACATTAGAGATCATTAACTCACTCTTGCATTGGGATAATTTTCGATTATTGTAAGCGGTAACATTAGCATTAGTTGCATAATTAAAAAAAATTTTTATTAAATTAAAAAAAAAATATATGTAAATATTACGTTTGCTTCTTCGGTAGAAAATTTCCGCCCTCTCATATAAATTGCATTGTTCAATCAACTTCTTTCGAAACAAACTAAAAAACTACTTGACCAATATGGACCAAAATCTAATCAGCTCTAAGTTACAGCGGGGCACATCGATTACATCATTCATTGTTCTGATCACGTTGTTACTTTTTCAGAAAACGTTAACAAAAAATGTGATACCATACAACGGACATACGCGCGCGCGCGCGCGCGCGCGCACACACACACACACACACACACACACACACAAACATTTTGATAAAAATAGTCTAAAATGACTCCAATGGCCATGAAACGTGAAGATCTGCTAAAAACTCGATTTTCGATTTTCGGGGTAATTACAGTAACTTCCCTATGAATCGGGAAGTTAAAAATGTCAACATATATATGATGGCTTAGCTATTAAGGTAGTTGGTGACTAGGCCTTAAGGCAGTTCTTCTGTTCGTTCTCGATTTGTCACGAGAGCAAATCGTCCCAGATAGCCAAGCGAATCTCGAGCAGAAATCGATCCCGGCGTGCCGGGGTCAGGTATCGATAATTATACGGGCCGAACGTCGCTTGAACGGGCTTCAGGCACACGATGACTAGAATCTGACCCAAGCACTTATGATTGTGTGGGCTTGTAATGTTCCCTTGGTACAAACCAGGCATAAGCTGCCCTCGACCCGTCGATCCTGGTTTCTGCCAGGTTTCTCCTAAATTTTAAGTAGGTCCGAGATTGTAAGAGGGCAGCACGGTCGCACTAATATGGCGAAAATTTGGCAGAAACCAGGACCGACGGGCCACGAGGGCAGCTTGTCCCGGGTTTGGGCCGAGGGACCGTTACGAGCCCGCACGGTCATAAGTGTCCTGGTCAGAATCCAGCATTTTAGCTATCTGGGGGTAATATTAACTTGCAGAAAATGTATTCTAACATTGAAAAGGTTCATTGTTTGCGTTCATTTAGTCAAGGTTTCTGAATTTAATGTAATTTCGAGTCTTAATAATATACACAAGTTATTATCACCCATTCAAGTAGATTGTCACGTTTTGTTGAAATTTTCATTTATTCGTCTTCAAGGTCATCCCAAGGGCATGGTATACTAGGTTGCTGAATTCGTCTTGACACGGGCTATAATACTGTTAAGTGAAAAATACAAAGCGGCATTTAAACAAATGAAGGTGACTTTGACAATAATATAAAAAAAATGTTTTTCGAACTTTTTTTATTGCAATATATAACCAATCGAAAACTGATCAACTTTTATTGATAATATTTTTTGTCAGATTATCGCAAGTACTTAAAAAATCGTGAAATCTGTTACATGGGACAACCTATATATTTATTATGTCATAAGTCAATCATTTCAGCGCTTTAACCGTTGAAGATGAGAAACGACAAATCGGTCAACTTATATGTAGTTTGGTGCAGCGTGTTGACTACGACCGCGATTTTGAGAAACAACTGAACTTTTATGCAGAAGCTAGAGCTGCTTTTCCCAACCTCGATAGTGTACACGTACAACTTGTACAGGTTTGTTGTCGTCGGAAAATCATCTTTTTGGGTAATTATAAACAGTCAGCGACAAAAAGATGGCACACTCGAAATATTGCTATTTCTTAAAACTATGATGAAAGGCTATACGCGGGTTTTATAGTGAAATTCGCCCCCGGGGGGATTTTAATCGAGCTTGGACCATTCAATAGCCTACCCAAAAAGACTCTTGGAAAAACTCTGCAAGTTTCAGCCCCATATCTCATCTGTAAGGGTAGTTATTGAGAAAAATCGAAAAGCCAGTTTTTGGCCCGATTTTCCTGTTTATTGCCAGTTAAAAATTCTGAAAAAAATCTGACACATTTCGGACACTAAGCCACATATTAGATATCATTTTCAGATTTCTCCGTTGCACACTCTAGTTGTAAAAAATGAAAAACTCGAAAAAATCAGAAAAATGCAGATTTCATATAGAAATCTTAATGACCATCACAGATTTAATTTAGCAATTTAATTGATTAAAACATTTGGTAAAAAAAGAGTTCCGGTCGATCGAAAGCAGTAAGCAACCGCGGAAGACGTGCAATTTTAAATGAAACTTCCTTTACACCTTTAACTGCTCAACATAAATCGGAGCGACTCAAGTTTGCACAAGATCACATACATTAGAGAAAAAACGGCGTCGTATTATTTTTAATGATGAGATAACGTTCAATACAGATTAGCCCGGATGGTTTCGTATACTACTTTCACGACCTGCGGGAAGAAGAAAGAATATTAAGCCGCAAACACATGGGTAGCGGAGGAGTAATGCTTTGGGCTGGAATTCAGTATCGAGGACTGAATGAAGTAAAATTTATAAAGAAAACTATGAACAGCAAAATTTATATAGATTTGATAGAAAAACAATTAACTAAATTCGGACAGACAATTTGCGGGGAAAGTTTTACATTTCAGCATGATAGCGTGCATACTGCAAAATGCGGCAAGCAGTACTTTGATCAAAACAAAATTAGTGTCTTAAAGTGGCCAGGGCGATCGCCAGATCTCAACATAATTGAAAATTGTTGGGCACTGCTAGCAAGACATGTATATGAAGGTGAAAGACAATTCTAAAGGCTTGGAAAGTTAAAAACGTGCATTAGAACAAAAATGGACAAATATACGGCCAAAATATGTTAAAAAACTCTTTAAGTCACTTCCGAAATGTATGTACGTGCCATCATTTTGTCGTACCGATGTTTTGTTATGTTTTGTTTCCATACACAAACGCACATTTCCTTTAATGTTATTGTTCGTAATGTAGTTTCTTTTGTAATAAAAATGTATCAGTATCAAGAAAAACTAGATATATTATGTTCAAATGATGAAAACATTGAATTTTCGTGGTGTGCAACCTTTCTGTCGCGGAGTGTAGAAGTTTGCTCTCCTCACCGATTTTGCTGACCTTGAAATATGTTGTCAAGGTCGTCATTCTGAACAACTTTCCCCTGTACATGTTACCGCCGCTCGATTTTAGTATTCGAGATATTCACAAAAAACTATTGCTAATATTGTATTGAATTCTCCGTATTCTTGCACGCGCTCTGTGGCAACTTAAGCCTGTTTCGGTGCTGCGTCTGCTTACTGTTTTTGTAAACCACCTGCGGAGATGGGAGAGAAAATGAGGTCTCACTCTGGTCATACATATACAGGGTAGGGCACTATAAACAGGTCACCTGAATAACGTGGCTGCTATTGGTGTTAGGAAGAAATGCATCAAATAGAACTTGCATGGTTTCGAGGGGGTATTAATCTGACGTTGGTAGCTTTTTTGTAAGTGGATGCGTAAAGGACATATGAAGATCAACTTCATTTTTTTAAATAGAATGAGGTACTTTTTAATACATCAATCGATGCCGTTGGACATTCGTTGTAAAAAAAAGTACTAATCTATGTATGTCGAAAAGTTAGTAGTTCAGGATATATTTCAATTTAAATAACTCTAAAACACCATGACTGTCGTACTAAGACGTTAGCGTTTACTTACTAGTGTAAATTGTAATGTAAATTCTGCAATGTTTCAGCTTTAATTTAATGAAAATTTCATCGCTGTATCTCAGTTCTATCGAATGTTCTTTGATTTTTATACAGATTTCATCGGTTTGTACCATAGAGCGCCGTTAGATGATCGCCTATGCTACAATGAATAGATTCGTAATCTAAATTTCACTAAAGATTTCTCCAAATATTATAATATGTATAGGGAAAAGTTGTTAAGAATGACGACCTTGACAACACATTTCAAGGTCATAAAAATCGGTGAAGAGGGCAAACTTATATATAATTACAAATCGATCACATTTTGACTTCACCTTCCACGATTTTGTTCTAAATGAAATATTTTATAGTACTTGCGAAATTAAGTGGAATTTAAGTCATTTTACCGATTCAAAATTTGATTAAAAATAACAAGCCTTCATTTCGGAAAATGTCACTTACGAATTTTTATCTCAGGAACGTTTTGTCCGATTGAGCGACTGTTTTTTTTATTAAGAAAGATTCGGCTATATAAAATTATTTTTTTAACCAAGATAATTAATTTTATAATGTCGAAAAATGTGAACAACTTACTTCTTTGCATTTTTGTACGAAAAGCAAGAGAGACTAAAATTTTGAAAAAATTTGGTCACATTCTTTAGAGTTTTCCTTTCAAAATGATCCGTTGAAAAGGATGGAGAATTGAAAATTGGCGTCACGATGAACTGAAAAAGAATGCCGCACAGTGAGACGATTGTATCGGATTGCTAGACATACTGTTTAGAACACCATATCAATTTTTATGTCCTGTTACGTCCTAAGATGGACTTTTTAAGATAAAAAAATAAATTTTAAGATTTTGATGAGAGGTATAACGCAGTGTGAACCTAGCCGCATTAACCAGCTTCGGTTCGGGTAATTGTGGATTTCTTAAAACTAATGGGGCTTGTTGGTGGATTTTGGAACGTAGAGATCGAATTCAAATATTTAAAATGATTTGAGAGTATGATTTTAGATACAAAAAATTAAACAAAATATATTGTATGCAACAAATCTCAAATACGTGTTAGGATATTATTATAAATTGTTAGTATTTTACCGTAAGGTAGATTTTGCTTAAGTGTAGGACAATGGAACTGACTCGGTCGCTTCCAAATTCGCTTTTTATAATCGCTGTAAGTTCTCTTTTTTGTGGACGTTGATGTTTGATGGATGATGGATGAATTCAGCGGGTGTACACGCTATTTAAGTTATTAATATTATAACACTCCACTTTAAGTTCACGCAAACTGATAACTAACTGATTGTACTAAATATTTGAACGATGTAGAATATTGATAATGGCGACAACTTTAACTGACTAAACTGAACGTTGACTTAACTAACGAGAAGTATGACTTTTGACTATCGACTGGATTGACTTGAACTAGTTAATCTGGATTAACTTGACTACTGATTGTTGACTGTCTCTCCTAATGAGGAGCCATCCTTTTATAGATTTATCAGTCCATTGTTCTAACTAAGCTTAATCTTCTTAGGATGGATGCATTCTCATCAATTCTTCATAATCGCTTTTCTTCTTAATTCGTCGTTTATATTTCCGCCGGATATATAATATTCTATTTCATTTTAATCATTGACTAGATCACGTAGCTCTACGCAGCTTTTTAGGTAGTGAGTCATATTTCAGTAGTATAAAATACGATTCTGAAATCAACAAATTTTTTGATCACTCTAAAATTTTTGTCAGCTAGGCAAGTCGTGTGTCGAGTTCTGAATTACAATTAAATTACTTCACGAATTTTAATTGCTTAGTAATTCAATGACATTGTATTTAAATATTTCGTAATTCAGTTGCTTCGTTCAATTAAATTACAATGTAATTCAATCTTACAATTGAAACACAATTACAAAATACAGTGTAATACGAATTATACAGGGTGTCCCAGCTAACTTGACCAACTTGAATATCTCGCTTAGTGTTAATAATAACAAAAAAAGTTATAGGGCAATATTAACCTAACTGAAGGGGCAATCTAATGATTGGGAAAAATTTTTTCAAGGACATTTTTTTTAGATATCAAGGTCATCAATTATTTTAACGGAACTATATAGGGAATGGAATAGTAGGGGTGAAAACCTCTTCAATGACATATTATTCAACTACCTTACCAGAAAGCATTTTAGGTGTTATCAATGATTAATTTACTTTTTCAATAAATGATAAAATAGTGTCTCACTACAAACACTGGCTGGCCAAACCATGGCTGTTGGACAGGAAAAGAGATTTTATTGTGCACCATATGTTTCAATATTAACAATGAAACTATTAGAAGAGCAAGAGAATCATTCATTTTCCGTATACAACATTTATTGCAAAGGATGGTCATCATTTCAAACATTTATTGAAATAAATATGTTCAACCAAACCAATTAGTGTAGTAAATTAATCATTGATAATACCTGTAATACTTCTTAGATTTTTCATACCCAAGGTCACACGAAGATTGCATAATATATCTTTGAAGAGGTTTTCACCATACTTTTACATCGCGATAAAAAAACTATATAGTTCCATTAAAAAAGTGGATGACCTTGATATCTAGAAAAAGATGACTTTAAAAAAGTATTTCCTAATCATTAGATTGCTCCTTTATATTTTGCTATTACTAACACTAAGCGAGATATTCAAGGTGGTCAAGTTAGCTGGTACACCCTGTATAATTCATAATTACACTGTACTTTGTAATTGTGTTACAATTGTAAGATTGAATTACATTGTAATTTAATTGAACGAAGCAACTGAATTACGAAATATTTGAATACAATGTCAATGAATTATCATGTAATTAAAATTTGTAAAGTAACTTAATTGTAATTTAGAACAACTCTCGTATAGAAGCACACACGACTCGCCTAGCTGAAAAAAAATTTTAAAGTGGTCAAAAAATTTGTTGACTTCAAAATCGTATTCTATACTATTGAAAACATGGAAATATAAAATCTCAAGGCGACTCAAAAACTGATATGGGGTTCTAAACACGACGTGTAGCATTCTAATTCAATCGTTCCACTGTGCGGCATTTTTTCTTTGCAACGGCTCATTTTGAAAGGAAAACTCCAAGAAATATGTCCAAAGTTTTTCAAAATTTAAATCTCTCTAACCTTTTGTAAAAAATGCAAAGAAAGAATGTGTTTACATTTTTCGACATTATAAAATTAATTATCGAGGCAGAAAAAATAATTTTATATAGCCGAATCTTTCTTAATAAAACAAAAAACAGTTGCTGAATGCGACAAAACGTTCTTGAAATAAAAATTTGTAAGTAAGAGTACTTTTTCGCCGAAATGAAGGCCTGTTATTTTTAATCAAATTTTAAACCGGCAAAATGATGACTTCAATTCCACCTAATTTCACAAGAACTAGAATATATTTCATTTAAAACAAAATCGTCGATGGTGAAGTCAACGAATGATTGATTTGGCATGGAATGATCCATGCGATAGATATTGGTAATAAATGATAACTAATTCTTCTCTGTACATAGTGTGTAAATAGATTATCGGTCGACACCCGGAAAATTGTTCGGGGACATCACACAAGGAGAACGTCAGCATTTGTTCGTGCATGTGCTGCGTTTTGCTTCATTACGATTCCATCGTTAACATTAGTTCATACACGCCTGCAGTTGTATTTATTGTCTGGTCAAGTGGCACTTTTGAATCAATGTTTAGGCCAAGGTGAGTGTTTATATTTATCTACAAGAACCGCTTTATTTGCAATTGTAACTAAATAAACAATATCTTTTTAGCTGATGCATGTTTCAAGGCTGCTTTGAGCCTAGTTCCAGAAATGCCAAAAACTATAGACATAGATGGAAGACAGAAAAACTCACAACCATATTTACTTTCATATTTATCCAATTTTTTATCAACTTTGTTAGTGGTTCCGGTACGTATTCTTGAATTTTTGTAAAATAACCAAGAAATATCAAAAGTGAACTTTATACTAAAGTAAACATTAGGGTGGGTTTTATTTTCATCTTTTGAATTTCTTTACGGCACTCCCAAGAGTTGTTCCAAAGGACACTGATCAACAAAGGGCCTAGCCGATTAAGATGGTAAAAACTGCCCTTAGAGCTTTTTCAATGGCTCTTAAACCATTCGAAAGCTGACTAAGAAAAACCCCTCTGTGTAAAATTTCAGCTCTCTAGCTTGCCCGTAAGGGTAATTACAGGGTAAAATAGATTTTACGCTTTCCGGCGCATTTTTCCGGTCTCAAATGCGTTCTAAAATTCTAAAAACAATGTAACACATTCCTGATCCTAAGGCCCATTTTTGAGATTTTTTGTTGCAAACAGTGGTTGTAAAAACTGAAGAACCTCAAAATCGGAAAAAATTTTTTTTCTCAAAAATATGAAAACATGCTACTTTACTGTTTGGTTCCCTGATAAAGTACTATAACAGGCAGTGTCGTCAATTTTGTAAAGATTGTTTGTTCGGCTATTTCATTGTCAAAAAAATTGAAGTGTGATGTCATTATCTTTCATCGATAGACATTAGTGAAAAATGACTTACTTCTTTTTTTGAACTTTCTGCACTTATTTTTTTAAATTTCAGATTTTTTCCGCACAGGTTTACTCATATGTATGTAAAGATTTATTTTTGAGGATTTTTGTAAACGCAGTTCCCTTTATAAGACCTTGACCCTTGAGAAAGTGGAAATCAAAAACTTTTAAGACTCACAAAAAAAAAGAAAATACATAGTATCTGCGACAAAAGAATCTGCAATCGGAGAGAAATAAGTTCAGAAACTTTAAAAACAAAGGACACGTTTTCCTCGAATGATTATTGCTAAAAAATAATGTAATCACACTTTAATTTTCACATTTCTGAAAATTTTGGATTTTGGTCCAATGTTTTTTTTAATTTTTTGAAAAACCGTTTGTTTTACAAAATAAAAGTAACAGGACATAATCTGTTTAGATCTACAGGTTTTGTTGAACATATTTTTCGATTTTATGAGTTTTATTTTAATGTTTCATTCATTGAGGGCACGTAAACATTGCCCAGACTTTTTTTTTAATTATTTGGAACAACTTTGGGGGAGGGGGTGCCGCAAAACAGGTTTTGACAAAACTTTTTCAAAAGAGTAAATAAGAGCCATCCTAGTGAACATTATACTTATTTTATCAGGATAGTCCCGAATATGGTGTTCTATATTTGATGAGAGGATTGCTCAATGCTGTTCAGCGTTCCTTCGACGAAAATGTGTCAACGAAGGCGTATCTATATTTGCGTGTGCTCGATCTATTATCGGTAGTAACTCAAGAGAATTATCCATACCACGTTGACAAGGTATTTCTAATATGAATGTTAATTTAAGACACTGCGTATACTTTTATGTATTAAAATTTACGTTACACATATAGGTTGATTCTAATGATAAGTTGTACGGGTCTGATCAAAAATTTATAAACGAAGTCAACAAAATTTGTTCAAAAATTGTAGAAGAGATTTTGTCTCATTTGAAGTATCTTGGGACAACTGATCAACTTGAGAAACAAGCGAACCTTGCTCTCGAGCTCTTTAGCTGTTTTGTTATTCGAGCTGATCTGCGTGATCCATTATTAGCTCACATGGCTGTGAACTTATGGAATTTATCTCAACGCTATAACTTCATCGATTCGAAAGTGAAGGTAAAAGACAGTGAAGGAATATTTCTTAGTAAAGTAAAGCTGATCGATCCAATGAAACTTATTTTTTTCTAGATGAAAATGATTGCTTACATGGTACAAAAGAGTCACCATAAGGATTATAAACATTTTTCAGATATTTTGAAAAAGATGCTGAAATAAATGTTTAGTGGAAATATAGAACTAAACAAATCAAATTTGTAATTTCGCATATACTTATGGAGAGGAAGTAAATCTAGAACATTGACACGCAGTGTAGAAGGCATTTACTAATAGTTTTTTTCGGAAGATCCATTGATTGTAAATACATTGAACTTGTCTTAACTTTAAACATTTCTTATACATAAGACAACACAAATTATAACCTTTATGTACGTCTCATGGAGTTGGCATACACTATTAATTTCTTGATCGAACCAATGCGCCGAAAACGTTTTAATTTTGCTTCACTATTAATTTCTAATAGTGTTCTATCTAAATCATAAAAGATTCACAAATTTCTTAAATAAATATAAATGGCATTTACACTATACATATAAAAATCATGCAGCAATTTTAAAACCTATATCAATAGACCTCGCAATATTCATTATTTTAATGGACGCTTAGGATGACGGGTAATTAAAGTGTCCTCGTGGGTAACACGTATTTCAACAGACAACGATGATATATTTATTTATTAAATAAATAACAAAATAACAATAACCGGAACAGAACAAATCAAAACGAAACGAAATGTAACTAACAATAACAATAACGATAATGATAACGAGAAAACTAAATCTATCACGTAAATGTATCTCGCGTCCTAACAAGGCTCTAAGATAATACGCGGTAAAAACTACTCGGAGCGATGCGTACTCATCGAGTGTCACAAGCTTTCTGTCTGCACTGGCCAAAATCTTTTTGGTGGGAGGATAGGCGACGTCAGAATTAAAACAAGGGGAGGAATTCTCCGTTCCTTAGGCCGCTATTAGACTAGGCCACACTCATTCCCGCTGTTGATGCAACGCTGTGCCGTGCTATTGTTTTTACAATAGGAAAATGATATCAAACGAAAGTTTGCTTCTCCTTGCTCTTTTATTATTAGGTTGTTGCAATTGAAAGTGCCGTTTTGAATCTTTAACATAAACTTTAATTTTACAAGCTTTATTCATATTCCATTAATCGAAATAATTTCCATCGACATCAGTACACTTAATTCATCGTGATACAAGTGTCTGAATGCCTTTCTGGTAGAAATCTAATAATCGTAAGGCAATAAAGTTATCAAATGCAGTTTTCCATTCAAAAAGCCATCTAGATGTGTAACGAGTCCGTTTGCCGGCGACCCGTTGCAACGGTTTTCTCGTGTCCGAATAAGCTCGTCGCGCCAGGCTTCACGAGTTACCGAGGAAACGGACGGAATGAGAGAAGGTGATGAAAATTACGCCACGTGTATCCTATCTTTCGCTCGCTGTCCTTCCAGAACACGTATCTCGCGGTACGGGCTCGGTGTCGGCGTCTCGGACGCTCGGACGACGGCGCGATGACTCTAGTTGATCGGGCGGCCAGCGGTCGTGTACCGAGAGGTTAATGGGGTTCGGTCGGAATGTTTTCCTGCCGCGACTACGCTGTCACGACGGTGCCGAGGACCAGTAAGGAACGAGATCGCCGTCACGAAGATATCCTGGATTACAGGATCACGCTCCGCGGTATCGTGCTCACAATTGTGTGGTCGGTTCGCATCAGCAATGCGAGTTCGGCAACCTTCGGGTTGCTGGCAACCTTCGAGTTTCGGAACGCGGACGGCTAGTAACAGGCCTGTCTCAATACAGGTCTGTTACACCCTCCTCCTTCTTCGCGGTGGAGAACGAGTGGCAGCGAGATGATTTTTACTCAGCAAAACATAGGACAACATATACAAAAGGCAACAGAAATAATTGACACGTTAACGTTCTTATCAACTGACGCACTCGGAGTACGACGGACATCGTAGCTCAGTTATTCCTACCGCCCTTGTATCACACTGGTTCGGACTAAACTATCAGTAATCCCGTTGGTCGGCGTGTTTAACGGTAGGAACACAAGTCTCGTAGTCTCGCAGTCTTCAATTGCCCAGTAGCTAATACTGGCGGTTCACCCGGACGGGGATCGACCCCTCGCAGGTTCGACGGTACTTGAGGTCAGGCAGGAGATGAAGTATCTGGGCCTGAGTCTCGACAGTCGCTGGCGCTTCGAGAAGCACTTCGGTCGGTTGGCCCCCCAGGCTCAAGCGGTGGCGGCCTCCTTAGGGAGACTGCTGCCCAATATTGGGGGGCCCGATGGACGGATCCGCCGCCTCTATACGGGGGTGGTGCATAGCAAGCTCCTATATGGGGCACCCGTGTGGTCCGACGCATTGTCGGTCAGCCGGCGCAGTAAAACACTCTGCAACAGAGTGCAGCGCCGGCTGGCCTTGCGGACCATACGGGGCTATCGCACCGTCTCCACCGAGGCGGCGTGCCTCCTCGCGGGTCTGATTCCCCTACACCATCAGGCAAGGGAGCGGACGGCTTGGTATTTGGCCGTCCGCTCGTTGCGCAGGGGAGAAGCGGACCCGGACGAGGAGGACAGGATTGTAGAAGTGAAGCGCCAGGCCCGGCAGGAGTCGCTGGCCCTGTGGCGGTCGGAAACTCTGGCCGCCAATACGGGCCGGCCAATAGTCCGGGCCCTCCTGCCCATTCTGGAGGAATGGTGCGAGAGGCGAGTAAGGCTCACCTACAGATCCACCCAGGTGTTAACCGGCCATGGATGTTTCGGCCGGTACCTTAGGGAAGGTTGTCGTGAGGTTTTTAGTGGGTATTGTGAGCCCTTCTGGCCACGTAGCCCCACGTAACCTCGTATCTCTCCCAGGGGTTACGGGGTATGCGTAAAAGCATTTCCCTCACGCTAAAAAAAAAAAAGGTTCGACGGTACTTTACACATATATCATGTATCCGCGACGACTCGGCAAGAGAAACGGAAGCAAGAGAACAGAAAAAAAATTAAAACTTTTGATCGGGAACTGGCTTATCGTGAGCTCGGCAGTTCATTTTACGTATCTGCGACGGCTCGACAAGAGAAAACGAAAAAGAAAGAACACAAAACTTTCAATCATTTGATCGGGAGACGACGGCCAGCCTGTCATGGGTTCGGCATTTGATCGGTCCTTACTAGCTAAGCTTATGAACTACCGCCAACGATCCTTGACCCTCGTCACGAGGTGACGCCGTCCCTATTTTACACTATCTTAAACGTTAATGGAGGCGACCCCTCTCGTTCGTCACGAGAAGAGATCGCCTGTCACACTCTAGTTTACCCAACTAATTTATATGCTACGGAAACGTTCGCTCCCTCTCCTCACGAAGGAAATCACGGTATTGTCGGTTCGTTTCGCGCATTGCTCGATATCACAGTCCTCCGGCCCCGGCACGGCCCCGCGCACGTCGCAGTTTGTCCGCACCAAGTGGCTCCTGTCCGTTGCGCGGTCGCGTTCTGGGACTTTTAGCGGGTCGGCGTCAATCCTTTAGCGGTGGTTGCCGTCGTGGTGCGGAGCTTGCAACGGCGTAGCTTTCTGAAATCGTCGAATAAGAGAGTTCATCGTTCGTTGGGTGCGATCCGCCCTATGTACGAAATTGGGGACAGCACCTGTGGCCGCTCCAAGTCCACTGCCACCGGATTTCCGTGGTTTCCGGGCTTCTCGTGGAGTAGTACCTCGCCTCCTGGATGGCCTTGTTCTACCCGTTGCAGGACCAGCGAGCCTAGTGTACCGGTGCCGGCGGATACTAGTCCCTCCGTCGAGTGTGCCTCGCAGATGCGCCTGGCGTCGGCGAGCGGCTCGTTGAGCCTTCTTCTTGGTGGCAGGGTGGCTAATCGGTGTCGAAACCAAGGCCACTGCGGCCTCTGGTCTCTGGTCGTTCCAGTGGCTGAACACCGACGCCCCTTTCTTTCTCTTTGGCCTTCTCTCGCTGGTCATCTGGTTCCGCGGTCTCCCTTTTCCGTTCGTCGCCCTCCTTGTCCGACCGCTGTCCTTGCTCCTGCGCCCCTGGTTGTATCGTCGTCGTCGTGGCGGCGACCTCCTCGGCGGTATCACACAGATCGGGAAGTAGCCCATGCTCTCGCGCAGCAGATACAACGGCAGGATCGGAATCGTTTTATTAGAGCCCACAGACGACAAACTGATTAAAGACTCTCCCTTACCGGTGTCGGCACCCTCTTGCCCTGGCCGGGATAGGGACCTTTAGGTCAACCGTTGCGCGCGACAATCCCCACCCCAGGAGAGCCCCACATAACCGCGGTTCCTCCCCAGGGGGCCGGGGTATGCGTACTGCATTTCTCCACAGAAAATAAAGGTTCCAATCCATTGCTGGTCTCGGATGATGGTGAACTTTGGAAAGCCTGTAACAAAAGTTAACAACGTTCGTTATTTTCCGGGGGCGACCTCGGCGGCGCACAGTGGGCTGGATCGAAAAATTTAGTGACACTTCCCGAAAGAACAGACCTCCTCATATTGATTTCTAATAAATTTGCATTGCTTCCGAAATGTCCATCAACATCGAAACTAAAGAAATTAATGTTTGTCCACGAAAACTATAGTTAATATAAATTCACAAATATAGCCATTTGGGATGCAGTATTTTTCAGCGAAAAATTGCTTCTTTTCATCGAGGTGTCCCTATTACCCTATTTAATATTTCATCTGCCTCTATTGTGCAAATGAAAAACAGTCCTGTGGGGTAACATTAACGCTGTTAGTTGAGGATGTTTGCTCGCAATGTATTAAAAATTAATGTTTAATGAAATGAATAAAATATATATACTTTCTTTAAATTTGCAAGGTATATCTTAGTTCAGTCGCCAGGTAGTTTTACCTGGAAAGTATTCCGAACTCAACAAAATTTTGACGTTATTTAGGGTACTCTGGGGTGTCGTACCTGAGTTTTCGACCTCGAGGACCTTGTGTTAACTTTTGGAGGGGGTAAAAACCACAATTTTTATTAGCTTGCATTGATTTTTCGCTTATTGCTAAAAAACTATGTGTCCTAAGAACTTTTTGTTTTCATTTTTGGAAAGAGCATTAAATTTTCAATTGTAATTTTCGGCCCACTAGGCACCGAGAGACAGGCGTTAAAAATTAGGAAAATAAGTGACAATTGACGAATATAGGAAAAGACAGAGCAAATTATACTGTCCAATAACAAAAGTGTTTCCATATAACTATTGGGTATATCTTATACAGTTTCTGGCGCTGATTCCGAATCTGGCCTTAATTTTTCTCCTACACACCTGTTCGGCTTCGACTGACAGTCGGAGGTGCCTGAGGCTGGGACCGCTCAGAAATGAGCGCGCGAGGAAAAGGCGAGGAAGAAGTTCAGAGAAAATTGTTCGGCGAAGTAAATTTGCACACTGCGATTTATTTAATGTCTATAGGTGGTTTGCTTTGCGACCATAAGATGGTTGACGGAGCGGAAATCTTGGAGCGTGGCTGGACGTTGCCTTTTGAGCGCGACGGACAATCTTGAGCGATTCTTGTAAAGAGAACCACCCTTGAATTCTTATCTTTCCTTCGAACAAATCTATTATTGCAAATCCAGTCCATTTCTCAGTTCTAGAAATCTGGCTGCTGGTAACGGCTTGGTCAAAATATTGGCCAGTTGACTACCTGTAGGCATATGTAACAATTTAATTATGCCCTTTTTAACCTGTTCTCTAGAAAAATGGTACTTTATATCTACAGTAATCTCACTATCTATGACCGGAGATGCCTTTACGATCTATGACACGAGCTTACTCATTCCACTGCCGGCCAACGCCGTGCCGCGTCGCAGAGCGGCGATGATTGATCTCGGCTCGGGTATATCGGTGTGAGCACCACACATTGACTCGAATTTTCAAGGCCCTTAATTTTCATTATTTTGTTATAGGACTTTCATTATCTTATTCCTGGCATTTTTCTGATTACAACAATACCAAACACGATATAATTCCAACTTTATTTAGTGGTTTAATCGACGATGAAAGTTTTACTTACAAGGAAGGACAGCGTGTTTGATCTATGCCGGCGACGGCGACTCTTCGCGTCTCTCTCTTTTCAACGCGCTGTCCTTCCTTGTAAGTGAAACATTAATCGTCGATTAAACCACTAAATAAAGTTGGAATTATATCGTGTTTGGTATTGTTTTAATCAGAAAAATGCCAGGAATAAGGTAGTAAAACTCCCATAGAAAAATATGTAATTAAACATGGAATGAATAAAGCATTTTTAAATGCCGTTACATTGTGAGCACACGCGGGCATTTAAACTGCGTCGACGACGGTGGCACGCTCGGTCATCCGATCCGTGTATCGTTCTGTCCTTCTTTATGTTCGGCAGTCTTTTGAAGTCACGGCGCGATCGATTCCGAGAAAAAAATAGCATACCCTTTACGATCTATGACATTTAAAACCCCTGGTTTCTCGTCGTAGATAGTGAGATTACATATGTTTTGATCTTTTATGATTCGTTGGGTTGTTAGCGATACTAATGCTCATAGATTACAATTGCCTGCAGAACATCTACAGTAATTTCTGAATCGTAGTCCTCGGTCGCCTCTGCAATCGTAGTCCAGTGCCTACCCATTCCACCGCCTGTCAACGCTGCGCCGGGCAGCAGGACGGCGATGTTTGATGTCGGCTCGGGTTTATCGGTGTGAACACCACTACATTGACTCGAGTGAATCGAATTTTCAAACTACTTAATTTTTATTATTTTTTAATGAGATTTTACTGGCTTATTCCTGGCATTTTTCTGATTAAAATCATACCAAACACGATATAATTTGGCCAATATTTAGTGGTTTAATCGACGATGAAAGTTTTACTTACAAGAAGGACAGCGTGTTTGATCTATGCCGGCGACGGCGACTCTTCGCGTCTCTTTCTTTCCAATACGCTCTTTTTCGTTGCGTTCGAAACTTTCATCGTCGATTAAACCACTAAATATTGGCCAAATTATATCGTGTTTGGTATGATTTTAATCAGAGAAATGCCACGAATATGTTGGTGAAAGTTCCATAATGATATCATCGAAAATAAAGAAGCTAAAGTCTTGGTGTTTTATTGTGATGACGCACGGGCCTTTAAACTGTGCCGGCGACGGGGACACGCATCGGCCACGCGATCCTATTTCATTCTGTCCTTCTCTACGTTCGGCTTGTCGTTTGAAGTCTCAGCGCGGTAGGGTAGACGCAGTAATAAATCAAAAAATAGCCACCCTACTTGATCGTAGTCCGTTCATAACACGGGTGTTGGGACTACGATTGAGAAATTACTGTATATTTAAACTCTTTGCCAAAGATCTCAACCAAAGAGCTTCTCTAACAGCTTCATAAAGAGCCATATATTCAGCCTCTGTAGATGAAGCTGCTACAGATGCTTGTCGTTTTGTGTTCCAGCATATTGTACATCTTTCAAATAATTTAAACAGATATCCTGTTGTACTTCTTCTATCATTTAAATAATTGCCTCCCCAATCTGAATCAACGTAACCACTCAGAAGGTTAATATAATTTCCTATTTCGTAAACTAATTTAATATTTTGCGAACCCTTCAGATATCTAAGTACTCTTTCCAAACACTGCCAAAGTTCTTTGTTATTTTTATTCAGATATCTGCTTAAAATATTAACAGCTGCTCTTAAATCAGGTCTCGTACATAGCATCACATACATCAAACATCCGACAAGATTTCGGCAAGGAGCATCATACTCTTCAGCGGAATTCAATGACGTGTAATTTAATTTACATTCAATAGGCGTATTTATAGGATTACAATCTGACATATTAAATTTGTGCAAAATAGTTTTAATATATACACTTTGATCCATGCTTATCTTATTTGCATTTCTTTCAATCTTTATACCTAAGAAAAGTTTTATTTCGTTTAAATCTGTCATGCAGAATTTTATCTTTAGGTAATCCTTAAAACTATTCATTGTGTCAATTTTTGCAGTTGCAATCACTAAATCGTCTACATACAATACAATATATATATTTTCCAGTAGGATATATAGGCGGGTTCTAGCACACCACTTATCATTGTGGGTAGATTCATGCCTTACCGGCCTTTTACCTTATAGCGCGAACATATTTTGCGGGGTGAGGGGGATTAGCTTAGAACACAACCATATTTTGCGGGGGTGGCGGGGTGAGGGGGGATTACCTTATAGCGCGAGCATATTTTTGCGGGGTGAGGGGAGGGGGGTTTCCATGGGTGGTGTTGCGTAAGCCCCCGTTCGTAGGCGAGGGGGAGGGGGGCTTACCCTGGGAACATGCGCTTTTATCAAGGCCAGTTTCTTGGTATTGTGCAAGCCACGTTGTTTGGCGTGGGGGGGGGGGTTTCGCGGAATGTAATATGATACTTCCTGAGGAACACTGCTTTTTCCAGGAAGACTTGGACGTGTCCGAACATGTTTCGCGGTATAAAATATGATAACTCTGGGGGACATTATTTTCTTATCTATATCATGCAAGATGTAAGAGGAGTGTTTTCATTGTCCTTAGTAGCAACATCCGTTCGCGGCTGATACCGAGTTGCCAAACCGTGACATTCGATCACATATTTTCGCACAACCCGTTCCTTATCATTCCTTTGAAGAACGTTATTTTCTTATCTGTATCATGCAAGATGTAAGAGGAGCGTTTTCATTATCCTTAAGCAACATCCGTTCGCGGCTGATATCGAGTCGCGATATCTGACCACATCATTTCGCACAGTCCGGTCCTTATCATTTCTTTCTCCCTTTTATTGTAGTTGGTGGGGGTGAGGAGGTAGCAATAAGTAAATAGGACGCGAAGGACTGCTGTCATAGTATTCGCGAACGTTGCAAGTGTTGCCGACTTAAAGTTATTCGAATTCGCGACTATACCGTGACAATTTTCGCGTACGGACTTGTGCGGAATGAACGTATCGGAAGAAACTGATGGCATGACCGCTCCAACGTTGAAAAATATAGCTTGGCCTCACGTTATAAATTCATACTTGAGCGATCATTTCTCCATCGAGCAGAAATCGATGGTGGAACGTTTAATGCGAAACGACGTAACGAGTCGCGTATGTTTCGCTTACACGAAAAGATTTAGCCAAGTTGTCGTGCAATGGCCTGCGCTCGATTACCCATCCGCGATATTGGACATCATTGAAACGGGCGAACGTCGCATCGTCGGTTGCGAAGCGTAATTACATTTGGAGACTTTTCTAATCCCAGCAAGTTGGGAGTAGCAGCATCGTTTCGTGGACACAGTGTATACAGTGACAAAAGTATCAGCAGGAAAAAGCGGCAAGATGATTGAAACGTGTAAAAACATGTTGAAGTGTTTGACGCGCATGTCGATGCTGGTGAAAACCATGGACGAGTATCGCGGATGGTATCGCTCTTACATCGAGACTCTGCAGTGTTGCGTCAATTACCTATCCTGTGCAAAGGAACAATTGTCGATGGGCGAGAAATTTAGTTTAACATCGACTATGTGCCGTATGAAGACTTTAAACGTTTCGTTGAATCATCGTGTTTCCTCGTCGCGCGTCGGTAAAGGTTTATACGATCGCAGGGGTGCGAGAGCCTCGACGCTTCGTTTAAAACTCGTATATCAACAGGAATCGTTATCAATGTCGAACACATCGATCCGAAACAATTTCTGCAGCACGCGAAACGAATAATTACGGGACGCGTTACGGAATTTTTAAACGCGCATTCGTCGTTGAAAGCTAACGTAACGTTGGAGGCGGAATTCATGCAGCGCGCCAGCGAGGTTTCCGTGAAAAGTTTCGGTACGCGGAACGTTGCGTTGTTTCGGACGAGCAATTTACGACAGTGGTACCAGAAAGACGTTATGCCGACGATTTTGACATCGTTGGAGGAGTTTCAAGAGCGAGACAGCGGGTGGGCGCTGTCAAAGATACTGCATTTGATCGTGAACTTCACATTCAGCAAATATCAACCGTTGCAAGCCGGTTGCACTGATACAATCTACGTGCCTCGAGTGATACAGTTGAAAAAAGCGGTCGTGAACGTGAACAGCAACGACGACGCATGCTTTTTTTGGGCGATCGTGGCGGGTCTTTATCCGGTCGAGAGAAATCCATCGCGTGTGTCGGCGTATCCGCACTACAAAGACGTGCTTCCGAAAACTGAAGATTTTCCACTGCCTATGTCGTTCAAAGACATTCCGAAATTTGAACGAGAAAACGACGTTTCCGTGAACGTGTTGGAATGGGAGCGGAAGAAATGCGTAACGCTTCATTTGACCGAGAAGAAATGGGAGGGAAGACACGTCAACTTGCTGCTTCTACAGAATGCTGCAAAGACGCACGGTCATTTCGTGTGCATACGAAATTTGTCAAGATTGGTATATTTGCGATCGGTAAGTTACATTTATTTTTTTTTTAAATTGTTTGAAGGAAAAGACATGATTTTTTCCCTTCCGACAGGTGCTTGCAATATTTTCCCACGCCGGAGAGATTAGACGTTCATACGGTCGACTGCGAACGGATGAACGATTGCGCTTTGATGCTTCCAATATCGGAAGAAGACAAGTGGCTACGGTTCAAGAATTATACAAACAAGGAGCAGGCGCCGTTCGTAATCTATGCCGACTTGGAGTGCCTGCTGCTACCCAAGGGACGGGAAGGGCAAGACCGTGCTGCACGCGTACAGTATCAACATCACCACGCGTTTAGCATAGGATACTATATGCATTGCCGATACGACGAATCGTTGTGCGAGTATCAGGTTTACCGTGATAAAGAGGGATCCGCCGCGTGGTTTGCGAACAGGTTGTACGAACTCAGTCATAAATTACAGCCGATATTCGACAAAACGGTACCGATGAATCCGCTAACCGAATCGGAAAAGTTAAATTTTCGTACGACCACGCATTGCCACGTCTGCGAGAAACCGTTCGACACTACCGACGCGACGAGGGTGCACGATCATTGTCATCTCACGGGCGCGTATCGCGGTCCGGCTCATAATGAATGCAATTTAAGCTATCAATCTTCGTACGCGATACCGGTGGTTTTCCATAATTTATCAGGCTACGACGCGCATTTTATCATCAAGGAATTAGCAAACTCGTTCGAGGGACGGATAGACGTGTTGCCATTGACGAAAGAGAAGTATATCTCTTTCACGAAAAACGTAAATATCGAGGGTGAAGAGTTAAAGCATGCAAAGTTTTTGAAATTCCGCTTCATCGATTCGTTCAAGTTCTTGAACTCGAGTCTGGACAAACTGTCATCATACTTGGACGAAAGTAAATTACGCATCGTACGAGGTGAATTTCCACATCTTTCCCGCGACGATTTTAAACTGTTGACCAGAAAAGGCGTCTTTCCGTACGACTATCTAACATCGTACGACAAATTAAACGACACGTGTTTGCCGCCGCGCGAGGCATTTTACAATCGGTTGTACGGCAGCGAGATATCCGACGTCGATTACATTCACGCGAATACGGTTTGGTCGCGTTTCGCTGTACAAACGCTTGGACAGTACAGCGATTTGTACTTAAAATTGGATGTTCTGTTGTTGGCGGATGTTTTTGAAAATTTTCGCGACGACTGTCTCGAGAATTACAAGCTCGATCCGGCGCATTATTACACGCTCCCCGGTTTCGCGTGGGACGTGATGTTGAAAATGACAAAGATCGAATTGGAGCTGTTGACAGACGTTGACATGCTTTTGTTCGTGGAGCGGGGAATACGCGGCGGATTGAGCCAGTGTTCTCACAGATATGCGCACGCCAACAACAAATATATGTCCACGCACGACTCGACCAAACCGTCCACCTACTTAATGTATTTCGACGTGAATAATCTGTACGGTTGGGCAATGTCGCAACCTCTGCCGCAAAGAGACTTTCGATGGGTGGACGTGGATAATTTCGACGTCGAATCCGTTCCGGCCGATAGTCCCGTAGGATACATTTTGGAGGTAGATTTAGAGTATCCGCGCGAAATTCACGATGCTCACGCGGATCTTCCGTTTTGTCCAAGTCACGACACGGCGATCGACTCGAGTTCGCAGAAAAAGTTGATGGCAACACTTCGCGACAAGGAACGATACGTTGTACATTACCGATACCACCAACAAAGTTTGAAGCATAATTTGAAATTGCGGAAAATACATAGAATTTTGGAGTTTCGGCAGTCGGGATGGTTGCACGGTTACATCGATTTGAACACGAAATTACGCGCCAACGCCAACAATGATTTTTCCAAGAATTTATTCAAATTAATGAACAATGCCGTGTTTGGAAAAACGATGGAGAACGTTCGAAATCATGCGAGCGTGAAATTACTTTCTCGATGGAGCGGTAGACACGGCGTAGAACGATTGATAGCTAGACCGAATTTTTACAGCTGTGCGATGTTTTCCGAGGACTTTGTCGCGGTTCAGCTGAAAAATATGCTCGTTAAATTTTTCAAACCAATCTACGTAGGCATGTCAATATTAGATATTTCTAAATTTCATTTGTACAACTTTCATTACGAGTACATGCAGTCAAAATTCCAACAAAATTGTAAGATTCTGTACACGGATACGGACAGTCTGATATACGAGATCGCTTGCGATGACGCGTACGAGGCGCTGTTGAAACGCGATATGCATCGATACGACATCAGTAATTATGCCGCGAACAACGTTTACGGCGTCCCCATCGCGAACAATAAACAACTCGGTTTGATGAAGGATGAGAACGGTGGTAAAATTATGACTGAGTTCGTAGGGCTTCGTTCGAAAATGTACGCGATTCGCGTGCACGGTGATTGGGATACTAAAAAGATCAAAGGTATCAGGACGAACGTTACCGCTCGGGATATAAGTTTCGACGACTATGTCGAATGCCTTCGTAATCATACGGAAAAGAGCGTTACCGGTAATCGCATAGTGTCCGTACGGCATCAGGTGTATTCGATGTCGGAAAAGAAATTAGCGTTGAGTCCGCATGACGACAAGCGTCATATTTGCAATAATTTGATGGATACTCTTCCTTGGGGACATTACAGCATCGATTAAGAAGTCTTTTTTTTTGCCCCTCGTAAAAGAAAAGGAAGTGGTGGGGAGATTATTGCAAGTCTGTAACTATCGGGGGAGGGGATGCGTCCATTTTTGATGATCTTATCTGTAAATAGAAGTGGTAGGGAGACATGCTATAAAACAACGTATTCCGAGCGTCAAGCTTCAGATCGACCGCTAAAAACGTCACAAGATGCAGTACAATCGCCATCCGTCCGAGCGTTCAAACGTCGAGGAGCCGTGCAAAAAGAGGAGGCTAAATAATATGTAAGTAGAGAGAGAGAGAGAGATGAAAAAAAATTGCGAAGAAAAGAAATTTAGAAAAACGTCTAATTTTTTAAATCTGTTGCAGGGTTTCTCAACAGCAGTCCAGATCATCGATGATGCAATCGCCGAGGATTTTGCGCAGCGCACGGGTTTTGAGCCGAAGATATTCCATAGCCGGCAATTACTTTAAATATCTCGAGATTGGTGTGCGCGTTGGCGATGACATTTGCGTGGAACTGGCTATAGGAGTGTGGAGGTATCACTCGAAATTAATAGGCGGACGATGAGGATTTCCTCGGCACAACTTTTATTTTTTTATCAGACCCGGCGTACCGTTCGGACTCAAGGTTCCTTCTCGGAGTGTCGCGACAGTCTCCCTTCTGTCCCTAGAACAACCCTCTGGTGGGGTAGGAAATAGAGGAGAGGAAAGTACAGAGTGGGAAGTAAGGAGAGGAAAGTAGGAAGTGAGGAAAGGTTCGCCAGGGCCTGGCCGTAGACCTGGGACCAGGCCCAAGCGAGATCTGGGAAAGACAAAAGAGGGGATTCGGCCTGCGTGGGTCTGGTCGCCAGATGTGAACCGGCGTTGACCAGGCCCGCGCAGGACAGGGGACAATAGGGAAGGAATATGGTAGGAAGGTCAGGGATTTACTGGACGTGGCCGCCACATGAGATAACCGCGGTAACGAGAACATTTTTTCTGGATGCATGGACAGAGCTGTTACGTACGAAGGAGTATATTTCCGATTTATTTTCGTCGTCTACGCAGAAACAGTGTCGGAAAATTAGCGATGATTTAACGTTGCAAATAGTTAATCGTAACGATATGAATCTAGTCAAATTGTCGAATCAGTTCGTGGCTCTGTACATCACGGAAAAAACTATGTATAACTTGTACAATCTAGAATTCTGCGTGCACAACATGTATTCGTGGCTGATCGACAATGTTCCCGCGGTGACCGCTAAATTCATGAATTTCGTCGATACGGTGAAGGATAGCGACGCGAAGAATATCGTGAAAGCGATCGTCGACAGCGAATCTTTCGATCAAAGTTCGTTGATCGATTGCGAACTGGCGGCTTCGTGCGCCGACATCATCGCGGCGTTCGCGTGTAATAGATAGGTTAAACAAAATTAATGTTGTGCGCGTGCGTGCGTGCGTGCGTGTGTGTGTGCATAGATTACGAACGGTGCCTGGTCTTTGTTTGTGTAATTCTTAAACCGTAACCACATCAAGCTGCACAGCAGAACTTGGACGAGAAGATAAGCGTGATGTTGTTCTTCAAGGAGACGAGATTCTTCAGACTCGGTTTGATTATTCAAACGGGATCGAAGTATCCGCATGTTCCTGAGTCATGGTGGGGAGTTTAGTTCTGCTGAAGTAGGTGGTTGAGGCTGTATATATACAAATCGTTGACGGATCATGTACTAGCGAGAAAGGATAGGGACAACGTCGCTATCAGCCCATCTTGTGGCGAGGGTGGAAAGTTAGCCGACACACATTACTAGACTGTAAGAAGTTTATTTAAATTTTATTGCAAATTACATTTTTCACAATTCCTATAGAATAAAAGAATACAATTAAAAGTAGAGAAAAAATTAATTAACATAACTCTTACATATAAAGTATAGTCGATAGTAGAAAAATACAATTAAAGTATATTCTTTTCAGGTATCCATGAATTATGCGACGCGTCCATCCCCAACCATTTTACGTATATGTTATTTCCTTTCCTGCGTAATATTTTTTCAACTAAGTATATGTCAGGATATTTTGTCGCGCGTATCTCGTGTTCGTAAAATCCTCCGGCGATAGGTTTGTCCTTCGTGTCGGCCAAGAGGTATGTGACAGGATTCGTTCGTTTCACCGCGATAATCTTGAATATTTCGGTTGACCAGTTCGGCGTGTATCCTTTGTCAAATAGGGTTTTGAACTTGCTAACGCGCACGCGATCATTGAGCTTAAATTTGGCGCGGCCAGCGATCTTCACTTTGCGGTACACGGTGGACAGAAGGTGGCCGGCATTTTTACGGTTCACGTCAACGGGTCGCATACGAATGGTACGATGTTTTCGATTATTGTAGTTCTCGGTCAACGTGGGGAGCTCATCGATCCAATGATATTTCCACATACTGTTCTTCAGCGTGCGATTGAAACGTTCCACTACGGACGCTTTCATAGGGCTAAACGTGGAATAGAGGTTGATGTTGCGACTCTTCAGATAGTCTTGAAACGTTTTATTGTAGTATTCTTTTCCCACGTCGGTCTGCAAGTTGTTCGGGGCTCTACCATCCTTCTCCAACGCCGACGCGAAAGCATTGCACACGTCGCTCGCATTTTTACTCTTCAAAGGAACCGCCCATGCGTATTTGCTAAATACATCGATTATTGTGAGAATATATCGATGTCCACGATTTTTTCGCGCGTATTTTTGAACGTCGACTATATCGGCTTGCCAAAGATCGTCGAAACCTCGCACGACCACGCGTCTACGCGGGTAAAAACGTCTCGCCTGAGCGTGCAGCTCTTCCACAACGTTCTTTTTACTCATCGTCGTTCTTGTCGTAATCTTATCCGATTATTCGCTTTTTAATTGCGTACCAAAAATTGATGACTGATTCGACCGTTGAAAGCGACGTCTCTTGCTGTCTCTACTCGACGCGACGTATCTGCGCGTATACTTTCTCGAGTTTCCCATATATACTTTTCGTGGCGGCACACAGTACAGGTACAGGTACAGCTACGGCTACAGCTACAGCTACAGCTACAGCTACAGGTACAGGTACGGCTGTTGTACGGTACGCGGTATGGCTGTTGTACATCTATCCATGGATCTCTCAATATCGGTCCGCGCGTTTCTTTTATACGATTAATTTCTTATTACGTCATATACCTTCTCTTTCAAGGCCTCGTCGATGCGTGAATCGGTCGATTTCATATTTTCGTTTGCATCTTGTATCGTAACCAGTATTTCGGACTTTATCGTTTCTTTAGCGGTTTCCAGTTCTTTGATCAGTTTTTTCACGATCTCGGATTCGAGCTTCGCGTTAAGCGTGTCCACGTATAGTTTGGTTGCGGCGTGATCGTTTGCCTCGGGATTCGCCACGCGTACGATCCCCATACCTTTCACATCGTACAATGTGGCATCGTCGTTCAAACACATAGCGTTATCGCGCACATAATTTTTAAAAACGCCGGGATAGAAAATAGGAGAAACATTCGACTCGTGTTTGTTCGCTTCACGAAACATCATACCAAATTTGTTGATGGACATTTTTTTCGCTCGAGTTAGTCCTCTTCTTCTTCTTCAGTTATCAACAACTCGTATCGTTTGGACAACCGTTTTACCTGCTCTTCGATGCACAGTATTCGTTGAAATGTCTCATCCAGTTTTATCCTTAGACTTTGAAATTTCAAGTTCCAGCTTTCGCCGTTGTCGTCGTCGTCGTCTCCTCCCGAGGATATTGTTTGATTCGTTTCGCAACAATTAAGACGAATACGCACTTTTACGAACCGTAACAATTTCATCGATCGACATATCATTCGTCACTTACTCGACGAACGCGCGCGCGCTTTAATTTATAATTATACCGGCTTCGCGAAGTTCCTCGATTATCGACATTATTTCATTGTCATGGTTGGAATGACCGGCTTACTTCGAAGCGGTTAACAATTTCAGACGATCGACGAGTTCGTTCGGATCGTCCCAATGCACGTAATCGATTGGATGGTCGGTCACGCGCATAAAAGTTGGAAGATTAATCCCTCGTCCACCTCGCGACGAAAACAACGGCCCTATAATTTCCTTATACTTGTAACCTCTGTTTCCCTTTAGCTGATTCCCGCGTCGATTCGCATTCGTAAGAGTGTAGGATATGAACTATAAATAACTTGATATATTCGTTATTTAAATGTTTTAAGATTTAATTTCAAATATATTGAGTAGAACTTTTAAACACGTCTTTACTTTTACAACTGTCAAACCGGAATGAATCAAACAACGTAACTAATCAACAAGAAGAACGCAAAATAAATCGATAAGTCACAAACATCGAATCGTCGCGTCGTTACAGTTACTAACGACGCAAGATTCGATGGAACTCTCGACGATTACAGACGACTTCTCCCTACACTCGGCCATCCGACACTAGTCTCTGCCCTCAGAGACTGCGCATATTTTTACTCTACTTCTTCCTCTTTTTGTAGTCGAACTCCTCCAATAAGAGGACCCACCTGGCCACGCGTACACACAAATCTCGTTTGCTCATCGTTAGGGTGAATGCTTTACAATCTGTAATTATTTTAAATTTGATTCCTAATAAATATATTCGAAATTTTCGTAATGATCGTACAATCGCCAAGACTTCCAGCTCGTAACTCGCATATCTAGCTTCGGCTGGTGTCGTTTTACCGCTAGCAAAATATATTGGATGAAATTTGTTATCGTCGTCGCTGCGTTGTATCAAAACCGCTCCGAAACCGAATGACGATGTGTCTGTGTGTAACTCGGTCTCCGCATCTACTTTGTACAGGTTTAACACTGGTTTCTCCATTAATTTTGTTTTCAATAGATCGAATGCACCTATCGCCGTACCATCGAGCTCGAATTTAACGCCTGCTCGTAACAGATTTGTCAGTGGTCTCGCAATTGTTGAATAACCATCTATAAATTTCCGGAAGTATCCCGTCAGACCCAGAAAGCTTTGAACTTGCTTGGCGTTCTCCGGTACTGGAAACTTTGCTACGGCCGCTGTTTTACCCTCAGATGGGCGAACAGAGCCATTCTCTACAATGTGCCCCAAAAATTCGACTTTACTGCGTAACCATGAACATTTTTTCCAATTTATTTCCAGACCGTGATCGCTAGCTACCGCTAAGACTTGCTCCAGTTTTTGTATTCCGCTTTCTAAGTCACTCGACGGTACGATGATATCATCCATATATGCCATAACAACTTTTTGTTGCAACAGATCTCTGAAAACCAAATTAATGAATCTCACGAAGACAGCTGGAGAGTTAGATAAGCCGAAAGGAACGTGTAAAAATTCATATTGACCATTGGGTACTATAAATGATGTAAACTTACGGCTATCCTTATGTACCGGTACATGGAAAAATCCATTTCTTAAATCAAGCGTACTGAATACTTTCGCGCCCTGTAACGCGTCTAGTTGGTCTTCCACTAAGGGTAAAGGGTAACGGTCTCTTACTATTTTCTGATTTAATTTTCTATAATCTACGCACAAACGCATAGACCCGTCTTTTTTCTTTACAAGTACAATTGGACTCGCGTATTCAGAAAGCGACGGCTGAATAATGCCATCCCGTAACCAATCGCTTATTTGTGCGTCTACCGCACTCTTTTCTGCCGGTGCTAGACGTCGTGGTCTCTGATACACGGGTTCCTCGTCTTTCAGAACAATACTCATTTCTACGTTCACCTCCTGAATCTTTTTAGGCGCGTACTCGGTAACAATATTTTTGACTCGTTCTCGTATCGTAATATCGTCTATATGTGCTACATCAACTTCCTCTCGCTCGCATACAATCCGAAAAACTTCCGGTATACTTTCATCACCCCATTCATCGGTGACTGTGTCTTTGTTAATTTTTTCGATCGATATCTCTCCTCCATTTCTGACTAACTTAACTTTATTTAAGAAGTCTGCGCCTAAAAGTAAATCATGTTTTAATAAAACATCCGAAACTACGTGAAATTCAATTTCATACACATGTTCATCGATAATAACGCTCGTTATAAATTTTCCTAACGTCTTATGACCATTTGACCCAACGCCTGCAAAAGTCGTTTCGCTAACCTGCAAACACGTTATTCCTATTCTTACAAGACAAGATGTGCTCATGAGCGTTAGATCACTCGCGGTATCTATTATCGCCATCAGTTCTACATTGTTCACTCTTACCGGTTTACAAGATTGAGCAGATGGAAATCGTGTTACCAAATTCACCGTTTTTTCGGACCCAGTTTCTCGCTTTGGGCAGCTCGGCGCAAGGTGTCCATGTTGGCCGCACCGAAAACATTTGGGACCGCGAAACTTCGCCGGACAGTCTGCACTGAGATGACCCTCGTTGTTGCAGTTGAAGCATCTCCTTGGTTGATCACTGCGAGACTTCGCCGGACACTCTGCATTGAAGTGCCCCTCCTTGTTGCAGTTGAAGCACCTTCTTGGTTGATCCCTCCGGAACGCTTCCCTATCCTGTTGGTTTGTTGGTTGTCTCCTCCGCTCGTCGATCAACGATTTCCCCGCAAAACTCGATGACGGAAGCATCAACTGCTCGAATGCTACCAGCAATGCTTCTGGAGTCTTGAAACAATGCATCTTCGCCTGTGACCTCAGAGATCTATCCGGAATCCCCTCGATTATGTGATCGACTAGCTCCTCTTCGTCGTCTATCGGTACACGGTTCGCCTTTATAATTTTATCGTGGAAATAATCCTCGAAAGATTCGTTCTTCTTCCACACTCGTTCCCGCAATCGGTCACGCAGAAGAATGTTGCTTGGCCTGTGGTAGAACATCTGTTCGAACTTGGAAAGCAGATCGTCCGCGAGCAGTTCAATATATTCCGAACGCGAGTGAACCCAATCTCTCGCTTTTCCCCGTACGCGCATTCCTATCAACACTTTCGTCTCGTCATCGTTCAATTTATATGTTCTTCGTAACACCTTTATCTGCTTCTCCCACGTTGGATAGTCCTCCGACTTTCCATCGAAGAACGCGAGCAGCTCAGCGACAGTTTTCACACCAACTCGTCCGTGTGTGTTTTCTTCTCTGTGATTCTCATGTTCCGGTCCGCCCGAACGTCGTGTTTCTTGAATTAACGCAAGTTCGCGTCTCGTCAATTCTAGTTCTTTCTCCGCTATTTCTCTTTCTCTGTTTAAAAGGCTTATCTCTCGCCGAACGTCCTCTGCATCGTCATTTCTCACCGTATTCCCCGTAGGATGACTCTCGCACACGTCTCCACCCGCATTATCATTTACCGTGTCCGTCTGACTGTGGTAGGCCCATTGATATGCTGGATCGTGTTCAATCAACCTCCCTATTAACACCGACTTCGTTCCGGACGTCTGAAGACCCTCATTCCGCAGAATATCTTTCAGCTCTGTGAGCGTAAGAGTGTTTAAATCCCGAGACGACATCGCGGATGTACTCTCGTAATATTACAATCACAATTTCGTTTCACTAAACTGTCGTTGCACGCACAAACTTTAGGACGAGCCCCCAAAAATGTAGGATATGAACTATAAATAACTTGATATATTCGTTATTTAAATGTTTTAAGATTTAATTTCAAATATATTGAGTAGAACTTTTAAACACGTCTTTACTTTTACAACTGTCAAACCGGAATGAATCAAACAACGTAACTAATCAACAAGAAGAACGCAAAATAAATCGATAAGTCACAAACATCGAATCGTCGCGTCGTTACAGTTACTAACGACGCAAGATTCGATGGAACTCTCGACGATTACAGACGACTTCTCCCTACAAGAGTGAGAATTTTTTTGTTCGCTTTCTTATCGTCCTCGGTGTACAGCCGCTCATCAGGCAGTTTATTGAATATCAATTCGTAAAGACCGCGAGTCCCCGCGTACCGTACCCCGTCAACGATGACGTCATCGTTGCTGCCCACGTCGAACGTGGAATTTCCCAGCATCAACTTATCGTCTTGGGGATATACTCCGTACACGTTGTCAAATTTTATCGATGGTCCGGTGAAAAAATTTTTTAAATACTCGCACACCAACGGTCCTAAATTCTCGGATAGATGTTGATTTTCCTCTCGATGAGTTTCAGGATTTTCAAAAATATCGCGCATCGAAATTTCCAAAGATGCCGGGCTCGATGACTCGAAGATATCCTGTTGCGGTACCGTCGTCGCAGGCTCGATCTCAACCATCCTTTTCTTCGTAGAGGATGGTGGTGTTCCTCCAATATCTGGGTATCTTCTTTTTCTTGCGGGGTGGGGAACGACGGTGGCGTTTCCTTGATATCCCCGTTGTCGTTCGGGTCAACATTAGCCGTATTTTGAACTATCTGTTTCAACGGTTCGACGATCGGTCGTAAATTCACTTGCAAATTGTCCTCGGTCGCCATTTTCCCAACTTTCAACGCCAAATACTTTTTCCGTATGGTATCGCTGGTCTTCGCTATTTCGTTCGCGATCGAAACTCGCAGCTTCTCCTTCTTTTCCTTTTGGGACGACATATTTGATTGGAAGCGGAAGAGAGAGATTTGCAACCGCGATACAGCACCGACAACCCTCACCGAACAACTGTACCCGTTACAGTACGACAAACTCATTAAATCCACGTCTGTAACGACCGTGATTCGCAGGGCTGTCTTTATCGATTACGGGAAATCCATACCTCTTTCGCCAACAATTCGCGCATAACGCGCTAAACGTCTCGAACGACATATCGGTATTTACATGATCCCGATGAATGTGAGATCTGAGCAATGGCGAATACGAGCTGGGGTTGCTCGATTTGCAAACTTATTACACGATACCGAACATCAGCGCCAATATCGGAAACAATCGATTCTATTTCGGCGAAAAAGACGAGGAGATCGTCATACCCGACGGTTCGTACGAATTGGAGGCGATAAACGCGTACCTGAGACGCGAAATATGCGCGCGATATCCTCCAAAAAATGTTGACGAGTCGTCCATCACCTCCGATATCGAATATCCTCTGATCTTACGAGCGAACACCAACACCATGAAAAGTGAAATTATAAGCAAGTATCGAATAAACTTTGCAAAGCCTTGCAACGTGGGATCGATCCTCGGATTTTCCATGAATCGCGTTTTACCGCCGAACGCGTGGCATACGTCGAACGCACCTGTCAACATCATCAGCGTGAATATCGTACGAGTGGAATGCAACGTAACCACCGGATCGTACGACAACGGTAAACTCGTTCACACGATACACGAATTCGCGCCTCAGGTACCACCAGGGTATAAATTGTCGGAAACGCCCGCGCAAGTCATTTACCTTCCGATCGTTGCACGAGTAATTGACGATTTAACGATCCGCATAGTTGATCAATCTGGACGTTTGATCGATTTTCGAGGTGAAGAAATCACGGTGCGACTGCATGCGCGTCGAAGCAATGCTAATTCATAACAATACGGCATTCCATACGTTGAACAACAGCAGCAGCGCATTGATTCGCAAGAAACTAACTGTGGAAAAAAACGTAAAGTCAGCGATACGTAAAAAATTAACCGTGGAAAACGCAAAGTATCTACGATCTTTGGGATTTATTGTTAGAAAGTGAGAGGAAAAATCATGTTCGACGACATTTTGAACATCTCTGAAGCGCCGATCTCCGACAATCGCATAACGAAGATTGAGCTGCACACGTACAATCCGTACGCCAACACGACGTTCGAAAACAGCGATGAAGTACGGATACTCATTCAACAACAAGACCTGTACACGCTCCCGTGTAAAAGCTTTCTATATGTTGAGGGAAAACTTAGTTTACTGGGAAAACTCGAATTACCGGCTGGAGCAGGAGAATCACGCATCGATACGGCGACTCTCGAGAACAATGCCGTTGCGTTTTTACACACATATATACAATTAAAGCAAATAACATTAATAATATTATCCCCTCTCGCAATAGAATGAGGGTGGGGGTATATAGTATAAATTGTTCGCCGCAAACGTTAACAATCGCAGTCGCTGTACCAAGTTACATCGCGTGTATAATCTTAATCTACGACAACAAGTACAATAAAATTTCTTCGACAGTAACTACAATAATAATAAATTTAAAAAAGAATGTAAAAATCTAGCGAAAACTTTCTCTATTTAGATGGATCGAATCACTCAAATCATTGACATGGACGGATTCATTGTAGAATAAAAATTTATTTGTAAAGAATTAGCTATAATCAATGTTTGTCACGATGGCTCGTTCGAACTCTCTGAATTTCGCTTGGGGAAGAACTTTAATTGTTTATCCGACGCTGACAAAAAGTCTGCCTGGTATGTCAGCAATTTCGTGCACGGGATTCCATTTAAAGATTTCGGCTATGAAAACTATCAACAGCGCGATATATTCGAAGTTATACGAAATTTTGTGCGATATTCCGTGAATCCTGTCGTAGCCTACAAAGGTGGATGTTTCGAGAGAGACATCCTTCGAAAAATGCAAATCAACTCGATAAATTTAGAAGATTTCAACTGTCCGAAATACGATGTGCTAGTTCAGGATCCCGTATATGAAATTGCCGACAGCGAACCGTGTCGACTTCACTGTTGGCAACCAGCAAAAAACGTCAAAACAAAACCCTATCATTGTTGTCTACGCGAAGTGCAAACATTTCGAGCGTGGATTAACAATTATAAAAACACGTAATGTACCAATTATAAAAAGCTACATCTTTGAATTTTTTCCCCATCAAAACCACAAACGCGATGCATCTTTTATGCTTTGATTTTATCACAGCGTTTCACAATGATCACGAAATCCGAGGGATCCGTCGCAACAACCGATCACGCAACACCACCACCACCCGATTATCGTCTCGAACGCGACAGACTACAAAGTTTTCACAATTGGCGTTACTCACACGTCATTGAACCGGAGAAACTCGCCGCCGCAGGATTTTTTAATCTCGGTGATGAGGACTGCGTAGAATGCTTCGAGTGCCGTGTTCGTCTATGCCGATGGGAAGATGACGATGATCCCGTGGAGGAACATCGCGCCTGGTCCAGATTCTGTTGGTACGTCCGCGGGCTGGACTGCGGCAACGTACCGATGGGAGTTGATCCAGATGTAATTCCGCCAAATCCTCGTGGCGTGGATACCTGTGGAATCGCGAAAGAGTTTTCGCTCGAACGATAATAAAAACTACTATATAAACGACGCATACAAATTAGCGAATAGGTACTCCGACGAATATAAAAAATCTAATATACTGATATACATAAAAAGAATTTATTTGAAGTAAAAAATTAATACATAATAATAATAATGATAATGATAATAATGATAATAATTTAATAAATAAAATAAAAAATGGTATTAAGTTTTAATTTAAAAAAATAGATATATACAATTATTTTAATTTTACTTACCATGATTATGTAAATAGTGTCACAATCCCCTCGAAGAATTCTCCCCCCCAATTCTTCCATCTCAACTCGATGGAGACGCATCGCCTTCCTCCATGCTCGAATGAACGAGGCCCGATCTTCCTCCGACACGAAGTTCTGTTAAAACATATAAAATATGATTATAAATTTTCCACCAATCATGTTGGATTACATAGTACATTTCTTTGTACTTACCAAAGAGTTTAATACCACATCTAGTGGCTGATTTGGGTCCACCAATAAATGGATTGTACTTGCGATGTAAATATGCATTTTTTAGACTTTGTATGTCAACTGTGCTTCACGTCGACGACACCCATGCTTATATACAATGTATCCCCACTAGAAAAGATGTAACAAAATCTCTCCGCTGACGAGAAAATCTCCGCTCGCGAGATTAGAAAAGATGTTCATTGCAGTAATTTAAAACTTGCATAATGCATTTTTCAATTAGCGCAAATCGGGGGAGAACTGATAACAATGGTGTGTCCAGACATCTCGCGGCTTGGACAACTCGATACCCCAAAGCATGAAGGGATACCGTTGCTACAACTCGCTAGATTAGATAAGTTCGACAGGGGAAAGGACTGTGTGATGCGACGCGTGTCTCGGCCGAGCAACTCGACACCAGCCGCGATAGGATGCTGCTACTCCAGATTATGAGGACGCACAACATACATCTTGAACGATATAAACAAATAAATAAACGATAGTGCACGTACGATTCCACGACTCTATCTTGCATCGTGAACGGTCTCTCTCTGTCTTACATTTAAAAGAATGCGCAAATGCATCGTGGGTGTGACTTCGTCATGAAATATTGCATTTTAACCTGATGCATACGTCTGCGGTACCCACGCTGCCTCCGTGACTGTTTATCGTGAACGATAAACCAAATCATACTGGGTGTCATATTTGTGACGCACGCGTTCAGACTAGCGAAAATATGGTCCGCTATAACGTGAGAAACTATCCTTGAAGAAGTACCCCATCCCACCCACTCTCCATAAGTAAAAAATTTGAACACGTTCAAGGTTACCCAAAAACCTGACGCTGCAGTTTTGCACGTGCGAGATACCCCCCTCCCCCGCAAATATATCAAAAAGCTGACGTTCAAGGTTACCCCCAAAAAGTTGACGCTGCAGTTTGATACCCCCCTCCCCCCGCAAAAATATGCCCCAAAAAGCTGACGTTCAAAGGTTGCCCCCCAAAAAGCTGACGCTGCAGTTTGATACCCCCCTCCCCCTCAAAAATATGCTCGCGCTATAAGGTAATCCACCTCCCCCTTCACCCCGCAAAATTTGGTTCTGTTATAAGCTAATTCCCCCTCCCCCTCCCACACAAAGTCGCGCTATAAGGTAAAATGTCGGTAAGGTAGGAATCTGCCTACAATGATAACTACTATTTAGAACCCGCCTATATATACTACTGCGGTGCCGGAGGTTATAATACCGGGCTTGTCTTCCGAACGATCTTGCCAGATGTATATTGGCGAGTTCCCGGGCCTCCCCGAGGTTCTTCCATCGGTGGTGCGTTGACGCCTCGCTGTCTCCTGCCGTAGTTTGTCCTGGTATCCGGAGCTCCCTACCCTGATTCAGGTAAGCAGGACTGTATTCTGTCGCCTCGTGCCACGCGGTGTTAATCGCGAACCGTATTTCGTCCAGCCTCTCGTCCCAGCGGTCCTGTTGTTTGCCGGTGTATTGAGCGATCATGGTTTTGATCACCCTGTTCGCCCTTTCCACTGGGTTGCAGTGGAGCGAGTACGGTGGTGTGCGGCGGTGCGTGGTGCCGGCGGCACTCAGTAGGCTGGTAAATGGTTCCCCGATGAATTGGCGTCCATTGTCGGATATGACGATCTCCGGTGCCCCGTGGCGTAGGATGACGTCTTTCTGAATTGCGGCGGCGACTGTGGCGCTAGTAGCCTTCCGGAGCGGTATTAGCTCGATCCACTTCGTAAATCGGTCGAGTGCAACCAGCAGCCAGTTGTGACCGCGGCGTGATCGCGGTAATGGTCCCACCAGATCGACCGAGACGGTGTGCCATGGTTGTGTGCCCGGGTTGGCATGCAGGTGTCCCGGTGGCTGCTGAGGCGGCGTCTTATACTGCTGACAGCTCGTGCAATTCCTGACGTATCGCGCGGCTTCGCGGAACATGTCCGGCCAGTAGAATCTTTGTGCCAGTCGGACGGTTGTTTTGGCGATTCCCAGGTAGCCTGCCGTTGGGTCATCGTGGTGTTTCCGCAGGACTTCCTCTCGTTCGTCCCTAGGTACGCACCTTTTCCAGGCGTTGCTGGTTTCCGGCTCGTTATAATCTAGCTGGTGTATTATGCGTCGGTACAGTCTGCCTTCCCGAATCTGGTAGTCTGGGTCGGACGCTGGATCATCCCGTACGGCGGCGACCTTCCTCTGGTACCATGCATCGGCGCGAGGTGTTGCGTTTATCAGGCTAACGCCCGGCGTCGGTTCGGCCCTCGATAACGCGTCGGCTACGTGGTTGAGCCTTCCTGGGCGGTATTTCACATCGAAATCATATTGTTGGAGCTCCAATGCCCAACGTGCGAGCCTCCCGGTCGGGTTGTCCATTTGTCGTAGCCAGCGGAGAGCCTGGTGGTCGGTTATTAGCGTAAAGTGATATCCTTCGAGGTACGGTTTCATCTTTCTAATTCCCCAGACCACGGCCAGGCATTCCTTTTCGGTGGCGCTATATCGTCGTTCGGTCGCGCTTAGGGTGTGACTGGCGTATGCGATAACCCGCTCGTCGTCGTCGGGTCCCTGTGTGAGCACGATTCCCAGTCCGCTATCATTCGCATCGGTTTGTAACGTGAACTCCTGTGAGAAGTCCGGGCAGACGAGTATCGGCGCGGCCACCAGCTTATCCTTCATGGTTCGGAACGCGCGATCTTCCTCCGGCGTCCATTTCCAGACCGCGTTCTTCCGTGTGAGGCGGGTCAGTGGTTCCATGATTTCGGCAAAGTTCGGCACGAATCGTCGGTACCACGAGGCCATGCCGTGGAACCGCCGTACCTCCCGGAGCGTTTTTGGAGCAGCGAGCTGCGCGATGGCGCTGGTCTTTTCGGGGTCCGTCCGGATACCTTGTTGGTCGACGATGTGGCCTAGGTAACGGAGGCTGTCAACGCAGAATTGGTATTTGGCGGGGTTGAGTTTCAGGCCGGCGGTGCGGAGTCGCCGAAAAACTTCGTGTAGATGTTGGCGATGCGTGTCCAGGGTACCGCTGACAATAATGATATCGTCCAGGTACGCGAATGCATGCGGCTCGAGTTCCGGGCCGATGATCTGATCGAGCAGGCGTTGGAACGTGGCCGGGGCCGAGTGCAGGCCGAAGGGCATGACCGTGAACTGGAACAATCCTTTCCCTGGCACGGTGAAGGCGGTGAGGGGTCGACTCGTTTGCTCGAGGGGTACCTGCCAGTAACCGTTTTTCAAGTCCAGCGTCGTCAGGAACCTTGCTCCTCGCAGCTTGTCCAGGGTGGCTTGATTGTGTGACAGCGGGTAGGCGTCTTTTTCGGAGCGCTCGTTTAATTTGCGGAAATCTACGCAAAAGCGCGGTTTCCCGTCTTTCTTTTTGACGACGACCACTGGGGAGCTCCAAGGGCTGCTGGACGGCTCGATTACTCCGTCATTGAGCATCTTGTCTACCTCTTCGTTGATGATCGTTTGCATGGCCGGGTTCCGCGGGCGATATCGCTGTTTGAGCGGGGTCGGGTTAGCCAGCTTGATTCGGTGTTGAAACAACGTGGTGCGGCCTGTCACGTTTTCGAACAGCTTCAACTCGGTGGCAAGGAACTGCTCGAATCTCTCGCGCTCCGTTCCGTGTATCTTCCGGAGTCCTAGTTGTAAGCATGGCTCAGCATGGCAGTCGATCGGCCAAGTGGCCACTTCGGGAGGTGGGCGGACCGTCACCTGCAGGGCAGCGATTGTCTGGATTCCCAGGAGCACGGGTGGTCCCGTCTTCGGCAGGATGGTGAACTCATCGGACCATTCATAACCTTCGGCGCAGAACGTTAGTCGTATCGTTCCAGCGGGTTGCGCGTCGGTGCCGTCGGCGAGGCAGATCAGTCCGGACTGGTCAGCGGGTTGTATACCGCATTCGCGGGCCCATTCCGCGACTTCCGCGTTGACACATGAGAGTTGCGACCCGGTGTCGAGCAGTGCGTCGACCTCTCGTCCGAGGAGCAGAATCGGTAGGAGCGGACGTGGCGTATATTTTATTGGCGGGGCTGTTGGTCGTCCTTCGACGGTGGGCCCCGTATTCCGTTTCCCAGCGGATGGCAATCGCGTGTGAGGGTGCCGTCGCGGCCGCATCGTGAGCAAAACTTGCGATACGCGTTCGAATCGGTAGTGACCTCGTTGCTTGCACCGCCAGCAGTGCGTACCTGGGTCGTATACGTCGGCAGCCGCTTTCCGCTGTCCTTGGTCGACCGGGGCGGCGCTCAGTCGGTGGAGGCGTGCTTCGATCGGTTCCTGGCCCGTGGTGTATCGTTCGTCGATGGCGGCTGCTACTTCTCGCCCAGCGGCTTGCGTCGTGGTGCGGCGACTTCGTAGCTCTTGTTCGTCACACCGTTCTATTTGTTACACGCGCTCCAGCAGGTCTCGGACGTTGACGACGTCTTTCAATTGGATGAGACGTCGGTGGTCCGCGCGCATATTTTCGTGCAGCAGTTCCAGTCGTTCGCCCATCTGCATTTGGGCCCGTCGCATGAGGGTGGTGACCGCCGTCATGTATTCGACGAATGGCTCGCCGTGTCGTTGTTTCCGGTCACGGGCTTCCTGGTCTCGTTGGAACCGAGAATGGTTCGGTGTGTGCACGGCCAGGAACTCCGTGGTAAACTGCTCCCAGGTCTTGATATCCGCCTGCTCGTTGCGATACCAGGCCTGAGCCTGGCCCTTTAGCAGTTCCGGAGCGCCTCGAAGGAGTTCTTCGTCCGTAATGCCGTAGGACCTTCTTAGTTCGGCCACTCTCTCCAGGAACGCGAATGGGTCCTTCCCGTCGGTGACGCAGCCGGACTTTCTCAGGCGGTCGATGTTCCGGTTCGGGTCGGGTTTTTCAGACGCCATCTTCCTGGTGGTTACTCCGGGTTCCGTCATGGGGTACAATTCCTCGGTCTGCTGGCTGATGTATTCTGCCCAGCGCTGGCGGAGATGTTCCGGCGTCCTTCCCGGTGATGAAACGGCTTCGGTGGTGGCGGTCTTCTTCCCGGCCGGTCGGCTTGGCCGCATTCACTCGCGTCGCGCTTCGGTGTTGCCCCGGTTGTCGTGCGTTTGACAGCTGACGTTCCTCTGTTTATAGTAACGTTACGCGTCGTAATAGCTAGGCGCCGCGCGTGTGCCTGCACTGGTCGGCGGCAGGACCGCGAGATGGCGCGCGTAGTACCGTTTTCTGCGGCGATCGACGTTCGCGAGCGCGGCCTCGCCTGGGTGTCGCTAGGCGGCGCGCGTACCGGGTGTCATTCGCGGCGAGTTAACCCCAAACGCGCGCGATGCCACGTGGCCGAAATTTTCGACGCGTTTTCGTTTCACCAGGTCCCTGTTCGGGCGCCATGTGACGAGTCCGTTTTTACCGCCGGCTCGTTACAACGGGTCCTCGTGCCTGTGGATGCTCGCCGTGCCGGGGTTCGCGTTTCGACGAGGAACGAACCGAATCAGAGGTTGCGGGAAGATGCGGGCACGAAATAAACACTCTCCGACATATTTTTATGCTCGCGGATCGCTCGCTCCCGGGGTACCGCGCGTCCGGGGTAACGCGGTGTGTTCGCGACGGTTGTCGGGCAGTTATCGCCGGTTCGCGGGCGGCTTGCAGTCGCGGTCGCGACGCGGGGAATCTAGGAGACCTGGTGATAGCCGTTTTTGATGCTGCTCGCCGGGGAACACCGTGAATCTCCGTGGGACACGGGTTCGAACGCGTGGGTTCGTGCGGCACGCGCTAATTGTCCGTGGGACACGGAGTCAAACGCATGGGCGGCACGGAAGGCGCCGATAGCCCGTGGGACACGGATTCGAACACGTGAGAAAACCGGGGCGCGTCGATGTCCGTGGGACACGGATCCGTACGCGTGGGAATTTCGGGTGTCGAGGAGCCGTGGGACACGGGCTCGAACACGAGGAAAGATAAGAGGTTACTTACTGGATCGGCCTGGTCGGGTCGGAGATCGGAGAGGAACGAGAGCGCGCGTGATCTCTGCAGTGCCTCTTATAGCAATCGCTTCGTGATGCTGCGGGGCGGTGCGGTGTGGAACTCGACGGAAGTTCCGGTGACGTCGGGTTTCCGTGTTGCCCATATTTGGCTTCCGTTTGGCGCCAAATATGGCTCGTTGGCGCGGGGGGGGGGGGGCGCGGCGCGGTCGGTTCGGCATGCTTCGGTAACGATCGGGGTGTTTCGGGTTACGGCGAGCGTCTGCTAGTAACAGGCCTGTACCGGGAACAGGTCTGTTACACGCATAACAAAACAAAACAAAAACCAAAACGGGCGTGATTCTATGCCTTACTTGCTATTTAGGAAACGGGACATATATATATATCCATAGAATGTGCCTAAACTAAGAGTAAAAATACTATAACATTTGTACTTTGAAAGCGTAACTTCGCGTAGAACCCTCGGCGCGAGGGTCGGTCGCGGCGCGCGATCCTTCCGCTGGTCTCGCGGTAAGACCTACACCCTCCGCTTGCACCGGCGAAGGTGGCCGTCCTTCTTAAAAAAAGGATCCACCTTTCTTCGGGGGTGGATGCCCGGTACTGCCCCGTCTTTACATAATAGGCCGGAACTTCTACTCGACGGCCCGTCGGTAATTGGTACCAGGCGGTGGGGCCTGGTACGGGCTTGCCGTCGTACGGCAGTGACGGGGGAGCACCGGGGAGGCGGTCCCCGGATGGTGTCGGGCGTCCCCCATTGCCGGGTTGCTCGGTCTCGGCCTGCAGGGAACCGGGTCGTGGTGTCGTCGCTGGTCTGTTCGCGGGAGCGGTGGTGGCGATCCTCGGTGCTCCGCTTGGGGTCGTAGTGGTCGTGGCCCCCCGTGCCTCAGTGACGGCCTTTCGTGGCGGTGGCGGGAGTTCGGAGACGAACACCACGTTCGGCTCCTCGAGATGCGTCCGTTCAGTCCGGCGCGGCGCGGCGGTCCTCCTTGGCCTAGCGGCGCTTCGGCCTGGCTGGTGGTGTTACCACCCCGTCCCACCAGGTGGGTGGCTCGACCTTCGCGCCGGAACTTGGCACCGGGTCGAACGGACCAACCCGTGTGGACGTGGCCTGTGACGGTCCGGGCTCGGCGTCTGTCCTGAGTGGGCCAACCAAGGTTATGGTTAACCGTGGCGGCCCGGGTTCGGTGTCGGTCCCGAGCGGGACGGCGGGTGGCCGTTTCCTGGCGGCCTCTTCTAAGTCGGCCTTACGCTTCAGGAGGCCCGGCAGCCAGGTCACCGGCCGTATGAACCGCACCCGTGGGCCCCGGCGGCGGTGTGGCGACGGTCCTGGCGGTGCGGGGAGCGATGGTTCGGTCTCGCGGCACGGCGCGGCCAGCGCGGCGTGCGGTCCGTCCGTAGCGGCCGCCGGTGTGGCCTCCCGGGACGGCCTCCAGTTCGGGCAGCTGGATGGTTGGGGTCCGGGGCCTCTCGTTCAGGTTCGGTTCGGCTAGGAGGTCCGCCAGCTCCTTCACCCACGGCTCCATAATTCTTGTCCTTGTTATACAGATCCTATTACAGAAAGAGACGCTCGGAATTAGTTTACGGGGTCGGCCTCGGCGACGAGGGGCTGGTATGGTGGCGGGGTCGGGGGTTGGTGGGAGCAGGCCGTCCGGTTCCGTTTCATCCCAGTTGGGGTCGCAGCTCGCGTTTCGGTGTCCGGTTCCACTGCCGGTTTTAAATCCTGGACATGGATGTGGCGTGTCCACTTTCGGTTATCGCCCCGTAAATCGACAATGACCGGGGACACGATTTTCTCGACGGTGTACGGGCCGCTGTACTTGGGCGCGAGCTTCGCGTTGACTCCGGCTGCTTTGTCCGACAGCGTATGTTCGCGTTTCCAGACGCGGTCTCCGACGACTGGGCGCCAGTCGCGGTGTCGGAGGTCGTAATGCTTCGCTTGTCGTCCGAATGCACGTGCCAAGTGCAATTTCGCGAGCTCCCGCGCTTCCCGGAGATTCTTCCATCGCTGGTTCGGCGGGTCGTCGGAATCTTCGGTTGGTGGACGTCCCGGCGCTCGGAGTTCTCTTCCTTGGTTGAGGTACGCCGGTCTGTACCCGGTTGACTCGTGCCAGGCGGTGTTGACGGCAAAGCGGGCTTCTTCGATCTTCTCGTCCCACTGGTTGTGCCGGGCACCGGTGTATTGTGCGAGCATCGTCTTCACTACCTTGTTGGCTCGTTCCACCGGGTTGCAGTGGGGCGAGTACGGCGGCGTCTTTCTGTATGTGGTCCCGGCGGCTTCGAGCAGGGCGGTGAATGGCCCGCCGATGAACTGGCGGCCGTTATCGGTGATGACCACTTCAGGTGCCCCGTGGCGGAGGATGACGTCCCTCTGGATTGCGGCGGCGAAGGCGGAGCTGGTAGCCTTTCGGAGCGGTACAAGTTCCACCCATTTGGTGAAGCGGTCGAGGGCGACCAGCAGCCAGATGGTTCCTGGATTGGCATGGAGATGCCCCGCGGGCTGCTGTGGTGGCGACTTGTACCGCTGGCAGCTGGCGCAGCTGCGGACGTAACGGGCGGTTTCCCGAAACATCCCTGGCCAGTAAAATCGTTGTGCCACGCGAACGATGGTTTTCGCGACCCCCAGGTGTCCAGCGGTAGGGTCGTCGTGATATTTTCGGAGTATCTCTTCTCGCTCGGTGATGGGCACGCAGATCTTCCAGGCGTCTCCCGGCTCCGGTTCGTTGTAGTCGAGCTGGTGCAGTACGTGACGTTGCAGCTTCCCGTCCTGGATTCGGAAGTCGGTGACGGATGACGGATCGCTCTGGACGGCCTCGATTTTCTTCTGATACCACGTGTCGGGGCGCTGTTTCGGTCGGATCAGGTTAACGCCCGCCGTGGGTGCGTTACGGGACAGCGCGTCCGCCACGTGATTCAATTTTCCGGGCCGGTATCTGACGTCAAAGTCGTACTGCTGTAGCTCGAGTGCCCATATTGCCAGACGTCCGGTCGGGTTCTCGATTTGACGGAGCCATCGGAGTGCCTGATGATCGGTGACTACGGTGAAGTGGTAGCCCTCGAGGTACGGCTTCATTTTTCGTATTCCCCATACGACGGCGAGGCACTCCTTTTCCGTGGCGCTGTACTTCCGCTCGGTGGTGCTCAGCGTGTGACTGGCGTAGGCAATGACGTGCTCATCGTTCTCTGGGCCTTGCGTGAGCACGATTCCCAGGCCGTTGTCGCTGGCGTCCGTTTGGAGCGTGAACGGCTGCGTGAAATCCGGACAAGCGAGAACCGGCGCGGTCACAAGTTTTTCCTTCATTGTCCGGAACGCAGTTTCTTCTTCCTCGGTCCACCTCCATTTGGCATTTTTCCTGGTGAGCTTCGTCAGGGGCTCCATGATCTCGGCGAAATTCGGCACGAATCGCCGATACCATGCAGCCATGCCGTGAAATCGACGAATATCTCGGATCGTTTTCGGAGCTGTCAGCTGCGCTATTGCGCTCGTCTTCTCGGGATCGGTCCGGATTCCTTGCTGGTCCACGATATGGCCGAGATAGCGTAGGCTGTCGACGCAGAATCGGCATTTCTCCGGGTTGAGTCGCAGGCCAGCGGCGCGGAGACGGTGAAAGACCTCGCGTAGATGGCGACGGTGTTCGTTGCTGCTCCGGCTGACGGTAATGATGTCGTCGAGGTACGCAAATGCGTTCGGCTCCATCTCCGGGCCGATGATTTTATCCAGGAGCCGCTGGAACGTGGCGGGTGCCGAGTGAAGGCCGAACGGCATCACCGTGAATTGAAATAGCCCTCTTCCGGGCACGGTTAAAGCGGTGAGCGGTCGGCTGGCTGCGTCTAGCGGAACCTGCCAATATCCGTTCTTTAGATCTAGTGTCGTTAAGAACTTGGCCCCTCGTAATTTGTCGAGGGTGGCCTGGATATGCGGCAGCGGGTACGCGTCCTTCTCGGAGCGGTCGTTCAGGCGGCGGAAGTCGACACAGAAACGTGGTTTCCCGTCCTTCTTCTTGACGACGACCACCGGCGAGCTCCACGGGCTGTTGGATCGCTCGATGACTCCGTCTCGCAGCATTCTGTCGACCTCTTCGTCGATTACGGCTTGCATCACCGGGTTGCGGGGCCGGTATCGTTGCTTGAGCGGTGTCTCGTTGAGCAACTTTATCCGGTGGTGCACCAGCGTGGTGCGCCCGGTCACGGAGGAGAACTTCGCCAGTTCCTGCTCCAAAAATTTTTGGAATGGCTCGCGTTCGTCCTCCTTCATCTTCCGGAGTCCCATTTGGAGGCAGGGTTCGGCCAGACAGTTCGTGGCCCAGTTGGCTACCTCTACGGGCGGTCGGACGGTCAAACGGAGCGCTGCGATGGCCTGTATCCCGAGCAACACGGGGGGCCCATCTGCGGTAGTACGGTGAAGTCTTCGGCCTGCTCGACGTTTCCCACGCGGAACGTTAGACGGACGGTGCCTGCTGGACGCATCTCTGATCCGTCGGCGAGGCAGATCCGCTGGTATCCGTCGGTGGGCCGAATTCCTTGCTCACGGGCCCATTCCATGGCCTCTGCGTTGATGCACGAGAGCTGCGCTCCCGTGTCCAGCATGGCATCAATTTCTCGTCCGAGCATGACGATTGACAGAAGCGGCCTGGGCGTGTAACGGATCGGCGGGCCCGGGTTTACTGGCGCCGGCTCGGCGATGTCGGGCCCCACTGTCCGTTTCCCGGCGGATGACAGTCGCGGGTCAGTACGTCGTCGCGGCCACATCGCGAACAGAACTTCCTGTAGATGTTCCGGCACTCGGAGCGATAATGCCCGCGCTGCTTGCATCGCCAGCAGTGTGTCGTTGGGTCATACGGGCCCTCGGGTTTTTCGGAGCGGCTGGGTCCCGGCGTGGTGCTGAGACGAGTGAGCCGTGCTTCAATCGGCTCGGTGACCGCGATGCTCCGTTCGGCGGCCTCTGCCGCATGAATCGGCACGGCACGTGCTGCGGCCCTCCGGTACGTAGGGCTTTCCTCGGTGTCTTCGGATGCCTGCTCGATCTGCTGGACGCGCGCCGGAAGATCTCGGGGGCTCTTCACGTCGGGCCGATAGATCAGTTTCCGGTGCTCCGGCCGCATATTCTCGAACAGTAGATCTAGCCGGTGGTGGTTATCCATCTGGGCCCGGCGCATGAGCGTGGTCACCGAATTCATGAACTCGTGGAAGGGTTCGTTCGGGCGTTGGCGTCGCGTTCGAGCCTCGTTCTCTTGCTGGAACCGAGAGCGATTCGACGCGAACACTTGTACGAACTCGTCGGAGAACTCCACCCAGGTTCTGATGTCGGCTCGACTGTTGCCGTACCAAACCTGGGCCGATCCTCGCAGTAATTCGGGTACTCCACGGAGCAGGTCGGCGTCGGTGAGGTCATACGTGCTTTGGAGCTCGGCCATTCGCTCCAAGAACGACAATGGATCCTTGCCGTCGGTGACGTTACCGGACTTGCGGAGTCGATGCTCCGGTACGGATCGGCTTTCTCGGTGACAGCTGTCGCTCTATCACTGTTGGCCGCCATACTCCTGGTGCTGACGCCGTCCTTCGGTTCCGTCATTTCAGTAGGATCGTTGGTTTGCCGCTGGACGTATTCGGTTAACCGTTGGCGTAGCTCTTCCGCGGTCCCGATCGTTGACAGGTTACTATGTTGTAGCTCGGCGATCAGTTACTCCTTTGTCAGGCGAATCCGTTTCATCCAATCTGTTTTTCCTCCGGCTGGTCTTAGTTCCGTCGATTGCCGCTAGGTGGCGGCGCTGGTCCCCGTTACACTCCGCGATCGCGATGCACGATTCACCTGTCACTCGCCGTTACTAGGTGTCATCCAATGTCGTTCCGCGACACTTCACGCCGTCATTGGTGTCACTCCGCGGCACTGGATGACGCGTACGGCGCGGTACGCACTTGTCACTTGTCACTCGCGATAGCGTGGTCTTCCGATGTTGTCACTAGATGGCGCGCGGAACGCGCGTCTTCGATGATGAGTTAACCTAGAAGCCACGTGGCCGGTTAACCTAGAAAATTCGCGACGCGCCACGTGGTTGGTATTTCACGCGATTTTCGCACGAGGTCCCTGTTCGGACGCCATGTAACGAGTCCGAAATTCTCGTTACAACCGGAGCTCTCCCTCGTTGCTGAATGGCTCGCCGAGCCAGGGTTCGCGGCGAGGGGGCGGTCGGGGAACGACGGGTCGGGCAAAATAAAACACTTCGAGACGGCGTTACTGTTTACGTCTCACTATGCCGCGGGTCGCGAAGACGCCGATCGCGGTATCCTCACGGGTGCGCGTACGCGGTTCGCGGATCCGAGTATCGGTGACGGGCACGTTTCGTCCAGGTACGCGGTGGGTCGGAACCGGCGGCTCGCGGTCGGATTTGTCGGGGCGATAACGGCGGGGCTCGTTCGGCGGCGCGTTGAACGGGCGAGGACACAACGGCGCGTTGCGAACGGGGTTCCGACGGCTCGTGGGAACGGCGACGGGGAACTTCGGCGCGAAGCGGTACTGCGGGTCGGTTCGACGGCTCGTGGAACGGACGCGGATGCAACCGGCGCGCTGCACAGGGTGTCCCGGCGGCTCGCGGGAACGGCGACGGGGACTTCGGCGCGAAGCGGTACTGCGGGTCGGTTCGACGGCTCGTGGAACGGACGCGGGTGCAACCGGCGCGCTGCAAAAGGTGTCCCGGCGGCTCGCGGGAACGGCGACGGGGACTTCGGCGCGAAGCGGTGACGGCTAGACGGGGTAAGGCGCTTACCGATGTTCCGATCCGTTTGGGCGGCTCGCCTGCTGGGCCCGGAAAGAGAGCGAGTCTTCTTCCGTGCTGCCTCTTTAGGCAAATTCGGTAATGACTGCGGGATACGCGGGTTGAGGTGTGCGCGCGTAATTCGCCGAATTGTGCCTGCTTCGAGGCGCGAAAACGCGGGATGGCGCGTAATATTGTGTCGTGCCTGGTTGCGAGGCGTGAAATCGCGCGGTATGAGTTCGGGTTCGGTCGGGGTCGTTCGGCGTGTTTCGGTGGTGCGCGAGTCTTCGCGTTCGTAACAGATCTGTACTGAGCCCGCTGTACAGGTCTGTTACACAATAATCAAAAATAATCCGAATGCAAGAGTGAATTAATCATCTCTACTCCCGAGAATACATTTTCAAAGAATATCGCTGAAAGTACCTAAAAAAATTACAGTAACTTCCCTATGAATCGGGAAGTTAATTATAAGTATAATTAACCCAGTGTCTGTCTCCCAGATAGCACACAGACATTTTGAAAACGTCTTAAATACGTCCGCTGTCGGACATTCAAGATATCTTATGGACATCCTGAATGTTCTCCGAAAAGCCCACGAAAGGTCTACAAAAGTCTTCTCAATGGCTTGTGTTACAAAACCGTGCGTTTTAAAAACGTCCCAAGAATGTTCATTAAACGTCTAAAAAACGTTTTCTGGACATCTAAGGGACATTCTTGGGACGTTTTTAAACCGTACGGTTCTATAAGATAGGCCGTTCAGAAAACTTTCGTAGGCCGTTTGGAAAACGTTCGTAGGACATCTAAGATATATATAGGAAATTTATTTATAGGTGTTACGGATTAGAAGGGGGTAAAACAAGCCACTTCACTTAAACGTAACTTTATTTCCCAAGCTTGGGTTCGTTCAAACTTATAACGGAAACTATGTACAATGTAGATGTTTATCAGGCCAAAACACAAGCTCGTTTTGGCTAGATTTGTGAATAAAGAGAGTGAGTTGATAACAAGATGAGTTTCACTTGATAGATACTTTCACGGGTAGTGCCCGTGAATCCCGATGTTGAATCGACTAACTCGCGAAAAACCGGTCAACGAGACTCGCGACGTTTTCTATACCAACGAGAGAGAACGATTAACGTACGTTGAGATCGGAGTCGAACAGCTGGCAGTTTACCGTCACCGTCGAACTAGTGATTGGCGGATCGATAGAGCGATCCCCTTTTTGGGGTCGATAATCGATCGTAATCGACGTCCGACGGTGCTGGCATAAGCTACTGCGAGCTGCTTATCGACTCTCGATCTCGATGTTACGCGCGAATCCGCCAATAGCGAGGTGGCGCAGTAGATCGGCGCGTTCACGCTGCCGACACGCTCAGCCAATCCCAAACAATAGGAAATATATATATACATATATATACGTTGTAGGATACGGGATTGGGTTTCGCTTCGCAAAATGACAGGAAATGGAAATATCTGGACATAGAATTTATTTTCAAAGATTAATCTCACAATATGGGAATGTTCATATAATTGTGTAATAAACCTTACACGAAAACTAGCAACGAAAGGTTAGCAACGAATGGTTTAAACTAATTATACGATGGAAGAAGTTCCATCATCGGGCGTCCGGTTTATTTCAACCGTACTCTCCCTCTGAGGAAATAACGATGACTCGGAATCACCCGGTGTCTCCTGTCCGTTCGGCGGACGTCCGATAGCATTGCTTCGTACTCTCCCTTAACCTATGGGCGGCCGTGGTCTTACCTCGTCCTCTCCCACAGGCGCAGCTAAAGTAAGCGCTCTGCGATATTCTACCGGTATTTATACCGCTTCGTTGCTAACCTTATCAACAAGGTGTTGCTAAGGGTTTAGAGTTTCCCCGATTTCGCGGCTTTCTAGAATATTCGGTCGCGGCGCGATTCTTCTGTCGCTTCAGGGTGGTGTCAAGGCGGGCTGGCGCCCCTCGTCGCGTTACAACGTTTATTATATACATGTTATTGAAATTACAAAAAGCCTTTATACATAGAAAACTAAAAAATAATAAAAATTAAAATTTTTTATTTATTCCGGCCGCTATCCTGTCCGCCGCCCTTTCAGCCACATTTGAATGGCAATCTCCGTGTTTTCCTACTGGCAGTGCCGACTCCCTTTTCGGCAGCACCTTGAATAAGAATTTATTACTGTGTTAGTTTGTACATGAATTCTCACTTTTATAATAACAGTAAAATAAGGGCGATACTTACATATTACGAGGTTGGCGATATTTAATTTATTGAAATTAACAAACTAATAGACATTCTCGCCTCGTATTTTTTGTAATTCCTTAACCTAAAATAAGAAGTTATTAATATTACATTTTGTTAACTATATCAAAATGAAAGATCAATTTCCGTTATTTTAAGTTAATTTATTACATCAACTAATAGGGTCTACAGCTATTAATGTTCTTTATTTGGTGTGTGACTCTCCAAGAGCCACACAAAGAACTTCCCGATTCGTTAGTTGCAGTATATTATTATCATTATTAAATGTACGTTTTAGTAAGATTATACATTTTCGGGGAATTTCAATAATTTTCTACTTAACAAAATGTTTGCTATGTGGCGTCTATGGCTGTATCTCGGGAACAGTGCCTCCTACCGCAAAAATAATATAATTTTCAAAAGGCTCAAGCTAAAGCAGTCCGTCTTCAACATCAATGTTATTAATTATCGTATATTTTATATTAATTTTCAATTTAATCTCAGTTAATAATTCGTTTTGAACTGATTGTTTTTTCAAAGATACAGGTACATCTCGGTTAACGCTAATGCCGGCGGTATTGTACCTTTGAAGCCTTCTAACTCGAAAAGTAATTCATGAAAAAACATTTGATTCTAGTGTTTTGGAAAGCCCTCGAGATTAGCTACAAGAATATGTAATAAAAAGTAGGGGGTGCCATTTAAAAAAATTGAAGTAATCTTCACGTGACCTTCAAATGATTCTTCAAGGTCAAACCAATGGCGCCATATTATAGCCCTTGCGAAACCATAAAATATATGTGTGAACCATTTTTCTCTAAAATGCTTTATTTTTTAGATATTCGACCGTGTCCAGACTTTTCGAACACCCAGTATATTGTTACGTCCTTGTTGGGACGTTTTTAGATTAGTTAAAGAGTTTAAGATATTAATGAGAGATATAACGCAGTTTTGAACCTACCTGCATTCACCGGCTTCGGTTCGGGTAATTGAGGGTACTTTTAAACGAATATGGCTTTAAATAAGGATGTGGAACGAAGAAATCGACGCTGGGTATTTTATAATGATTTTAAAGATTGATTTTAAACGTAACAATTGAACAAAGTATATTTTATAAATGAAACAAATTCAGAATACATAGAATTGTTAACAAATATTACAAATGTTAGTATTTACCGATTGATGATAATCGCTTGCTCTCAAATTGTCTTTGTCAGAAACGCAAATGATGATGATGATGTGCTGATGACGATGATGATGTAGAGGCTGATGTTCTGGTTGAAGTTGAGGATGATGATGTCAATATAAAAGTCCAGAGGATATGCACGCTATTTACATCGAACTTTAACTTTTACACTTCAATTTTGAAATTTTATAAAACACTTTAACTGAATTTAATTTATTGTACTGAATTTTTTAATTTGACCGAATCTGAACTGTGGATGAACGAGAAGTACTTCAGAGATTTTGATTGTCGACTGTCGAGAGAGAATATGAAGTAGTGAGATTTTGATTGTCAACTGACTGCTCCTGATGAGGAGGCTCCCTTTATAGATTTGTTAATCCATTGTTCTTCGCTTAATCTTTTTATGGTGGATGCATGCGCATCAATTTCTTTGTAATCATTTTCTCCTTAATCCATCGTTTACCTCTTGACCGGACGTATGATATTCCATTCACTTGCACCGGTCTATTATCACGTATCGCTCGCATATTATGTTTCGAATTATTTCATTTATTTAAAACATATTTCACTATGAATTAGTTCGGTGAAGCTTTTAATTAAAAAAAGAAGTTTAGTTTTGAAATAGATCACATGAGTTAACAATCCTATGTAGTTTGCTACAAAATACATCTTATAACTCTTCTGAATTCGATCGCTCGCAGTACGGTATAAAATACGATAATTCAATATTCAATATAATATTTGGTATAATAATCGGTTACAATTCCCGCGCAATATTAATAAAACAAGAAAAGGAATTCAGAAAGTATATGTTATATATATATATATGATTGAATTTATTAATTACTATCTATGACAGAACCACCGGACATGACAATATATACATATGTATATATATATTAGCTTCCCCCGCCACGCGTTGCTGTGGCGCAGTATTTTTTGAAAGCATGCACGTATTCAATCTCTTTCAGATTTTTCCTGAAACCTATCGTTGCAAAGCTACAGCTGTTTAAAGAGTGGGTAAACCAAAAAGTTTAAGAAAACTGCACACTTCTTGTGTTATAACTCCTAAATTATGCAACTGTCACGTCCGGTGGTCCAACCGTCATTAATAAATAACAAATAACCACAATACAAATATTCCCTAAGTTATTTAAGATTTTCTCTAACTAATGTTGTACAAGAAATAGAAATAAAATATTGTAATCATATACTAAGCGAATAAACCGAAATATAATACGCGAGCGATGTTAAGCAACGAAGCAGCTGCAGGCCACCTGGAGCGCAAAATTACAAGAAAACCACCCAAACAAAATTAAATACCAAGAAGACCAAGAACGCAATAGAACTGACACTGACGAAAGCACTCCGGAAGAACGCGAGAAGCGGAAGATCCAGCTGAGAGAGAGAAAGACAAGAATAATTCAGTGAACAAACTGCAGACTACGATTACGATGACAAGTGAAAACCGAACCAACTCCACAAGGATTTGGTTTAGAACAAAGGATAGAAGAAAATAGAAAAACGACGACACCTCGCCAGCGGGCCAGTAGTAATAAAAAAGCAACAGTCGACTAGCGAATCTTAGTATTATAATTTCAAAATCGAGAACGTTCATCTCTGTAAAAGTGTGTGCAATCCAAATCGAACCGTAACTGGATTAATTACCCATAAGGCGAACCAGCGTAACGGTAAAATACTAACAGTTATTATAATTATCATCTCTCGTATCGACTACTCAAAACTCAAATGTATTCTGAATTCATTGTTTAAATATACTTTGTTTAACTTCCATTAAATATCAGCTTCTCCAAATTCACTTCAAATACCTAACTTCGATTCTTTCGTGATAAATAGTACGCCAGCAAAGCCACGTAAATATCGCAAAATCCTGAATTTCCCGAACCGAAGCCGGTGAATGCAGGTAGGTTCGAAACTGCGTCATATCCCTATCATATAAATCTATCAAAATCTCTATTGAATCTCTGTTTGTCTTACTTGGGACGTAACACAACCTACACAATCGGCACATAAGCTATTTTGAAAGAATTCGACGGCGAGCTGAATCCAATGAGCGTTTCCAATTGAATATAGATGGTAAGCATAAACGTGTTTAAAGGAGGCCGAAAAAGTCACATTATGTCTGTTTGTGACGGCATCAATTTCCAACTGCAGAACACAGAAAGCTTCGATTTGAACATTTAAACGTGACGTTTTTTCGGGAAGGTTTTAGAGCTAACCGCATTCGAAAAAGTCCATTCGTTGAAAAGTTAAAAGCAGAAACGTTCGGTAAAGAGATGGAAAAAATCGTATTTGGTCAGTTTGTTACGTCATCCATTGTAAACAGCAGAATGTAGAATATTGCGGTATGAACCATTAGACGCGACATTTCTTGAGGAAGGATTCAGAGGAAACTGCATTCGAAAAAGTCCATTCGGTGAAAAGTTATAAGCAGACACGTGTGGTAAAGAGAGCGAAAAAGTCGTATTTGGTCTGTTTGTGACGTCATCAATTGCGAATGGCATAATGTAGAATATTGCGGTATGAGCTATTAGACGCGGCATTTTTTCAGAAAGGTTTTAGAGCTAACAGCATTCGAAAAAGTCTACTCGTTGTAAAGTTATAAGCAGAAACGTGCTCAAAAGGGAGGGAAAAAGTTGACATGTGTTCACTAATGACATCACAAATTTTGAACCAATAGACTTTTTTGAATGCGGTTTTCTCCTAAACCTAATCGAAGAAATGCCGCGTCTAATGCTTCAAACCCCAGGTTCCTACGTTGAGCCGTTCTCAAGTGATGAGGTAACAAACATACAGACATACAGACAGACACGATTTTATTATATACTAGCTTTCCCCCCGCCACGCTTTGCTGTGGCACATTATTTTTTAAAAGTATGTAAGTATTATATGTAAGTTGAAACGTTAGACGCGGCGTTTCTTCGGGAAGGTTCTAGAGAAAACCGCAATGTGAATGTCAATGTGAGTGTCAACGTGAATGTGAGTGTGAATGTGAATGTGAATGTGAATGGGAATGTGAATGTGAATGCGAATGCGAATGCGAATGTGAAAGCGATTGTCAATGTCAATGTGAATGTCGATGTGAATTTCGATGTGAATGTCAATGTAAATGTCAATGTGAATGTCAATGTGAATGTCAATGTGAATGTCCATGTGAATGTCAATGTGAATGTGAATGTCAATGTGAATGTGAATGTCAATGTGAATGTCAATGTCATGTCAATGTCGGTGTCAGTGTCAGTGAAAGTGTCAGTGTCAGTTTCATTGTCAGTGTCAGTGTCAGTGAAAGTGTCATTGTCACCGTCAGTGTCAGTATCAGTGAAAGTGTCATTGTCAGTGTCAGTGTCAGTGTCAATGTCAATGTCAATGTCAATGTCAATGTCAATGCGAATGTCAATGTGAATGTCAATGTCAATGTGAATGTCAATGTGAAAGTCAATGTGAATGTCAATGTGAATGTCAACGTGAACGTGAGTGTGAACGTAAATGTCAATGTGAATGTCAATGTGAATGTGAATGTGAATGTGAATGTGAATGTGAATGTGAATGTGAATGTGAATGTCAATGTCATGTCAATGTCAGTGTCAGTGTCAGTGAAAGTGTCAGTGTCAGTGTCATTGTCAGTGTCAGTGTCAGTGAAAGTGTCATTGTCACCGTCAGTGTCAGTATCAGTGAAAGTATCATTGTCAGTGTCAGTGTCAGTGTCAGTGTCAGTGTCATTGTCAGTGTCAGTGTCAGTGTCAGTGAAAGTGTCATTGTCACCGTCAGTGTCAGTATCAGTGACAGTGTCATTGTCAGTGTCAGTGTCAGTGTCAGTATCAATGTCAATGTCAATGTGAATGTCAATGTGAATGTCAATGTCAATGTCCATGTGAATGTCAATGTGAATGTCAATGTGAATGTCAATGTGAATGTCAATGTGAATGTCCATGTGAATGTCCATGTGAATGTGAATGTGAATGTGAATGTGAATGTGAATGTGAATGTGAATGTGAATGTGAATTCTCTCTGTGTGTGTCTCTCTCCCTCTCTCTTTCGCCCCCTCACTCCTCCACACTCTATCTCTCTCCCTCTCCCTCTCTCTCTCTCTCCCTCTCTCTCTCTCTGTCTCTCTGGGAGGTTTTAGAGCAAACCGCATTCGAAAAAGTCTATTCGTTTAAAAGTTATATGCAGAAACGTGCGCAATAGAGAGCGAAAAAGTTGCCTTTTTTCACTAATGACGTCACAACTTTTGAACCAATAGACTTTTTTGAATTTTTTTTGTTCTAAAACCTAATCGGGAAAACGCCGAATCCAATGGTCCAAACCCCAGCTTTCTACGTTGAGCCGTTCTCAAGTGATGCCGTTACAAACATACAGACATACAGACAGACACGATTTTATTATATACTAGCTTTCCCCCCGCCACGCTTTGCTGTGGCACATTATTTTTTAAAAGTATGTAGGTATTATATGTAAGTTGAAACGTTAGACGCGGCGTTTCTTCGGGAAGGTTCTAGAGAAAACCGCAATGTGAATGTCAATGTGAATGTCAACGTGAATGTGAGTGTGAATGTGAATGTGAATGTGAATGTGAATGTGAATGTGAATGTGAATGGGAATGTGAATGTGAATGCGAATGCGAATGCGAATGTGAAAGCGATTGTCAATGTCAATGTGAATGTCGATGTGAATTTCGATGTGAATGTCAATGTAAATGTCAATGTGAATGTCAATGTGAATGTCAATGTGAATGTCCATGTGAATGTCAATGTGAATGTGAATGTCAATGTGAATGTGAATGTCAATGTGAATGTCAATGTCATGTCAATGTCGGTGTCAGTGTCAGTGAAAGTGTCAGTGTCAGTTTCATTGTCAGTGTCAGTGTCAGTGAAAGTGTCATTGTCACCGTCAGTGTCAGTATCAGTGAAAGTGTCATTGTCAGTGTCAGTGTCAGTGTCAATGTCAATGTCAATGTCAATGTCAATGCGAATGTCAATGTCAATGTGAATGTGAATGTGAATGTGAATGTGAATGTGAATGTGAATGCGAATGCGAATGCGAATGTCAGTGTCAGTGTCAGTGTCAGTGTCAGCGTCAGTGTCAGTGTCAGTGTCAGTGTCAGTGTCAGCAGTGTCAGTGTCAGCAGTGTCAGTGTCAGTGTCAGCAGTGTCAGTGCCAGTGTCAGTGGCAGTGTGAGTGTCAGTGTGAGTGTCAATGTCAATGTCAATGTCAATGTCAATGTCAATGTCAATGTCAAAGTCAATGTCAATGTCAATGTCAATGTCAATGTCAATGTCAATGTCAACGTGAATGTCAACGTGAGTGTCAACGTGAATGTCAACGTGAATGTCAATGTGAATGTCAATGTCAATGTCAGTGTCAGTGTCAATGTGATTGTAAATGTGAATGTGAATGTGATTGTGAATGTGAATTTGAATTCTCTTTCCCTCTCTATGCTTCTCTCCCTCACTCTTTCACCCCCCCCTTTACCCCTCGCTCCCCGCACCCCTCTCTCAACCTATCTCTCTCTCTCTCCCTCTCTCACTCTCTCCCTGACTCTGGAAGGTTTTAGAACAAACCGCATTCGAAAAAGTCCATTCGATCTAAAGTTATACGCAGAAACGTGACCTCTCTCCATCTCTCTTTCTCTGACTCTCTCTCTCTCTCCCTCTCTCTCTCTCTCTCTCTGACTCTCTCTCGCTCTCTCTCTGACTCTGGGGGGTTTAGAACAAACCGCATTCAAAAAAGTCCATTCAATCAAAAGTTATACGCAGAAACGTGACCTCTCTCCATCTCTCTTTCTCTGACTCTCTCTCTCTCTCCCTCTCTCTCTCTCTCTCTCTGACTCTCTCTCGCTCTCTCTCTGACTCTGGGGGGTTTAGAACAAACCGCATTCAAAAAAGTCCATTCAATCAAAAGTTATAAGCA
>OZ020495.1:36690009-36692509 GCA_963971365.1 Lasioglossum villosulum
GACATTGACATTGACATTGACATTGACATTGACATTGACATTGACATTGACATTGACATTGACATTGACATTCACATCGACATCGACATTCACATCGACATTCACATCGACATTGACACTGACACTGACATTGACATTGACATTGACATTGACATTGACATTGACACTGACATTGACACTGACACTGACACTGACACTGACACTGACATTCACATTCACATTGACATTCACATGGACATTCACATCGACAGTCACATCGACATCGACATCGACATTGACAATCGCATTGACATTGACATTGACATTGACATTGACATTGACATTGACATTGACATTGACATTGACATTGACATTGACATTGACATTGACATTGACTTTGACTTTGACTTTGACTTTGACATTGACTTTGACTTTGACTTTGACTTTGACATTGACATTCACATTGACATTGACATTGACATTGACATTGACATTCACACTGACATTGACATTGACATTGACATTGACATTGACATTGACATTGACATTGACATTGACATTGACATTGACATTGACATTGACATTGACATTGACATTGACATTGACATTGACATTGACATTGACATTGACATTGACATTGACATTGACATTGACATTGACATTGACATTGACATTGACATTGACATTGACATTGACATTGACATTGACATTGACATTGACATTGACATTGACATTGACATTGACATTGACATTGACATTGACACTGACATTGACACTGACACTGACACTGACACTGACACTGACATTCACATTCACATTGACATTCACATGGACATTCACATCGACAGTCACATCGACATCGACATCGACATTGACAATCGCATTGACATTGACATTGACATTGACATTGACATTGACATTGACATTGACATTGACATTGACATTGACATTGACATTGACTTTGACTTTGACTTTGACTTTGACTTTGACATTGACTTTGACTTTGACTTTGACATTGACATTCACATTGACATTGACATTGACATTGACATTGACATTCACACTGACATTGACATTGACATTGACATTGACATTGACATTGACATTGACATTGACATTGACATTGACATTGACATTGACATTGACATTGACATTGACATTGACATTGACATTGACATTGACATTGACATTGACATTGACATTGACATTGCTATTTACATTGACAGTCGCATTGACATTGACATTGACATTGCTATTGACATTGACATTGACATTGACATTGACATTGACATTGACATTGACATTGCTATTTACATTGACAGTCGCATTGACATTGACATTGACATTGCTATTGACATTGACATTGACATTGACATTGACATTGACATTGCCATTGACATTGACATTGACATTCACATTGACATTGACATTGACATTGACATTGACATTGACATTGACATTGACATTGACAGTGACATTGACATTGACATCCATATTCACATTTACATTCAGATTCACATTGACACTGACACTGACACTGACATTGACATTGACATTGACATTGACATTGACATTGACATTCACATCGACATCGACATTCACATCGACATTGACACTGACACTGACACTGACATTGACATTGACATTGACATTGACATTGACATTGACATTGACATTGACATTGACATTGACAATCGCTTTCACATTGACATTATCATTGACATTGACATTGACATTGACATTGACATTGACATTGACATTGACATTGACATTGACATTGACATTGACATTGACATTGACATTGACATTGACATTGACATTGACATTGACATTCACATCGACATCGACATTCACATCGACATTCACATCGACATTGACACTGACACTGACACTGACATTGACATTGACATTGACATTGACATTGACATTGACATTGACACTGACATTGACACTGACACTGACACTGACACTGACACTGACATTCACATTCACATTGACATTCACATGGACATTCACATCGACAGTCACATCGACATCGACATCGACATTGACAATCGCATTGACATTGACATTGACATTGACATTGACATTGACATTGACATTGACATTGACATTGACATTGACATTGACATTGACATTGACATTGACATTGACATTGACTTTGACTTTGACTTTGACTTTGACTTTGACATTGACTTTGACTTTGACTTTGACTTTGACATTGACATTCACATTGACATTCACATTGACATTGACATTGACATTCACACTGACATTGACATTGACATTGACATTGACATTGACATTGACATTGACATTGACATTGACATTGACATTGACATTGACATTGACATTGACATTGACATTGACATTGACATTGCTATTTACATTGACAGTCGCATTGACATTGACATTGACATTGCTATTGACATTGACATTGACATTGACATTGACATTGACATTGACATTGCCATTGACATTGACATTGACATTGACATTGACATTGACATTGACATTGACA